>VWZY01009810.1:17145-27770 GCA_013399075.1 Chloroceryle aenea
GGCAGGGGGTGTGATGGGAGTGGGGGAGCATTGGGGTTTGTAAGGGTTTTTCTGTTTCCCTTTCACAATAGTCTGGCTAGTACACGCAGAGCTGGGCTCACAAAGCCTCCCCGAAGTGCCCGGAGTCCCGCAGGGCTTCTCACAGTGCAAGTTTGCTGTGTGTATTCCTACCAACAATACAGCTGGGCCCAGCAACAGGCTCCAGTTTTGGGCAAATATTTCCACAGCTTTTGTGTAACTGCTTTTGAGGGGAGGAGAGTGAGATGGGTTTGAGAGGTGGGAGGGGGAGAGAAAATTTGTATATGCGAGAGAGACTAAAATAGAGATGGGTGGAAGGATTTATCTCTGGCTTCTACAGTCCAGGCTTCTAAAGGGAGCCTTTGTCAGCATTCAACATCCACACTAAAGCTAGAGAGGGCTTGGAGGGCATCAGTGCTGGATCTGAGTGAGTTAGGAGATTTAGGCAGACAATGTGTAATGGTTTGGGCTCAGCAAGTCTCTTTTTTATTGTTTTCCTTTTAGTAGGAGACATTAGCTGAGAAGCCCNAATATTTTGGGTGAGAAGCTTGTTAAACGTGTGTTGTGAGCTAACTGGCTGTTGGCTGGTTCCCAAATGTGAATGAGAGGTTTGGGGTGGGGTTTTAGGATGGTGGTTGGTTTTTTTGTTGTTTGGGGTTTTTTTGTTTTGTTTAAGCTCATGAAAATTTTAGGCTGGGTTTTATTTGTTAAGGTTCTGATATTGTGCTGATCCCTATGATGAGGTCCATGGAGGATGTGCTCTCTTGTATAGCAAAAAATTTTAAGTAGGATATCTGAAATAATTGCTGCTCCCAAGGACCCACCCTGCGCCCCTGAAAGGCTGAATACAAGGTAAAATAGTGCCGAATGTCATAGTTTACAGCCTGGCAACTTCCATTTATTTTAGCATGCTGGATTATAAACTTCTGTGTTAGGAGCCATGCATAACTGTCCTGAGGTAATATTTTGCCAGATAAGATCCTTCAGATTGCTGAGTCTAGTGTGATTGAACTGGAAGGAGGCTGCGAGGCATGGTGCTCTTTTCCCTCTGGAGACTGTAATCTCTTGGTCTTCAGGCAGTGTTACAAGGCCAGTGTTGCCTCAGCCGTAGCCTGGCCAGCGCAGAAGCTAGCTGAGGAATTTTGCTGAGGGCAAGGGAAGGAAGGAGAGGTGTTCTCTGTACGTTTTATAGTGCAAGTTGAACCAGTTCTGATGGTCTTTTCTAATTAGTTACATCAGAAAGGCCAAATATCTTTACTTCTTTTACTGGTTGTTCCCCTCCACCACCTTCCTCCCCCTTCCAGCCTTTTGTCTTGCTTTCAGTTCACCCATCTGCATCTGGTCTTGCCCAGGCAGCTGCTGCTCTATTTGTATGTTCCCTGGAGGAGCTCTAGTGCTCCTTTAAGATCTCCTGTTGCTTTGGGAATTCACCTTTTAGACATGGTGCTTCATTAGTCTCTCTCATTTATTTAGTACTGTGAGAAAAGATTTCCCCTCCCCAAAAGCAGAAGAACGAGTTTCCAGCGGCATGTGCTTGAGAGAAGAGTTTTCTCTATGTAAATAAAGCAGGTTTAAAAGCTTCCCACTATTGGCAAAGCAGCGGCTGGGGTGTTCTTGGAGGAATATTTTTTGACCGAGTAGGCACGGGGAGGCCCTAGGGAGGTGAGGGCTAAGAACTGGCCCCTGGTCTTTCCTGCCCAAGGAAGGGCTTCTGTGCCGGTGAGTGGCCGCACAGCCCCGGTGCACCGTTGCCTCTCCTCCCTTGCCTCGACCCCAGCACAGCCACTCGTTTTTGTTCCTGCTCGTTAAGAGAAACGGAGCCGTCCGGGATTTTTCGACCGTGGGGTTCTGTATTTCCTTGTTAGCTGCCCTTCTCCCCTGCTGGGCGTTGTGGGAGAGTCGTCCCCTCTGCAGGCGATGGTGGGAAAGGCCCTGCCTCACTTATCACCAGTGACAAATCAATGGCAGCCTTCAGAAAGCTGGCCCCCAGGATTCCTGCTCAGCCCAGCTCTGGAGCAGTGGGAGGCTTCCCTGGCAGATAAAGGACTCCTTGCAGCTCTGACTTGTTGCCTTAAATCTAACAGAGGAAACCTTTTCATTCTCTTCAAGAGCGGCCTCCTCCCCTCTCGATTTGTCTTGGGGAAGGTGGCGGCTGGTGGAAGGGGGGCACTTGGGGAGCGNGGAAGGATTTATCTCTGGCTTCTACAGTCCAGGCTTCTAAAGGGAGCCTTTGTCAGCATTCAACATCCACACTAAAGCTAGAGAGGGTTTGGAGGGCATCAGTGCTGGATCTGAGTGAGTTAGGAGATTTAGGCAGACAATGTGTAATGGTTTGGGCTCAGCAAGTCTCTTTTTTATTGTTTTCCTTTTAGTAGGAGACATTAGCTGAGAAGCCCTGTCTGGATGGTTGCATCCAAAACATTGATGTAGGCTGAAAGCACAGCCTTTTCTTGTGCTAAGTATGTCTAGCTTATTTTTGCTAAATATAAATGTTCTTTATGTTTTTATGCTTGTCCTCGTGTTCCCTCTACTACCTGTGAACTACCTCTCAATTCCTAGTTTATTTGATCTGTGTCCCACCTCCAGATAGGGAATAAATCAGGTAAGTGATGTCTCTTTAAAAGCAAATTATTGCAGCTTGACTGTCTGATATGTTTTGGCCTTGGGAGTTCCTTGAGCCCATTGCTGTAGTCCTGGGATAGTCAGGTAAGCGGATATCTATGTGCTGGTTCTGTCTTTAATTTCTAAAGCTGCAATGGAGATATCTGAACAGCATGAAACTGCTTGATTGTGTCAAGAAAAGATCATATGTACCTGATTCTCCATAGCATTCTGGGGGAAAAAGTAACCAGTCCACCTCCTTTAAACTTTCCTTTACCTTCTTGCAGGGTTGGCAGCAAGCTATAAGGTCACAGTTCCACAGATGCTTTATGCTGAGCGTAACTAGGAGCTGCACATATGGACACTGATCTTCCTAAACTCTCTGGCCAAGGCCTGGCTCATCTTCCAGTTCTGGTCAGTTAGATCCCAGCAAAATTTCCACATTGAATCCAGTCTCTGAGAGCACAGGAAAATTTAGTAAGTAGAGGCTTACTATATGTCAGTGTGTGGGAGAATACAGAATCACAGAATGGCAGGTACTGGAAGGGACCTCTACAGATCATATAGTCCAACCCCCCTGTCTAAGGAGGTTCTACAGGAGCAGGCTGCTCAGGACCACATCCAGGCAGGTTTGGAATCTCTCCAGAGAAGGAAACTCCACAACCTCTCTGGGCAGCCTGTTCCAGTGCTCCATTGCCCTCAAAAGAAGTTCTTCATTTTGTTCAGATGGAAATCCCTGTGTTCTAGTTTGTGCCCCTTGCACTGTTGCTGGGCACCACTGGAGACATTCAAAACCTGCCTGGATGCATTCCTATGCAACTGTCTCTAGGTGCACCTGCCTTGGCAGGGGGCTTGGACTAGATGATCTCCAGATCTCTCTTCCAGCCCCTGTCATTCTGTGATTCTGTGAAAAGATGCTGCCCCTGTCCTCTTGACACCTGCTCCTTAGTGATCAGTGTTGACAGGATCCCTTTCTAAGTCTTCTCTAGGCTGAACAGTCCTAGGTCTCTCAGCCTTTCCTTGGCATAGAGATGCTCCAGTCTCCTCAACTTCTTTGTAGCCCTCTGTTGGACTTTCTTCAGTAGTTCCCTTTCTCTTTTGAACTGGGGAGCCCACCAGATGTGGCCTCACTAGGGCAGAGTAGAGGGGAAGGATGACCTCCCTTGACCTACAGGCCACACTCCTTGATACACCTCAGTATACCTTTGGCCTTCTTGTCCACAAGCGCATACTGCTGGCTCATGGTTAACTTGCTGTCCATCAGGACTCTCAGGTTCTTCTCTGTGGAGGTACTTTCCAGCAGCTTGTCCAATAACCAGTTCCTGGTGTATGGGGTTGGGCATGCTTGTGGCTAATGGTTAACTTGTTGTCCAAACCCTCACCTGTACCGGTGCATGGTGTTATTCCTTTCTGGGTGCAGGACCCCGCATTTGTCCTTGTTGAATTTCATTAGGTTCTTCTCCACCCAAGTCTCCAGCTTGTTCAGGTCAGCACACAGGATGAAGGAAGGCAAGACTGCTGTGCTATGGTAAAGCTTGCACTAAAGTTCTTAGTGTGAACATAGATGGTCTTTTTAAATAAGGACATCCTTGCCTCTCATTTGGAGATAAAGGTAGAATAAGAGTCCTTCTTTGTAGTCAGAAATTGCTAATATGCCAAAAACAGACCTGAGTCAAAAGATACACATAACTGTCTTACAGAGATTTTTTTCAAGCATCCTTATCATCACTGGCATCTGGTGACTGCCCTTTTTTATGTATTATTCATGACAGAATATTTGTAGAAACATTCTGTCCTTAGAGCATCGTAACTACAAGCAAGACAGGATTTGTGGGGCGAGAACAACTGAACAGTTGCCTTGAGTTTAGCTTAGCTGCACAGTGTTAGTGAAATAGAAATTCAGGTGAAGGTTCCTGATACCTCTAGAGCAGAAGTGGGATGATGTGTGGGCAAGGAGTGGTGCCATAGAGGCCAAGCCTACCCCAAACCTTACCTGATTTTCTCTGTTTTCAGTTCATCAAAGTTGGACCAATTTCTAACTTTTTGGACTGAAACTTCAGGGCAAGAGAAAAGTTTCTGCTGACAACTGTCTGTGAAAACTCAGAAATTATTCAGTGAGTTTGGATAATAAGGGTAGAGAGAAAATGCTTCCTCCTGCCCTGCCATATTGAAAATCTTGCCATAGTATAGAAAAGCTTGAGAAGGTTTGTTAACCCCTCCTTGCTCCAGCAATGCAAAAAAGCAGAAGGGGCTTAAAGACTCTTGTTTCTCTGAAATACACCCATGCATGGTAGAGTTGTAAATATTTGAAAATTGGTACTTGTATGTGCTGAGTAGGAGTTAAAAAGCCTGTCAGCAAAAGCCTCTTTGACTGTCTGTGTGGTGGACATTGACTACCCAGTGACAGGCTTGAGCTAAACAGGAGCTCTGCTCCAATTACTCCCGCAAGTGAAGGACTGAAGAAGAACTGTGGTCTAGATAATGCTTTCTGAGAGGCTGCCCTCTGGGCTGAGTGCTCTTTTTCGATCCTGCAGTCTGGGAGGAGGAGGCAGCAACAGCAGTCTCCTTCTGTGTGATACCATGGAGCGTTAGTGTTGCAATGCAAGAAATAAGATGGAGTTCCCTAGAGAGCAGAGTCTGTCATCCCCCAAGTCTGTACCATGGGTATGTGAAACCAGTACAGCTGGGTCATGCCAAATACTGAACAATACAACCTGTCCGCTTGTTCAGAGTCTTCCAGGTAATTCTGAAGGGTGAAGTTTTTGCTAGCTCTTTTCCACAGGGATCACTTAGCTGCTAGTTTGCAGTCAGCTTGGATATGTGTATCCACCAGTGGGAGCAGAGGGGAAGCTGACTTTATACCCGATTTGGCTCAGGTTTGAATTTCTGGGCATTTTGGGGGGGAAAAAGAAGAAAAATGTTTAGGAGGAAAGAGGATCAGAAGAGAATTGGATTATGGAAGCAGGGAAGCTTTCGAAGAGACAGAAAAGGGAGGGAATGTGGGCTGGCAGAAAGAGGATTCTGGGTAAAGGGTGTGAGATGGGACACTGCCTTCTGCTCCCTTTACCTACATCTAGCCTGTTCCTCTGCTCTGTAGTGGCTCACCCACAAAGCAGTTTGTGCCTTTCAGGTTCTTTTCTGTTGCCTGTGCTTTTTATTAGAAAAAAGGGACTTGCAAGTTTGAGAGTCCTGAGGCTGACCTGTTCGGCACAGTGTTTTACTTTTATACCATCCGTGTTGCTCCCTTTTCCTTCTGTTGCGTTTTATGAGGATCCAACACTTCCACAAACCATTCCTTGGCTTTTCAGATTGGACACCTAGGAACAGAGGTTTCTGGCCTTGTACTCTGCCTGTCTGAGACCTATAAAACTGAGCTAATGAAACCATTCATGGCAGTAAGATGTGCAGACAAATGAACCTGTTTCTGGACTGCTGGACTGTTACAGTGATGAATAGCATATAATTATTTTTACATTCAGTTCAGAACTTTGTGCTGCAAATAATGTAGGGATTGTGTGGTGTCAGAAGTGCGAAAGGGGCCTGTTAAAAGCTGTGCAGGTGAATTTAATTCTGGGATTTCATGGAAGTTTTTTTAAACCAGCTTCTAATAGATTTTAAATGTCCTGTGTAATCAATAGCTGGATTTATTCTCTTCTGAAGCATGCTGTATAAGTTGATAGCTTTGCCGGACTGTTCCTCAGTGCTGCATACCAGGAAGCAACCCTTTTAAACTCACACCTGTAAAAGTAAATTTACTAAAACCTTCCAGGTTTTGTAACACTAGACCTGGTCCCTTGTTTCCCTTCAGTGGAGAGCGAGCTGGTGTTGGGGAGTCATGGTGTGTCTCTTAGAATGCTGTTCAGTGCTTCCTCTGTGGTTAACCTGAAACACACAGATGGTTCGGTGCTGTCTGTCTTTATTTATTTATTTTTAACACTGACACATTACCTGCTCTGGGGAATATGTGTGTGTATATATATATAAACACTTTAATACTATTTTTATATTGGAGCTGGCCTATAGCATTTCCCTTGTATTTCTGCTCCTGCAGGAATAGGAGATCCAAGTGTCTGGTAACACTGCACTTGCAGCCTCTTTCAGCCTCTTTGGACCCATTCCCTAGTGAATGAGAAAGTCAAGTAAAGGGCACAGGTCTGCACATGAAAAAACACAGTGAACATGAGTTGAGATCCATGTTAACTTCCTCCCGGAAGCTGTGTCTCTGTAATTACAGTTCCAACATCCTCCAGAAGAAAAGAACCCTGTCCCCTGCTACAGCCCCCCTGGCAAATTTGATGCTCCTTGCAGCAGGGAAAGGAGGCATGGAGTGGAGCAGGTCAGCTGGAGCCTGAGAACGGTCCCCTTCTGTGTCTTCATTGCAGGAGGGGGCTGGGGGCTGTTCCTCTCCCCAACCTCCTTCTTGCCCCTTCCCCCAAATCTCCCAAGTAAATACTATTTTATTTTATTATACTACTGCTGATTTGCTGTTATTTTTTATACAAAAAAAAAGGTGGAAGGGGCAAGAAGGAACGAAAGAGTCTGGTGACAGGAAGAGATGAATTGCTGAAGAATGACACTGGCAGGGACTATTGTTCATTTTAACGCTGGAGCAGGAGCAGAGAGAAATGTTCACACGCCATTCGTGGGCATCCTGCTGGGCAGGCTAGGAAAGGGGCATTCCAGCTGGTCATGAGATTTGGCTGGACAGATTGAATTGGGCTGAATAGAGTGCTTGCTGTTTTTTATTATTATTTTTTCTTTTTCTTATAAAGAAACCAACTGATTAATTGCAATGGAACCTGATTAAAGGGAGAGTCTGAAACCCACATAGACATTGCAGACATAAAGCTGTCAGCCTACAAGTGTGTGATAACTGGGCCTTAACCCTTTACAAGGCTTATGGGGGAGGGGGATGCTCACTGGAGTCAGCATTGCTCAGTCTGTGTTTATGTATTTGTGTGAGAGAGGACTTCTGTCACGTAGGGAAGGAGTTGTGTGCACAGCAGGAGACCTGTAGGCAGACTGTATCTCATGAAAGACAAGTGGCTGAAAAATGAAAATAAGGTTTGGGGATATTTTGTTTATGGAGAGGTTGTATGGAGATTTGTTGGAAAAGTCATGGCTATATTTTAATAGATTTGCAGAATTTAGCAGCCCTTGTCCAAATCTGTCTCTCCTCCTGTGCAATCCTGAATGTGACAACAGGAAGGAAAAAAAAAAAATCTGTGAAGAGACCTGTAGAGTTCCACAGACTCCTTGAGGATAGTTACAAACAAACTTGGTGGAAACATGAATACCCCTCCAGTGGATATAACATAAAAAACTAGGTAAGTATTTAAAAGAATGCTGTAATCTGTGAGAACACAGCTGTAGTGCAGCTGAACTTGGGGAATGATGTGGAGATCGAAAGTGAATGGGCAATGTGGACATATGTTATCTCTGCAATGATGGAATTTCAAGATGCTTAGAGACCACTTACTTCGAATGAAACCCCTAATTTTTATTGTATATTGGTTTCATTTCAAATATGTGGAAAATAAGTCAATGTTGTGATACTTCTGGTTTTCTTTAACCCATTTTTTACTCAGCTGATATAGTGTCTGGATGTGATTGAATGCCCTGTGCTCATTCTCTTGCTTCTTTAATACCATGTTTGTATCTTGCTGTTTCTGTTGAGAAGCACAGATGATTTATTGAAATTGACTCTTTAAGCTCTGAAAGGGGTCTCTGTGTTCCAGTGCAAGAAGATTGTGGTGGAGGAGCAAATGCTTTCTCCCCCCAGCAATGTTCAGCTTCAAGTGTGACACAGTAAAGGATGGCATGATCTCTAATGAGTATGCTCTCCAGCCTTTTTATCCTTTTCTACAGCACCCCATGCACATGTGTGCCCACTGGCTTGGAAATGTTTCCATAGAGAGGTAGAAAGAGTGGAGATACGGTTGGAGTAAACAAAGGTCCTTTGTGGGCCCTGGGAAGATGACAGAGGGCTTGCATTTTTTTGCTATCTAAAGCTCCTCATTCCTTCCAATTCTTGGAATCATAGAATCATTTAGGTTGGAAAAGTCCTCTGTTAAACTAGCACTGCCAATTCTACCACTAAACCATGTCACGAAGCACCACATCTATTTGTCTTTAAATACCTCCAGCGATGGGGACTCCAACGCTTCCCTGGGCAGCTGTTCCAGTGCTTGACAATCCTTTCAGTGAAGAAACTTCCTAATGCCTAATTTAAACCGCCCCTTGCGTAACTTGAGGCCGTTTCCTCTTGTCCGATGGCTTGCTACATGGGAGAAGAGACTGACCCCCACCTTGCTACAACCTCCTTTCAGGGAGTTCTAGAGGGAGAAAAGGTCTCCCTTAAGCCTGCTTTTCTCCAGGCTAAACAACTGCAGTTCTCTCAGCCCCTCCTTGTAAGACTTGTGCTCTAGATGTTTCACCAGCTTCATTGTCCTTCTTTGGATACACTTCAGCACCTCAATGTCCTTCTTGAAGTGAGGGGCCTAAAGCTGAACACAGTATTCAAGGTGTGGCATCAGCAGTGCTGAGTACAGGGGGACAATCACTTGCCTAGTCCTGCTGGTCACACTGCTTCTGATACTAGCCAGGATGGAGGAGAAAATTAGAAAGGCTAGAGCCCAACTAGAACTTAACCTGGCTACTGCCATGAAAGACATCTTTAACTGTTTCTATAAATACATTAACAAAAAAAGGAGCGCTCAGGAAAATCTCCATCCTATATTGGATGCAGGGGAAAACAGTGACCAAAGACGAGTAAAAGGCTGAGGTACTGAATACCTTCTTTGCCTCAGTCTTGAATGGTAAGATGAATTGTCCATTAAGTGCCCAGCCCCCTGAGCTGGAAGACAGGGAGCAGAATGAAGCCCCTGTAATCCAAGGGGAAATGATTAACAACGTGTTACACCACTTAGACACACATGTCTATGGAGCTGGATGGGAACCGTCCAAGGGTACTGAGGGAGCTGGTGGAAGTGCTCACCAAGNAGACTTGTGCTCTAGATGTTTCACCAGCTTCATTGTCCTTCTTTGGATACACTTCAGCACCTCAATGTCCTTCTTGAAGTGAGGGGCCTAAAGCTGAACACAGTATTCAAGGTGTGGCATCAGCAGTGCTGAGTACAGGGGGACAATCACTTGCCTAGTCCTGCTGGTCACACTGCTTCTGATACTAGCCAGGATGGAGGAGAAAATTAGAAAGGCTAGAGCCCAACGAGAACTCAACCTGGCTACTGCCATGAAAGACATCTTTAACTGTTTCTATAAATACATTAACAAAAAAAGGAGCACTCAGGAAAATCTCCATCCTATATTGGATGCAGGGGAAAACAGTGACCAAAGACGAGTAAAAGGCTGAGGTACTGAATACCTTCTTTGCCTCAGTCTTGAATGGTAAGATGAATTGTCCATTAAGTGCCCAGCCCCCTGAGCTGGAAGACAGGGAGCAGAATGAAGCCCCTGTAATCCAAGGGGAAATGATTAACAACGTGTTACACCACTTAGACACACATGTCTATGGAGCTGGATGGGAACCGTCCAAGGGTACTGAGGGAGCTGGTGGAAGTGCTCACCAAGCCCCTTTCCATCATTTATCAGCCGTCCCAGTTAACCAGGGAGGTTCCAGTTGATTGGAGGTTAGCAAATGTGACACCCATCTACAAAAAGGACCAGAAGGAGGATCCAGGGAACTAAAGGCCTGTAGGTCTGATCTTGGTGTCAGGGAAGGTTATGGAGCAAATTCTCCCTAGTGCCATCATGAGGCACGTAGAGGACAGCGGGGTGATGAAGCCCAGTCAGCATGGACCTATGAAAGCCGGGTCCTGTTTCATTAATGTGATCTATGACAAGTTCTTCAATGACCTGTTTAGTGGATGAAGGAAAGGCTGTGGATGTTGTTTATATCTGGACTTTAGTAAAGCCTTTGACGATGTTTCCCACGGTCTTCTCCTGGAGAAACTGGCTGCTCATGGCTTGGAGAAGTGTATGCTTTG
>VWZY01009810.1:44624-88644 GCA_013399075.1 Chloroceryle aenea
ATCAGAGGCAGGGGTTGGTGTGTTGTTTTGGTTGTTTATTTGGGTGTTGGTGGTATTTGTAAGGGTAAGTAGTACTTCACAAATATATCGGAATGCTCTGAAAGTCTCAGTAACAATTTGGACAAGAGATACTTGTTAAGGTCTACTTTGTACTTCAACAAAATCCATCACCAAAGGTTTTTCAGCTAAGCAAGTGTGGTAGGATTTGGGGGCAGGAGGGATAAGATCTTCCATAGTGTCCTGGTTTGGGTGAAAACAGGACTAATTCTGTTCAGTGATTTTCCTTTTCAGTCCAGTACTTCTAATTAACAGCACTTTCTGAAGTTAGCAGCCTGTTTTTGCAGTGTCTGCTGCCAGCAGTGATAACAGCCCATCTTTACAGTTACTACCAAGAATTGGTATGCAGACCAAGGCCACTGCTGGACGGTGTGTACNTAGGTGAAAACTGGTAAGCGTCACTTTTAATGGGTTTAGCACAATATAAATGGAGAAAACCTCTTTTTGCTGGAGGCACAAGTGATTTGCTTTCTTACCTCATCTCTCTGAATTCCACAGCCTGTGGTAGAATTGAAGGGTAGAAAAAAAAGGCTAAATTTCATAGAGCTCCTTTCCTGAAAGTTTCCCTAGAGCTGAAGATTTAAGGCTCTGTCAATGAACATGATTGAGGAATTTATCTCCTCTATGGAATGGTTCTCTGGCCTTCCCTGAATTCCACTGTTTGTGGTAAGGAAAGTATCTTTCCTTATCTTTGAAATACTGTTTTAGAGAATCTCTCCCTCCGTAAGTGTGGGAGATCTCAACTTAGCTTTGTGAAAATTTGATTCCTTCCCACTTCTTATTTCTTATGATTTTGCAAATAGTGAGCAACATGGAAGACCTTGGGTGAAAAATGGGGTTTTGAAAAATAGGCTGCCTGCAAACTGAAGTGATCAGTGTTTGGGGTAAAGGTGGTTAGTGAAGGAAGTGACTTTAGCTGGAGAGATCAAAGCAAGTGGGAGGAAAACCTGCATGTTTACATCCAGTGAGGAAGGGTGTAAATTTGAGAACTTGCCACCCTGAAGAAAGAGGAGATGAGGATCTGGGGCCTGAAGAAATAGTGTTAAAGTCTTAAAAGAGCAGGAGAGGGGAGACTGTACTTAACTTCACAGGATGAAAAAGGAGAAATTGATCAGGAATGGGGCTTGGGGGGCATAAGGCTTATCCAATAACCAAACTGTTTTTTCTGGCTTCTTACTCAGTGCAACATAAGATGNAAGGAGGACTCTGTCCATTCTGCCTTTGATCCCGTGTTCCTGAATCCAGTAGCAGAATCCAGCTCCTGAACACAGCTCCCGTCTGCTGGGGGGCCCGGTCTGGGACCCCCGGCGCCTGCTCTACAACATCAGTGGTGATGGTGATGTCATTACCATCAGGGGGTTGGGTTCTGTACTGGTTTTGTATATGTTTGTACATATTCTATTTTATTATTATTAATGATTAAAGCTGTTCTAGTTTCCTTTTCTAATCACTAAGTCCCTCTCCCTTACTCCTTTTCCCTTCCCCTTTGGGGAGGGGGGGGGGGTTAACAGAGACCATCTGTTGGGTCTTAGGGGCTGCCCTGACCCTAAACCACGACACATAGGAACTTATCAGGAGATGGTTCAAAGCTAACAAGAGTTGCTTGTTAATAAAACGTATACTTAAGATGCCACAAAATATTGATTCTGAAATTTCAAACATTCTCAAAAAGCAATCTTGACAAGTTCATGGACAGGACAAGTTTATCCACTGAGGGCTGTTAAAGATGAATATGCTGCCTCGTGTTTGGAAATTCTTCGTATTGCAAATAGTGGCAGATTTTGTCTTCCAAGGAAGAATGTTTATTTGTGTGCTACACTCTTATGCTTTTCTTTTGGTGTCTGCTGTTGCATCATGTCTTTATTTGTGGCCTGGGTGATAGGAACCTTTTAGTTTTGCAGAGTTAAACTCATTACGGTGTATGCCTAACATACGAAGGAAATCTGGCCCATAGGGGTTTGAATGGAAACTGCACAAACTAGGGAGTAGTAGTGAACTATGATAAATCTGATACTCTAAGGTGCTGGAGGTTGGGAACTATATAAAGTAGAAGCAGAAAACCCAAGTGAGGCAAAGAATGTAGGAACTGGGTTTGACTTCTGCCACCTTTAATTTATGGGTTTTAACAAGGCAAAGGGAGGAATAAAACTGAAGCAAAAGGAGCTTTCTAGAAAACAGCCTGTGTAAGATGGGAATGCTTAAATACATTGTTCAGAACACAACTTGTGCTGCAGGTCTCTGCAATTTAGTGAGGGAGGTAAGCTAGCATGAACAGAGAAGGACAGGAGATTTAACAAGATTGGAGGGGAGATAAAGGGATGCACTTACACAGAGTAGAAAAGTGGCGGAAGGGAAGGACTAGAATATAATCTGTATTTTAAAATATTACATTGTAGTAGAATAAATACAAAAAGGAGATTTTTTTCAGCTGGCAGATAGTACTCTGAGTGCGGTTTAGTGGAAAGAAGAAAGCAAAAATAAAAGTTAAGCAATGGGGCTAAGGACTCTTAACATTTATAGAAATGTTAAACTCAGGAATTTAGCACACAAGGCTGCAGTGGAAGGGCTGTAGGAACACTTACTCCATTAAGCCTGCTTAATCTTGCTTTGAGTAGCTGCTCGTTATGAGTCTAGGTATGTGATATTGCTGTTAGCTTGAAAAAATGAGAAAATGGCTACAGTGTAGGTCTGTGGTAGTTATCTGTGCTATATCCTATCATGCTCAGTTATGGCACTGAAACCTTTCGCTAGAGCAGATCACTTGCTAAATCCCTCTCTTTTGCTTTACATACAGGAGACATGTGAAATTGTACTCATTTGTGGGGTTAACTTTCCATTTGATCAGTTTGCTGACTCTGCCAAGCACTGAGAAGGCAGCAGGAGTGAGTGCAAGAGCAGGGGTAGGATGTGAGCCCCTTGGAACATCGACTTGAATTTTAAATCAATTTAAGCGTCTCACAAATCAGCCCTGATGCCTGCACATAGTACATGAGAACAGTCAGGTTACAGATTCTCTTTCCTTCCCTGGTCATCTGTCTGTGACATGCATACAGTGTTCTGCTTGGAGTCAAATTTTAGACAACTGTTTTGAACTTGATTTATATTTTATTTATTGACTTATACCAGGTCTGGAATCATAGAATGGTAGGGGTTGGAAGGGACCTCTGGATCATGGAGACAAACCCCCCTGCCAATGCAGGAACACCTAGGGCCTGTCACACAAGAACAGATTCAGGTGGGTCTTGACAGTCCAGAGAAGGAGACTCCACAAGCTCTCTGGGCAGCCTGTTCCACTGCCCTGTCACTCTCACAGTGAAGAAGTTTTTCCTGACATTGAGGGGGAAATTACTGTTTCCCCTCACTACCGTTAGCTCTTGTCCTGTCACAGGGCACAACTTAAAAGAGACTGGGCCCTTCTACTTGGCATCCACCCTTCAGATATTTGTAAACATTCATAAGATTCCCTCTCAGTCTTCTCTTCTCCAGGCTAAACAGCCCCAGGGCTCTCAGCCTTTCCTCATAAGAGAGATGTTGCAGTCTTTTAATCATCTTTGTAGCTCTCTATTGGACTCTGTCTTGTGTTTTCCTGGGAGACCAGAACCGAACACAATACCCAGATGTGGCCTCACCAGTGCAGAGTAGAGGGGGAGGAGAGCCTCCCTCAACCTGGTGGCCACACTCTTCTTTAGGCACCCCAGGATACCACTGGTCCTCCTGGCCCCAACGGCACATTGTTGTTCCATGGATAACTTACTGTCCACCAGGACTTCAAGGTCCATCTTCATGGGGCTTCTTTCCAAAGTGCCTACCCCTAACCTGTACTGATACGTGGTGTTGTTCCTCCCCAAGTGCAGGACTCTCCACTTATCCTTGTTGAATTTCACTAAGTTTACCTTTGCCCAGCTCTCCAGTCTGTCCACATCTTGCACAGCCTTCTGGCGTATCAGCCACTCCTCACAGTTTTGTATCAAACTTACTGAGGGTTCATTCTATGACTTCATCCAGGTCATTGCCAAATATATTGAATAAGACTGTAATCAGTGAATTTCTTTTTAATACAAATATTGAACTGTGGATTTGGTTTGTCCTGATGGTCATCCTACAAGCCTCACATGCATTAAAGGCCTAGTTTAAAAAAATAGTGAGACTCCTCAAAAACCAGGGGGCTAGTTTTCATGCTGGGGTGAGCCCAGTGGTTTGTTCTGAGTCCTGAACCTAAGTCTGTGCAACCACTTATATGGACTTTTCTGAGGTGCTAAAACTGTTTGGATTATTTTTCAGCAATGTATGGAAGTCCAGCTCTGAGCTTTAAAGAAAGGAATTATTATATTGAAAAGAAGTGATTGCAAGGAATCCCAGATTTCCACAGGGCTGCTGCAAGCTCATTTTAGATTTACAGGATTTTCTTTTTTAATGTCCTAACTTTGCAGAGAAATAAAACTGCAACCATGCTTGTTTTAAGGTCTCCCTTTCCTTCAGTGTATCAGCTCACAGGTATACTGTAAGCCAATACAACAATAAGAATGAATTCCTTAAAGAGTTTTGTCATCTTCCTTGGGAAGGGGAGAGGAGAATGAGAAAAAATTGGACTGATAAATTCCTGATCAAGTACGAGAGTGAAATGTGGAGTGAGGACATAGCTGGCAATTACTTCAAGTCAAGGTTCAGTCTTGCATCTGTGTCTACATAGCACTGCCTATACTTGAGTAGCTGATTGGAGGTTACTAAATTCTATATTTATGCCATTTTCTAACCTTGAGCTATTAATCGATCATTTCAGTTAAAGAATGACAGCTTGAAATGTGCTGTGTGGGGAAGAAAAAAGGGGGCAGGGGGCAAGATACTTGGCAGTGAGAGGAGTTGCAGCTATGAAAAAGAACAACAGACAGAGGGAACATTTCTTCCTTTTGATAGAAAGTTTCTGTTTTGAGATAAATTCTTAAAATATGGTGATGTACTGGGGGTGTGTTTTGCTTGTTTGTTTTTTTTTGTGTGTGTGTGGTTTTGTGGTTTTTTTGTTAATGTTCTGTAAAAACTGTAAAACATACTCTCATTTTTGGAGTCAGTTGCGCCAAGTTTTTCCTCATCTGTGACCCTTTCTGCACTTCCAGTTATTTTCCACTTATATTGGTGTCCATGGAATATCTGCCTCTCACAGGTGTTTTCCCTTTGATTTTGGGAGAACCCTGCCTCTGCTTACCTGGCTGTGACAGGAACTGTTTTTCTTGCAAATCTGAAGCCCTGCTGTGATAGGAGCCAATTATTCCGTGACATGTTTGCTTCCTGCTCTGGATCATGTTTGCAAGTCAGAGTGCTGTTGTAATAATAGCAATAAGCAACCTCCCAGCTGTCATGCCAACTTCATAGACTTTCTCTGGTGTCAGCTCCCTGGCTTGCTGACAGCTGGCTTGGAAGCCCTTGCTACGCATGCACAGAGGCTCGGCTGCCTTCTGCCAACTGAGACTACTTTGGACTGTCCCTAACGAAAGCCGTATGCAAGCAAAGGAATGTTTTTCATCCTGCCCTCCTGCATGCACTTTGAAGTCCAGCTTGGTGTGAATGAGTCTTACTTCCTGTGGCAAGGGTGAAAGGACAACTGAGTAAACTTGGCCTGAGAGTTGATAAATAGTTCTGGTTTTCCTAAGATACGCCAAATCCTCTTGTAACCATCCCCTAGTAGAGCCTTCTTACTCTGAATTTTGGATCTGTATCATACCTAATGAGCTTGTAAATGCGTTAGCTCCTTGGGAAACAGACTTGCTCACTGAGCACATATCACAGTTTAGGGTCAGGGTGGCCCCTTAGACCTGTAACAGATGCACTCCGTTAACCCCCCTCCCTCCCGAAGGGGAAAGAGAAAGGGGATAAGGGAGAGAGATTTAGCAATTAGAAAGAGAAACTACAACAGCTTTAATGAAAGTAATAAAAATAAAATAGAATATGTACAAATCTATACAGAACCAGTATCGAACCCAACCCCCCTGATGGTAATGACATCACCGTCACCACTGATGCTGTGGAGCAGGCATGGGGGGTCCCAGCCTGGGCCCCACAGCAGACGGGAGCTGTGTTCAGGAGATGGATTCTGGTACCGGGTTCACACAGATCGGGATCAAAGGCAGGATGGACAAAGTCCTCCTTGGATGCTCCGAGGAAGGAATTGAAAGAGGACCTGAGCCAAGCTGAGCAAAGCTGGCAAAGCTGTCCAAGAGGGGAGGAGAGCCTGGCAGTCCCCAGAGTGAGAGACCCCCACAGATCCTTCAGCTTTATATGGAATATGCCGTATATGGGCTGGAATCCCTCGTTGGTCAGTTTGGGGTCACCTGCCCTGTCCACTCCTCCCTGTGGGTGCAGCCTTTCACTTTCCTGCACCCCGCAATGTGCTACACAAGATCCAGCAGTGGCCTTGGTCTGCACACCCATCCTTGGTAGTGACTCTAAACACAGGGTGTTGTCACTGCCAGCAGCAGACACTGCCTGGGAAAATGCTGCTGACTGCAGACAGTGCAGACAGTTAGAGGAACTGAGCTGAAAAGTAAAATCACTGAACAGAATTAGTGCTGTTCTCACTCAAACCAGGACAGCTCAGTGCACTGTTACAATAGTTTTTCATTTAAAGGGAAAGAAGAAGGATTTACTCCTTTTACCTTAAAGCTCACTGAAAGCAGTCTGTTGTTCACATCTCATTGGGAAATGTAGGCAGTTCAAGCCTGGAGAGGATCTCTTCTTTGCCAGGGAGCGGGCTATCATTATAGCCTGCGTATCAGTCCCACAACAAAATTTTTTGAGGTGATGCAAGGATACAAATCTCACAGGTCTTAGTGGAAAAGAGTCATCTATCTTCCCTCTGTCCTTCACTCATTCACCAGTATTGAGCTCATCTACAACCACACTTTGTAATTTTATTGGGCCTGGAGTCTGTGTTTCCTTTAAAAGACATCAGAATTAATGCAGTGCCCCCTCAGGCAGAGCACTTGTGATCAAAGGGCTGTGAAACACTGTATGCCAATACTCTTTAATTTTCTTTTTCTTTTTTTTTCTTTTGACCAGCAACATCTTCAAAAACATTTCAGCAGTGTGATTGGAAACATTTTATGTTATTCTTGATCTAGATTTTCCAAAATGTAGTTAGTAAAATGCAGTGTTTCCCATTTCTTCCCAAGAATGGACTAACATCCTTTATTCTTGTTTCTGGACTTACTGCCCACTGTGCTACAGCTCTCAGCAAACAGATCTATGCTTTGGTGTATGTGTGGTGCTCATACACATGCATGAGTGTTGGACGTAGCTGGGGGTCAGACTGCAGTTGTCTCTAATGTAAGTAGTGTGACTTCTCTGGAGTTTGTATTTATTTCTGTAAATTAACTTTGCATTCTTCACATGACCAAGAGTTTGTCTAGTTAAACAAGCAGTTCAAACTGCTGCTCTCCAGAGCTCACCGGCACCAGTTGTTCACTGTCCTTAGGTACAAAGCAACCTGCTTAGCATAGGCAATAGGGATAAAGTGTTCAAAGGACAGTGGGATGTGATTCTGTCTGTGTTTCACCTTATAAACTTCCCTTTTCCCCCGCTCTCCCCCTTTCCCTTCTGCTTGGCCATAAAAAAGCTCCCTGTGTAATAGGAGTTGGGAGAGGGGGAGGAATAGCAGGCTTACGATAGACCTAGCTTTGCTGAAACCTTGGATGATGTCCAGTGTGACCATGCAGAGGGATGAGCTCAGGGAAATGGCTGGAAGTTCAAAGGCCTTTTTATGTTGCTCACTGTCAGTTGACAGATGTGCTCTCTTGGGCTGTCGCTGCCCAGCCTAGCTCTTCTGCCAGCTCCCCTTCCTTGCTCTTATTCCCTACCCTGCCTCTCTGCTCTGCCTGGGGAGGTTGGTTAGTGTTTGTCTGGGTATTTGTGTGTGTCCAACTCCATCCTGGGACTTGCTTTTTCTCATCTCTTTTAGGAAAATACTGTTTCTTTGCACAGATATGAACAGATCAAGCTGGAATTGAGCAGTGAAGAGAATATGAGGGTTTAACTGCATTTACTGTTGCATTACCTAATCTTGCTGTGACTGGTGGTGATGGCAGATTACCGCAACCTGCGATTGCTTTCTCATCAGTGGAGGCAGTGCATATAAAGGACTTGCAGCTTTCTTGGGAAATAATAAATATCCTTGATTTTACAGGCTGGGGAAGTGGGACTAAAGAGACAGAACTGTCCCATGGTCATGCAAGCATTAGTATCAAGCTAGGAAGAGAATATAGGGGTTCTGTTGCCAGTTTTCTAGATGCTAATCCAGCTTGTTCAGTGAGATTTTTCTCTATCTCTGGCAGTGAAAGGAATTCCTACAGATTCATTTGTACTGCCATGTGCTCTTCTTCTGACTGTGGAAGTTTGGCTTTTAAAATGAGTTATATGAATTAAAGCCATACCAAATTGTATAGCTGTTCTGTGATGTCAGGACAAAATATAGAGAAAGTTGTTGGAATGTCCCAAGTGTGACCTCTTAACTTTTGAATTTCCTCGTAACTTCAAATATCCACTTTGGATGTATTTACAACAGTACTAAACATTAACTCTGGGCTAGTGGCAAGACCTCAGCTTTTTAACTCCATAGGAGAAAAACCTCTTGAAAATGTGGAGTAATAAATGACCAACAGAAGGGCTGGATAATACAACCCTAGAGCAAAGGGCTCTACAGTGGAACTGAAGCCTGATGTGCTCAGAACAAGTAGAAGGAAACACAGGAATGTTTCTGTATAGGAAGTTTGCTTTTTAATGGGGAGAAAGAATTGTGGATTGGGAAGGCAAAGCTGGGAAGAGGAGGTTAGGAAGAGACTGTCCCCATGTGAAAGCTGCTCCCAGAATCTTTTCCTGTGAAGCATCTGTTTCTGACCATTATTAGATTCAGGTTACAAGATTATGATCCCTGCCCTGATCCCATTGGCAGTTCCTCTGCTCTGAGACATCAGCCTCCATTAGGTGGGTTGTTTTTTTTTTGTCTTAAGGGGGTTTGTTCTTTCTTCCTCCTTTAAAGGAGAACTCCTGTAGAAGGGGATTTATCTCCCCCCCGTGTTGTCTGGACTGTCAACTTGTCTGTGACTTGCTGTCTGCTGGGATGGGAATTAAGTTCTCCTTTGTATGTGGCAGTTTGTTTTGCTCTCTTTCTCCCTGCTCCCCATCTCCTGTGCTTGAAGCTCAATTTTTATATTTAGGGAGAGTATGAAATCGGCTGAACGGCTCCCTGTAGGGGTGGAATTTCATTTTTGTGTTGTTTTGTGTGGTTACCTCATGAAGGGATGCAACAGTTCAGTGGGATAATGGTATCAGTTCTGAACCAGTGCTAATGGCCTAGCCCTCTGGGAGCCTAAAGAATTCTCCCCTGGAGAGCTGGCATGCAAATTTCCTTCCAGGTGGCTCCTGTGCAGTCCTTTGGTGATTAGTCACGCTGAGACTGGGGAGAGCAGACAGAAAAGCATATTCTGGGGGGATGGTCTCTGTCCTGAAACTGCAGCTGAGGCCAGGGAAGGTTTCCTTAGTGTGCAATGTATGGAAGCAGCGCTTGGGAGAGAGCGGACTGATCTGTGGGACTAACCCTCTGATTCAAAAAATCTGTCTTGGTTTTGTTTGGAAGCAGGGTTTGGGAACTGGAGTGTTTTCCCCTTCTGTCTGCCCTCTCCATTTTGAGGAGTGCTTGGAGAAAGAGCACTGTAAGGAAATGAGTCAGCCATTGGGAGTGCTGTTAAACCCGTGGGGTGAAAATACAAATTTGTATTCTTCCCTCTCCTTTATGTCTCTCTGGGAACTAGAAGTGGTTGGATTTGACCTGGACATACATCTTCATGGGGCATCGTGGGCATGATGGGAAGAACCTTATCCCAAGGGCCAGTGCCAGATTCTAATCTTTGTCACCTAGGGTAGGGTTCAGCATTGAGAGCAGTGATGTCCTCATGGATCCAGAGATGCCCATGCTTATTGTACTGCAGGAACAGCTGAGCAGATCATCCAAATTTGTGATTAGGAAGAGAGATATTAGAGCAATTCTGAATTTAATTCCACTAGTGTGTTCTTACGGTGGGAAGCTTTTAGGACAGGCTGTTGGTGAGAAATGTTGGACGACTTGCTATAGAGAGCCTTGAATGATTCTGCGTAGTGTAATCCATGCTGCTTTCACAGGACATTGGCAGCAGTCCTGGGCCAAGTGGAAATGGAGGGTTGAGGAAGCTGGAAAAGATGAAAATGAATCTATTTGTTCTCCTTGTTAAATCCTCCTCCTTGTGTGTGCGGTTGCTGTCTTCACCTTGTTCTTTTATCTGCCCCCCTCTTCTCATGCTTGCGCCTCCAGGATAGTGTTGGCAGGGGAAGATGTAGCAGCATAGCAGAAGAGGGCCAGCCTGCCTGGTGACAGATGGGCAGTGCTGTCGGCAAGCTGGGCAGGGATGAAAGGGTTTCAGGCATTAGCTTCTGCAGCCCATGCCCCTTTGCATTGCTGAGCGAACCTTGTTCTTTGGAGAACACACCTGTCAGGAACAGTCTTGTGGAGCCCCTTCCCTGCCACAGCTGGCAGCACTTGAAAGCATGAACCTCCCGGGGTTGAGTGTTCCTCTCATCTGTGGGGGGAAGGACAGGGCTGATGCTCCCTCTTGAATTCCAGCTTTGTAGCTCCAGGCCTCTACAAACACTGTGGATTTGTGGTTCCGCTCCATTGCTAGCAGACTCCTGTGTAGGCAAGCCTCATCCCATGTGTGCCTCCCTTCCTCTGTCCCTTCTGGAAACCTCTAGCACTGTTTGGACTCTACTGCCCACACCCGAGGTACAGTAAATTATCCCCAGCAGTGGATTCCTGCCTCTAAGTTTCTCCTTGCAGGTTTGTTAGACAGAAATGCCGTCGGAGTCCCCAGTGCTGGAACACACACTATAGCATGTATGTTGCAAAATCCTGCTCCCAAAAACATTGCTTCTGATAGTTCTCAGTCAAAAGAACTCAATAGCAGAAGAATGGGCTGCACTGGGAAGCAGGTAGGAAAGATGTTGATAATGTAACTTTGCTTGTTATAAAAGCAGTTACATGAGGCTAGAAGGCTCAGGAGTGGAAGAGAAAAAGGAACTCAGTGGGGGAATCATGGTGGCTACTTTATTGTGGAAAGGTCAATGCTTCTCTGGGGTGAAAGACTGTCAAGCTACAGACTTACCCTGGCCCCCCATCTGAGGAACAGCTCTTCTTCATGACTTGAAATTTTATATCTCTTTTTTTCTAAGATGTGTAGCTCTCCTCAGGAAGGAAGGATCTTTGCTTACAGGAAGGAAGTTGGCTGCAGCTCCATGAGATGTTTCTTTGCTGTTGCAGTGCTGCCCACTTGCTCCCCCTTGGACTTCCACTGCGACAACGGGAAGTGTATCCGCCAGTCGTGGGTCTGCGATGGAGACAATGACTGTGAGGATGATTCTGATGAACAGGACTGCCGTAAGTCACCTTTCAGGGGAAGGAGGGGCCAGTGAACACTGCCTGCCTGCCTGCCCTGGCTGGAGACAGTTGACCCTTTTTAATGCAGGAATGTGGGAGTTTATCCAGTGAATCAGACCTTTGGCTTATAATAAGCCATATCCTGCCTCTGATAAAGGTGTGTACCCGATGTCCTTAAGCCCTGCTGCCTTGGCACCTGGCTTGCTCTGTGTCCTGGGGCAGGGGATGCTTCTCCATCCAGCTGGAGAACCGTTTATACCCTGCAGCCTTTCTGGTTAATGTCCCATGAAACACTTCCCTGAGCTGAGCTCTTTGTGTCCTCCCAGTTCATGGAAACACCCAACCCCTGCCAAATCCTACTGAACTGCCTGTCTGGCTGACTTCCTGTGGCCTCAGGTTCCACTGTCTGACTTTTCTGCTGTGCTGGGCTGTCCCCAGCATCCTTCAAACAGAGCTCCCTGAGGAGAGGGAGATGCTGCAGGGATGATGCTCACACAGAGACTGGTTACCCTGAAAGCTGATTGTCTGATGCCATGTGAGGCACTGTCATCAACAGAGCTGCCATGGAGGGCTGCTAGCTGTGAGCACTGCTGCTGGGCTTCTACAGGGTATTAAAACATGAGAGAATTGTGCCAGAGTCCTTGGAGTTCACTCCTCTCCTTTCCCTATTGTCTGGAGGACAAGGCTTACTTGTAGTTGACTTCCTTTAGCAAAAGGTATTCAGGGATCCAACTTTCCTTCTCCACAATAAATCATCAGGTCTGTATTTGGCAGCATAGGCCAGAGAACCAGTGTGTTAGGGAGCACTGGAGAGTCAGCTTCCCCGATACTGTGCTGGTTGCTAGGGCTGGCATCAGGCTGCAGTTAGGAGCAGAACTGTTTTGCTGATTGATTGAAATGGTTGCAACTGCTTAATAAGGATCACTCTACAATCCTTGACTTTTACAAAAGTTGTGTGATGGTGCTCCAGAGTGGCTCTGACAGAGGAGCTACATCTCGAGAAACACACAAATAAAACTCTTGGCTGTAAAGTATTCCATGTCCAGAACTTCCATGGAAATAATTTTTTTTTCTTCAGTGTGCCCCCGGTCTTTGCCCTTTTGGACAAAGGGCTGGGAGGCAAGGTTCAGGGGTTTGAAATCCTGTAAGATGCTGTGAATGACAGGACTAAGCTCAGTTTTCCAGACTGTTCGAAGATTTTAATGAAGAAAAGGTATATATGTCTGGGTTGGTTTGGTCTTCCATTTTTCAGAGAAAGTTGGAATGCCCTCATGGCGAAGACAACAGTAGAGAAGGGTGTGTTCAAATGATTTGGAGTCTAGTGAAAGGAAAAAGACAAGGTTCTCTGAATAAGAGACTCCTGGGGGGTTCTTCAGGCTAGCACATGTCCCTAAGAGAGTTTCTGTTGTATTGAGGTCCTCTGGTGCTAATTTTGCAGTCGCTTTCCTTTCCTCACTGGTCTTCAGACAAACTTCCTTAGAAGACTAGCGAAGAGGGTGAAATGAGGCTGCAAATACTGAGGTGTTCAGAAGATGAAGTTTACAATTTTCTGTCACCATTTTCAATGAACGTGTCCCTTCCTTTGAAGATAGCTTTGGCTTTGTTGTGAAAAGGAGGTGGACATAATTCTAACAGAGTCTAATAATTCCTTTAAAAAGAAGCCTGGATTGCCTTTTTTCTGGGCAGGGTTCTCTTGAGCCTGGCTTGGGGCTGTGCTAGAATACCAGCACAGGGTGGGTGGCTCCATCTCTGTTCCAGGTACTTCTCCAACCCATGTTCTCAAGTATTAGAGCCTGATGTAGTATTGACTGGCAGGTGGTGTGGAAGAGAGACACTTAAGAAAATTTGCAATGGCCCTCCTGGTGTTGTTAAGAGAAGGGAAATCAGCTCTACAACACTGTGGTGTCCTTGGAGGATGATATTACTCCATTTATATCCTGTCACGTATTTGGTGTTCTTCAAGGCAAAACTTCTTGCCTTGCCTTCACCTTATTTCCATTGTGTCCTTGCAGCTCCACGGGAGTGTGAGGAAGATGAGTTCTCATGCCAGAATGGATACTGCATCCGCAGCCTGTGGCACTGTGATGGTGACAACGACTGTGGCGACAACAGTGATGAGCAGTGTGGTGAGTAATGTGGCCCTACAAATAGTTGGCTGACAGTGCTTTCAAAGGGGTTGCACAGACTCTGACCTGAGCATGGAGAGGGCTCACAGCTGGTTTGGCTGGGCTGGGCTTCTGTTCCCAGAGCTGCCTGCTGGGGATCTCAGGCTGTGTGACTTACCTGCCAGGCAAAAATCACTTGAGACCCCTTATTTCTTAACACTTCATTGTGAAGTCCCATGGATTCCTTTTGCATCTGACACTCTTATGTCAGTTAAATGAACAATGATGGTTTTACTCGGGCACTGCATTACATGGTCATGTATGGCTTAACGTTGCAGTGTTGTTTGTGGGTACCTGTGAGCTTCAGAAACACAACATGGTTGGGTTTTTTTGGGTGCTCTGAGAAAAGCAAAGGCTTTGTTTGCGTTGCTGTCTCTGCAGACATGAGGAAGTGCTCAGAGAAGGAGTTTCGTTGTAGTGATGGCAGCTGCATAGCTGAGCACTGGTTCTGTGATGGTGACACTGACTGCAAGGATGGCTCGGATGAAGAGAATTGCCGTAAGTGCTCTCCTTGCTTTGTAACCACAGACCCTTTGGTCCTGCTCCTTTCTTGGGGTTTGGCACATTTTCTACAGTAGAGATCAAGCACAAATTAGTGCTGCCTGTACTGGCAGCTATGCTGCCTTCTCTTGCCTAGCCCAGAGGGCACAAGAGAATGGTATATCTTGTGTGTTACCTCACAGGCATATTTTGTCTGTGCATGGCTGCTTCTGTGTTTCTTCCTATAGTTGTGTGACCTTGAGTCAGAGCAGAACACTTAATGTTTTACTGAATACAACTGTATATAAAACTGTAGGAATTGGAGGGCAGGGAGGGAAGGGGAGAAAACTATTTCCTTCTTTTTCATCTTATCTCATTCCTGCCTGAAATTTCAAGGGGTGTTCTGCCCACTGACAGCATCCTCAGGGACTGCACATTCCCAGCTGGCACACTACAGGGGCTGCCTGCCTACCCAACCTCTCTGCACTTGGATGCTTTTTTCAGGACATTGTCTGAAAAGTGACTGATGTGGAAGGGGGATCATGAGAGCCCACAACAGTTGTTTTCTTCTCTGCCTTTACAGGCTTGTAGCAAGTGGGACAGGAGTCTATTACATCCCTTCCTAACCGCCACTGGCTGTGTCTGTGGAAGTTGCAGTGGTCCCTTCCCCCACCCTGCTCTCCAAGGCATTTTGCAGAATTTGTTTTAGATAGTAGCAAACTTCAAAAGGCTCTGGGAGGAGGATCAGGGCCGACAGCCCTTGCAGGGTAGGGGGAGTGGATGGATGGGGGAGTTGTCTTTTATCTCTCCAGATGATGAGAATTGGCAGGAAGCCAGGGGCTGCAAACATTTCTAAGCCAGGAGAGGGCTCTATGAGGGAGCCAGCATCTCTTCATCTTCTTTCCCCTCTTTCTTTCTCACTCCTTTCCCTGTCACTTCCCTGCAGGCCCTGAATACACCCTCAAGAAAGGAGGGGAAATGTTTCAACCTTCCTGCTATGGGAGTGGAGGGGCACCCAGAACTGGTGCCCCTGCTTCTCTGAGCTGGAACGCTTTGCTGGTCCTGGATTGCTGTTGTGTCTATAGGGCATTTTTAAGTAACTCACTAAGAAGCTCTGTTTGGCTACCTCCTTTTCTTTTCTCTTCCTTCACATGGTTGTTATATTTTACTTATCTCCAGTCCTGCTAGTCATTTATCTAGGACAAGGTGGAACTATACTGTTTGTTTTTATGTAGGTTTGGGGTTTTTTATGTGTGTGTTTTTCTTTTGGTGACTGTAATTGAATGAGAATTTACATCAGTGACTTAATTTTCTCCTCAAGGAAACCCAGACAGTCCTTTCAGGCTCCTTTGATGAAGCATGTGTTAACACACATTTTAGTATCCAACCACTGGATACTCCCTGAACTAAAGCTCTTACTGTACACCTGTGGCCTGTGCTCACTACAGGTTGGAGAGGCAGGTGTAGTTCACTTCCCAGACTGTAAGTCTTTCTTTTCCCTTTTGTTTAATGGATTTATTTTCAGAGCTCCACAAATGGGAGACTAGTATGCCTGAAACATGCCATTAATTCTCTGGACAGTATGAGAAGAGGTGTCAAACTATGTTGTGTGTGACTCAAAATTATTTTTTCTCAGTGGGCAAACTCTTGACTGTAAGTTTGCTGGGCTTTGCTCAGGGTCATCTGTCTGGCACTGCACCTTACTGATAAGGCATGGTTTGTTTTAACAACAGCTTGAGAGGAGAGGAAGCAGAGAAATTGTCAAAGGCCAGGTGCAGATCAGGGTACCTTGCTGCTTGCTTCCTTCCTTTCATCTTCGGGTGCATATTTTTGTTACAATTTTAAAGGAATCATTCCATACTTTGACCTGACATTCTGACATGCTTCAATCCTTAATATTAGCTACCCCGAAGGGTATCTTTATTTTTCTGTCTGTTTTTGTTATCTACCCTTTTCAGGTTTAGCAAACAATTTAAACACTTTCTGGAGAGCACTAAGACATAGTTTCTTAAGCATAAGAATGAAGGTGAAGCTCTTGGATCCTTTTTCTTGCTTTCCCATCAACCCTTCCTCCTTCATAACTGTTTCTTTCTCTAGAATTTAATGGCTTTTGGAAAAATTAGTGTTTATAGACTAACACTGTATGTAACTTTTTGTTTAAATGCTATTTTCAGTGGATTGTCTGCATGGATGTCTTTATTTATAGGCTTAACCTGCCCCTCAGTGAAGCACAAACAGCATTGAAGTTCCTCTTGGTGATATAAGCCATACAGAGATATTCAGCAATAGCTAGTAATTTCTGACACCTTTCTGTTGAACACTTGCTAGTCCATTATTAGACTGAGAAGGTTGCATCACAACTGGGTTGTGCCCTGTCACCTCAGGCATTTTTTTCTTTGATTCCCTTGTTAGCATCAGATGTTCCAGCTGTCACCTGCAGCTTGGAGGAGTTCCAGTGTGCATACGGACGCTGCATCTTAGACATCTACCACTGTGATGGCGATGATGACTGTGGGGACTGGTCTGATGAATCTGACTGCTGTAAGTTAGTGCAGGGTGATATACTCTTTCAAGTACCAGAGTTGGAAACCTAAACAGATTTTGCACTGGATGGAGAGGAGTTGCAGTGTAGACAGCAATCTACGCACAGAAGGAGTCTCATTGTTTGTTTTTAACTTGGGAAAGTGAGAGTAGTGATGGGAACTGTGTACTCTGTATGCCACAAATATGCAAAAATGTACACAGTACAGGAATTGCAGCAGTTTCTAGGAGAGGTCTCTTCAGGACAATAGTGGAGTGTAAGGGTGGTGCTGAGGGGCTTTGGGGATGGTATGTTGGTCTGTGTCCTCAGTTTGCTCTTTTTGTTCTTTACCATCTCTGCAGCGTCTCACCAGCCGTGTCGCTCTGGAGAGTTCATGTGCAACAGTGGCTTGTGCATTAACGCTGGCTGGAGGTGTGATGGTGACTTTGACTGTGATGACCAGTCAGATGAGAGGAACTGCAGTGAGTGTTGGGAATTGGTGGAAGCATTGAATTTCTGCAGATGCAAAAGATTGTTTGGCACTGTTAGCTTTAGAACTGGGTCTTTTCTGATCCTTCTTGCTCATCTGATGTTCTTTTTTTGTTCCCTCAGCTACTTCTATGTGCACAGCTGATCAGTTCCGCTGTAAATCAGGGCGCTGTGTCCGTCTCTCCTGGCGTTGTGATGGGGAAGATGACTGCTCTGACAACAGTGACGAGGAGAACTGTGAGAACACAGGTTTGGCCTGCTGTCTTGCTACTTATAGCTAATGTTTCCATCCTGGAGGTAATAGGTAGTGAAGTCTCTTTTGGGTTGCTTCACTGAGTTCAGCCTAGAGTTTGTCCTTCCCAAAGAATGGGATCTGTAGGCTATCTTATACACCCACAGGCAGGTGCAGGTCTGCGTGCTTAAACTAAATTAAGTGATGGTGCTTTCTGGTCAAATATCAGATCCTGTATCTTGCTATCCAGTCCCTACACTATGAATTAACACAGAGCTCTGAGATGATTCCATTCAGACGTGGAAACATTGTGTGCAAGGTTGCTACCTCTGTCAGATGGTTTATGTCTAACTCACATTTCTAGATAGTTCTGAATAGCTCTCATGTTGCCATGTGAAATTGCCAAGCAGTTCTAGCAGGTAGTGGCATCAAATGGGGTGTTTTGTCAAAGTGAAGGATAAAGAGGTTAAGGGTGTCAGCTTTCCTCCTTAGATATGTGCTCAGAAATCTCTCTTTCTCAAACTCATTTTGTATTTAGCCATTCTTTTATATAGTAGTGGCTATGGAGAAGAGGAGGGCTTCAACAGACCCTAGGGTTATGGTAGGATTCAAGGAATGTCTAGAATCTTCCATTTTCCTTAAACACTTCAGGATGTTTGTAGGCCTTGCTGAGGAATAGTGTGTACTGGTCCATGAATTCATCCCAGTGCATGGAGCCTAGCTGTACATACTGACCCTTCTGGATCGGTGTATTTTAAACAGTGGGGTTTGGGGATTTGGGTAACTGTACCCCTTGTGAGGGCCTGTTAAGGAGGGGAGAGTGGGTGTTCTACAAGGACAGCTGAGCTCAGAGGACCTGGAGAGGCACTCTTTGTAGCCATTTGAAAGCAGCTGCTTAGATTGGTCAGCTGTCATGAGCACCATTGTGCAGGAGGTAGTGGTGATCCTGCAAAAAGCAATTGTACTTAAAAACAAGACAGTAATCCTTTTTCCTTATCCTGATAACAAAGGTATTTAGAGATATTGAAGGAGCAGTTGCCACCCAGAAGCCAGGTCAAATTTCTGAAGCTGATGAATTTCAACTTCTCCACCTCAAGGCCAAACCCACGGTGGTTGAGTACAGCTATTTTTACTGTAGGATTAGTTGTGTAGTTCTGCATTAGGTTTATGGTGATAGCAGGTAAAAATCAACTTGGGGCTTCCATGCAGTATGTGTACTGGCTCATCTGGGCAAGGTAGTGTGCTGCCTGAATGTCTCTAACAAGAGTTAAAATCCTGTGTCACCTCTTGGATTTAGAGCAGAATTGTATTTTCATTGGCCACAGAGAAAAGATTCCTAGAATACTAGGTGATCAGCTGAACATTCTTTACATTTGGCATGACAAATGCAGTCCAAGCTTCAGAGTCCTTTGTTTATAGCATTCCTGTTCTCTGAAAAGTGAATCTGCAATGTGATTTGGTTTTATGTTCCCAGTTGGTGTGTCAGTTCTAATTTATACCTGTCATTAATCTCACAACTACCCTTTTCCATGCTGCTGACAAGCAGGGTGTCAATCTCCTTGTTTCTTTGCTGATTGTCCTGTTGTCTTCCTAGGATTATCAGAGAGTGATGATTTGGAAACTACTAACCAAGTCATCTTAAGAGGTACAAGAAATAAGAGGCAACAGGAAAGTTCAGTTATTGCTGAAGAAACACTCTGATTGGCAAAGTCTCTACAGACAGTATTACTTTACTTACAAGAATTCTGTAGAGTCTCCCTGCCAAAAGCAGAAGTTGAAGTGTATAGCTCGTGTGAAATCCTGTTGCCTGAGCTAGGATTTCAAGGATGCATGTAAATATCATTTCCAGTCTGTCACAGTGCAGTTAGGTCTGGACAAGACACTCATTCCTAGGCAGGTTTAATCTCCATAACCATGCTGGGGTGACATACCAGATGATTAAAGTGAGGAACTGACTCCTCTCCTGCACATGCTGAGTAGGGTTGTGGAATCTGGAACCAAAGGGAACTAAGCCAGGACCTTCCAGTCATTCTGAGAGAAACTAAATAGTAGAACTTCCCAATAAAGCAACATTGGCTTCAGTCTGGAGAGGAGTTCACAGGCCACCAAATCAGCATAAAGGTATGTGGAGCAGGAAGGAGTGCAAGATGAGCTAAATTAAAGTAAAGTGGAGGGTACAGATTTGTGCTCATATGTAAAGTTTCTAAAAAGGGTTTGAAAATGTTCAGTGTCCTCTTCTTCACTGTTGGCTGTTTTTCCATCAATAAGCTGTAGAGTTCTTACTTTCATCTTCTTTTATTGCAGGGACCCCTCAGTGTGCCCCAGACCAGTTCCTGTGTGGGAATGGGCGTTGCATTGGCCAGAGGAAGCTGTGCAATGGAGCAAATGATTGTGGAGATGGCAGTGATGAGAGCCCACATCAAAACTGCCGTAAGTCTTCCAAGTTCAGTTTTAAACATAAATGGAGACACCGTGCTGTATGGGAGTCTTTGTGGTGTTGCTGAAGGATGCATGTGTGAAGAAAGCCTGAGCTGTGAAAAGGGGGGAGTTGAAGACCGAGAAGAAATGCCCTGGTGATTTTGCCAATTACATACTGTAGACAAGGAATACTAGGGAGAAGATTATGATGTCAGGTATCAAAGTTGGTCTGCAGTGATAGTGAATCCTAAAGTGTATTATTCTGAGATTCATTGTCCTGTTTAGTTGTCACCTGTGGGGGAGAGTTCTGACTGCAAAGAGACAGCTTCCCGCACAGCCTTTGTCCTCCCTGTCTTGCTCAGCCTTGTCTGAAGGGTGACTGCTGCCTAACAGTTGAGGACATGAGCAGCTGCCTAGCGGTTTCAGCTCGCTTATCTTCATGTGTTCCTTTCACAGGTCCCCGAACAGGGGAGGAGAACTGCAATGTCAACAACGGTGGCTGTGCTCAGAAGTGCCAGATGATCAGAGGGATGGTGCAGTGCACCTGCCACACAGGTTACAGGCTCCTGGAAGATGGGCGATCATGCCAAGGTGAGTTTTTGCAGCAATACCCTCCTTCCTGCTGCTTTCATGTGCTCGAAGTCAATGGCTGTGACAGGGTGCGAATGAGAGCATGAAAGCAGAAGCAAGCTATCGGTGAGAGCGTGCGGCTTGTTGCTGGTCTAACGGTAACTTTCTCCATTTGTCTATAACGTGCAGATGTGAATGAATGTGCTGAGGAAGGTTACTGCAGCCAAGGCTGTACCAACAGTGAAGGAGGCTTCCAGTGCTGGTGTGAGCAAGGCTACGAGTTGCGACCTGACAAGCGTAGCTGTAAAGCTCTAGGTAAAGAAGAGTTCAGCCTTATACTGGTGGTGTGTGTGTGTGTGCGTGTTGGTTCAGTTCTCATAATTTTACCTCTAATGCTTCATTGGCAGCATTATGCTGTTCACAAAGTCAACATGTGAAGAAGTTCCTTGATTTTAGATACGCTCAGGTTGTTGGTGAATGCCTGCGAAATTTTTGTGTTATTTTAACCATGGGGAGATACTTCACTGTTTCCTTTCCCTGCCAGCAACACAGCCCTTGCCTTTTCATAGTCCCTTGTCATTCCTGGTGACTCAGATCCTGGGAGAAAACCAGCCTCCTGTCTCTGTCCAGGAAGTGTCTTAACCTTCCAGTCAGTAAGGTTGTATCATAGAGCCTTGTGGTTTGACCCTGGATGCTGTCATGTGTCCTGAACGCTACGAGTGGCTGCTGTATGGATATCTGCTGTTTATTAAAGGCATCTGTACACTTAATTAACTGTTTCTCTGCTCCTCTAATGTAGGAGCTGAGGAATGAGAAATTCCATTTAAAGAATTAAGATCTCATTAGGAATTGCCCTGATGAAATCCATAAAGGATGCTGTTACTTTTTGTTTGGGTGTTTTTTTGTTTGTTTGCTTTTGTTTTCTCTGCAGTGGATGTGCCTGCTGAGTTTATATCTGGATGAGACAGATTTTAACTGTGTCTTGTTTGTGGTAGATGATGTGGTAGAGCATGTGTGCTTGTATAAATAAGAGATGGATATAGGAAAAGGAAACTAGAAAAAGTTCCAGCTGCAAATCCTAGTGGTATCAGAGGTTTGTTTTGGAGGTATTTCAGAGGTTGATGTGAGCTGGACTTAGATGGGGCCTGGAATGATCACTTCTTGTTGAGTGAATGTTTGCGTGAAGGTTTAAAACTGCTTCAGTTAGGACTGTGCATTGAGTATGTGAAACAGCTCTTGGGGGTCAATTTCTTGTTGCCAGTACTGCAAAACTGTGTTCCATGACTTGGTGCAGGGAAATGGTAGGTAGGCAGGACCCAGGCAAAGTACTCTAATGCTGTGTTCTCTTACATTCTCAGGGCCAGAGCCCGTGCTGCTCTTTGCCAACCGAATTGATATCCGACAAGTGTTGCCTCATCGCTCAGAGTATACACTGCTCCTGAACAACCTGGAAAATGCCATTGCCCTTGACTTCCACCACAGCAAGGAACTAGTGTTTTGGTCTGATGTCACTCTTGATCGCATCATGAGGGCCAACCTGAATGGTAGCAATGTGGAAGAGGTGGTTTCCACAGGGCTGGAGAGCCCAGGTGCGTCACCACAAAAAAAGGCAAAATCCTGGGCACTGAAGTGTGGTGGGTGGATGAGTGGAACCAGCATTCACAATGGAGTGCATCTCCCTGAACAAGTGGATGGGTTGGATGGAATGGATGGGAGATCAGTGTCCCCCTGGACTTAATCTTGGTTGATGGGGGAAGAGACAGGGAGACTGAATGTGGTCTTTTCTGGGTCTGTGAGGGAAAGGGAACTATTTTTCTGGGCAGATCCTGCTTCTGGTTTCATTCTGTGCTTATTTTTTTCTCGGGAGATAGGTGGACTTGCTATTGACTGGATCCATGACAAATTATTCTGGACAGACTCTGGGACATCTCGAATTGAAGTAGCAAACTTGGATGGCACTCACAGGAAAGTGCTTTTGTGGCAGAACCTGGAGAAGCCCCGAGCAATTGCCCTACATCCTATGGAGGGGTGAGTGAAAACGTAGGACACCAGTGAGTAAGTGCTTCCAGGTGAATATTGAAAACACCATTCTTGCCCACAAAGGCTGCCTCTGGACTTCAGTCTTCACTTGGTGCTGCAGTCTGGGGAACCTGGCAATGCTGGATGTGCTGGATGTTACCTTGTTGGCTGTCACCTCTCCCATGGCTGTTACGCAGTTTCATAGTTGGGGTCACAGGACTGATACTGTTTTGTCCTGATAGGGAGTGATCCTGGGTGCAGTATGTGGGACATCTGTTTTCTAGCCTATGTCTCCCTGCCTTCTCCAGCACTATCTACTGGACTGACTGGGGCAACACTCCCCGCATCGAGTATTCCAACATGGATGGCTCTAATCGGCGCATCATTGCGGACACACACCTATTCTGGCCCAACGGACTGACCATTGACTATGCAGGACATCGAATGTACTGGGTGGATGCCAAGCATCACGTCATTGAGAGGGCTGACCTTGATGGGCAGAACAGGAAGGCAGTTATTAGCCAAGGTAAGTAACAGGCCGTGCTCTCTACAGCAAAAAAGACAGAGTAGTGCAGTGCTGCTCTGAGTTTCAGAGCAACTGGCTCCTGCTTCTTCAGAGCAACTGGCTCCTGCTTCTACATTAGTCTCCTGTTCTTTCACTGTGGGATGAATTCTGGCACTACTGGTGCTTCAGTGGACAAGAGAGAGGAGTTGTCTGTTACATTAGTGTAAGGTGGATTTGAGCAAGTTGTCTGTGGCAAGGCCCTATGCTCCACCTTAGGGGCAGTGGAAAGAGCTTTCCCTTGCATCCCTGTTAGGTTGAGCCCAGTTGGACATGATTATACCCCTGTATTGGATGTCTGTTACAGGCCTCCCGCATCCATTTGCGATCACCGTATTTGAGGACAGTTTGTACTGGACAGATTGGCACACCAAGAGCATCAACAGTGCCAATAAATTCACAGGCAAGAACCAAGAGATCATCCGCAACAAACTCCACTTCCCTATGGACATTCACACTCTGCATCCTCAGCGCCAGCCAGCAGGTAACTGCAGAGAGAGTCGAGGCCCCTTTGAGTCCCTAGAAGACCTGCTGCCAGCCACCGCTCTGTAAAGCAGAGTAATGGCAAGCCTGAACCCAGCATATCAGCACGTCCAGCAACTCTGCCTCTGTCCAGAACTGGCGCAGGACCTGCTTCATCTGACAGTCCCTCAGCCCCCCTAACCTGGTGTTAGGTGTTACCACGGCTCCCTCTGCTGACGAGTGGGAGGGGAGGCTTTAAATGAAGAAACGCTTGTGGCTTCTTTATGCAGGAGCTGTTTTGGGATGGGGGGGAATCTTAAGTGGGCACTAGCTATGACTGAAACTCCTTCCTTATTCCACATCAATTGCCATAATTTGCTCTAGGAGTGGATTGAGTTAAGTGCTCTGTTTTTAAAACTGAGCCCTAGAAAGGGAGTTAGTCCTTTAGTTTATACATGTCTATTCAAGTTGAGAAATAAGAAATATTATCCATGTGGGTCTTGACATTTCAACTCGTGTTTTTGCTCTTTTCTTTACTCTTTGCTTTATGCGTGGTTGTTTTTGTCTTTGGCTACTTGAGCAGGGAGAAACCGTTGTGGGGCCAACAATGGGGGCTGTACTCACCTCTGCCTGCCAAGCAGCAAGGATTACACCTGTGCCTGCCCCACAGGCTTCCGCAAGACCAGCAGCCATGCCTGCGCCCAGAGTAAGTGAGGTGGGACCACAGCCTGCATGCTCAGATGTTCTGTGGGTGGCAGAGGTTTGGCAATGGGATTAAGCAGGAGCAGTCACTTCCCAGGAGATACAGCTGGATAGGCTGAGTTAGTAGTACTAAGGGCCCTACCAGAGGATGCTTCACCTTTTTGATGCATTTCCCTGCTCTGCCTCCTCCATTGCCTTCAGTAGGCTTGATGGGTGGGGATACAGAGAAGCTCCATCCTTTGATACTTATTTCAGGGCTCTTATTTATGCCATGCTACCTGTCACTTTCCTAAGGCTTCCATAAGAGCTGTGTCAGTGCTGAACAAAAAGTTCAGTCCTCTTGATTGCCACAGTTTCTCTTGGTTTTCAACTATGTTGCAGAATTAAGCCAACTGTCCCTCAGTTTCTCAAGAGCTATTCACAAATAGCTATTTGATTCGGAGGGAGGTCTGTGCCATTCTTTGAAGAATTTGGTTGACTTTTTTCCCTCANTGATCCGCCAGTGAGAGATGATATAAGTGGTTAAGGTTGGATATAACAGGGAAATTGTCTGTGTCTATCACTGTGTTGTTGAACTTAGAGAAATTAAAAGAAGACCTTTCGACCTTTGATCAGGTCTTGACAAGTTCCTGCTTTTTGCCCGAAGGATGGACATCCGTCGGATCAGCTTTGACACAGATGACCTGTCAGATGATGTCATCCCCCTTGCTGATGTTCGCAGTGCAGTGGCTCTGGACTGGGACTCAAAGGATGACTATGTCTACTGGACAGATGTTAGCACCGACTCCATCAGTCGAGCGAAATGGGATGGATCAAGCCAGGAGGTACAGTGTTAACTACATGTGGAGGTCATCTAGTCAAGAGACTCTGTGAGCATCAGATTTGAAGCCAGTGGGTTACACTGCCCTTCTAAGGGGCTGTAGTTCATGCAGTTTGTGCTGGATTTGTTGTTCTTTAGTTTGCCTAGTTCTGACTCACAGGAGCTTTGAGATCACTGAACACTTCACACACAAGTTTGGTGTACATACCTACTTGTATGGAAAACCTTGAACTGGGACACGAAGCTGTGGTCAGTTCCTTTGTTGTAGCCCTAAAATCTGAAAGGAAGAAATATTATATCCTCTGTTACATACTGAATATAGAACAACTGCTTTTTGCACATTCCCTTAGGCTAATGTTGCCATAAATAAGGCGAACAGAGTTAAAAGTTTGGAGTTGCAGTTTGAATAGACATGAAAAAGAGAAGTTTCTCCAGACATAAGACTCATTTGAACTCCTAGGTCCTTAATGCTCTCTCTTGTATTGCGTTGCTCTGCTTGGGCTTTTGCCTTTTGTAAGTTAACATTGTTTGTGAATGGGTAGTGCATTGGCCAAGTGCTTTCTCCCTATGGTCTAATCTCACTAAGAATTTTTTCTTTTTGTTTTTATTTAGGTTGTGGTGGACACCAGCCTGGAAAGTCCAGCTGGACTGGCAATTGACTGGGTCACCAACAAGCTGTACTGGACTGATGCAGGTACTGGGATCCTCTGCTTTACCTAGCCTTCTGTCTTCCTTGTTAGTCCTGAAAACGGAAAAACAGATGGGTAGTTCTGTCTCATTCTAAATGTGTCTGTTTCTGTCTAGCAAGAAATGGAGTTTCATCTTGTGTGCTTCTAATGAAGTGGGACTTGAGGAGGAATCCTAATTTTAATTCTCTTTGTGGTATCACCAGTACTAATTCTGTAGAAAGGTTTATAATAGAAGTCAAGCACCACTGTTTTGCAGAGTTTGTGATTGTGTGTGTTTATGCATCTTCAATAGCGTATCCTGGAGTGCAACAGGTAGTATTTGGAGGATATTCCCTGCTGGAGAGTCATAGTTCAGAGAGATGTAAGGAAGCTGTTCTCTCATGCCTACATAGACACCTTGGGAACGAGCTGGTTTAAATTTATACAAAGCCCCACATCAGTGCTAACCACTAGAAGTGGCTTGAGAGATATAATGGAAGGTGACACTTTGAGCCATGCTTCTGACCTATCTTCCATCTACGAACAGTGATGAACAGAGGGGCAGAATGCATTGTTGAGTGGATGGATTTTGCATTAGCTCTTGCAGTTCTAGAGGTCTTTGAGCTCTCCCTCTCTCATTCTCTCTCTTGACCTTTGTAGGAACAGATCGGATAGAGGTCTCCAACACAGACGGGACCATGAGAACTGTTCTAATCTGGGAAAACCTAGACAGACCTAGAGATATTGTGGTGGACCCTGTTGGGGGGTAAGAGTCTTTCTTTACACATTTAAAGATGTTCAGGTTCTTAGGTTTTGTGCAGCTGTCTTTCTCTCTGGTTCCATTGTTCTACATCCTGCCAAAGACTGAAATTAGAGACCTGATTTTTTGGATGTTAGAAGAACAAGATAAGCAGAGATGATTGCCTTTTGTGCTGTAGAGCTTGTGGGAGCTGGGTAATATTTTCATTTGTTTATCCTAAGCACGTAATTACTAAAGATGTAGTACAAAAAATGTTGAGAATGAAGCTATCTAGATCTTTTCTGTTTCTTTATTTTGCATTTATGTTGAATTTATATTCAAGCTCTCTGGTGAACCAGAGTTCAGTCAGAAGGATCTCCTCAGGTAAATTAGTGCTGATGTCAAGCAAGCTGTAATATTTGTGGCCTCTTGTCTTCAAAGCACTGTCTCTCAGAATACTGAGGGATCAACTGTGCCACAGAAAGCAAACCTGAGAGGAGAAACAAATGGTTTCAATAACAAATTTTGCTTCCAAAACATAAAACCTTGTGGTGCTGGGGTGGATAGGAATAAGCTTTAGAAGCATTGAAGGTCTTGAATAAAAGTGTGCTATTCTTTCCTTGAGTGAATTACTGGAAGAGTAATGCAGTAAGAGTATAAAGGGCCAGTGGTGGAGACAGGTAAATAATTGGTTCATTTTTAAACTTGGAATTGTTAAACCTTTAGATCTTTATCTTGAACTTTTGCCACCATGTTGAAATTAGGCCAGCCCATGTGCAGTAGAAGGTATATAAATTTGAGTATGGTCTTAGGTACGTTACAAAAGCCCAAGGCTGGACATGAGTGCAGTATTAGTCTGATGCTGTTTCCTGCTAAGGCCTGATGGCACCAGGCTCTCTTGCTTCTCTGTAACACTGCCTGGCTGTGGTGGCAGTGGAGTGTGGGTATTCACTTCTGTCTGGGCTTGTGTTCAGGTACATGTACTGGACTGACTGGGGAGCCAGCCCCAAAATTGAACGTGCTGGTATGGATGCCTCAAACCGCTTGGTGATCATTTCTTCCAACCTGACGTGGCCTAACGGCTTGGCCATTGACTATGAGTCACAACGCTTGTACTGGGCAGATGCGGGCATGAAGACCATCGAGTATGCTAGTCTGGATGGAAGCAACAGGAAGGTAAGGAAGCCATGATTTAGGAAGGAGTCTGGGAGCCTGAGGTGTAAGTTGTGGAGTACAGAGTGCTGGTGGGTCCTGCCTCTCTTTCCAGTTGAAAGTGAAATCTCCAAATCAAGATGTGCTGAGCTGCTTTCACTGGAATAGAAGAGTTCCCTTTCAGTTGCAAACTGTGTGAGGGAACCTCCTTTTGAGGGCTCATCTTGCCACATAACTCTCCTTTTGCTGTGTCTGTACTTAATGATGTTGAGAGGGGGCAAGGGAAGCCTCTTCCCCTCAGTGACAATTTAGTAATGTTTTTTTGTGGGGGCTGGGGGGTCATCTGACCAGGTGCTGATTGGGAGCAATCTGCCTCACCCCTTTGGACTTACTCTTTATGGCGAGAGAATCTACTGGACAGACTGGCAGGCCAAAAGCATCCAGAGTGCAGATAAAAGGACTGGGCAGGCTCGGGAAACACTGCAGGACAATCTGGAGAATCTTATGGATATTCATGTTTTCCATCGACATAGGCCACCAGGTACAGAGCTCTCCCCAAGCCACACCGAGCCGAGCGCTTACTCAGGCTCTGGTATGTGGCACAGCTATCTTGCGAGGAGCTGATCTTTCTCTTGGCCCTCAATGCTTTAAATCCCTGGGTGGAATATGAGAGCATGAGAATAACTCTCGGCTTGGTATTTAAGGGCATTCAAGAATGCATTTCTGTAGGTGTTGCACCCCTTGTTTGTGTCCTGTGCTTAGGAATTTCTCATCCTTTTTCCTATAGTACGTACAGAATGTGAAGTTAGCAATGGCGGCTGCAGTCACCTGTGCCTTTTGGCACCTCTTCCAAAAGGTTACAGCTGTACCTGCCCCACTGGGATCAACCTGCAATCTGATGGCAAGACCTGCTCCCCTGGTGAGTCTTCTCTGCAGGTTCCGCGTTCCAGTTTTTTATCACAGCTGTATTTTGCTCCCACCTTGTTAGAGAACAAAATTCGCTGTTATGTGCTTATTACTTTACCCCTTGAAAATCCCATTCAGTGTCTGCATCTTCAATTTGAGTGGGAATGGGTATGAAGGAGATTGCTGATAATTGGATTGATGCAGAAGAGATTTTTCTTGAAATGATGTTGAGCAACTAAACCAGATGTCACATTTTCCCCCATACTTTTGCCCTGATTTTGAGGCAGATTATTTACATCTGCTAGGTGCTATGTTCTTTAATAGGTCTGTACACACTCCTCCCATGGACACACTTTTTGTGGATTGCGGAAGGCACTTGGCTTCAGACCATGGTACACCCACTTTTTCTCCTTAGCAGGAATGACTCCTAGTTCCTGTTTCCCACACACATTAGCAGAAGTAACTCTTCTATGAGTGCACTCCATTTCAGTGTGGATGTAGTGAAGCATTCACTAATGCACAGTAAAGCTTTATACCCAGACTTCCCATGAGTCAAGATCTGCCTGAGACTTTCCCTTTTCCACTGAAGTGGATGTCAGCTCCAGAGTGTTCAATAAATGGTGCCTGCAGTTGGCTGAACTTGTTCCTCACTGATATCTGTCCATTTACAACTCTCTACAGGAATGACCAGCTTTCTGATCTTTGCCAGAAGGACTGACATCCGCATGGTCTCTCTGGATATTCCCTACTTTGCAGATGTTGTCGTCTCAGTCAATGTCACCATGAAGAACACAATTGCAATTGGAGTGGATCCTCATGAAGGTCTGAACTTCTAAGTGTATCCGACCATCTGTTCAAAAGGCAACAAGTGATTTCATATCTAAATGTCTGAATAAAGACCCTTGTGCAGATCTTACTGTACATTGTGTGTTTAGGTAATATTTGGGTGAATTTCTAGTATGTGCTGCAAATCTATCTTTCCAATTGGAAAAGGAATGTCCTTATAGGAGAACACCAACTATGTGGAAATAGCTGAGTAAGGTTCCCGTGCATTTTGGATTTAAGAAAGCTTTCCTCCTGCTGAAGTCTTTTACAACAGTAGAGCTGAGACTGGCTATTTCTGTATATTAAACATCTGATGCTCTGCTGGATGCAAACCTCCCGTTGTGCAGTACGGTAGATGATCTGATTGCTTTCCCCTGGGACATGTTGAGGAATCAGATGTGGGCCTCTGTACTACTAGCTGATAATGTATTATGTGTTCTCTGGCCTTGTGTGAAGGTCAGAGTGACAGTGCTCCTACATATTTTGAGCAGGATTGAAACAAGATAATTTGTACTGTGTTATCACTCTAGCTTAATAGTTTTGTGCTACTGTTATTACTGTGCAGTCAGATCTGCTTTGAATGGTGTAGCTGGTAGTCTTGGATCTGATCTTCTCAGAATTTTGCTCTTTGGTTCTTGGTGTTTGTTTTGGTTTGATTTTATTGTGGACTTTAAGAAGAAAGTTTCTCTTTTCTTTCACCCAGGAAAGGTTTACTGGTCAGACAGCACACTGCGGAAAATCAGCCGGGCTGCCCTTGATGGCTCACAGTTTGAGGACATCATCACTACAGGTAAGAGACACTTTGGCCTGGGAGCTTCTCACCTCCATACAGCATGAAAAGAGAAATTCTCCAATACCTTGTAGAATAATCTTTAAATTCTTGCTAGAAGAGCAAGGAAAGTCTAAAGCAGCTGCCCGATGAGGTGCACAAGGGGAATACAAAAAGTTCCCGACTAAGGTGGGAGAATGAGCAGTGACCAATTATACCTTTCTGTTTTCTCAGGTCTGTTGACTACAGATGGGCTGGCTGTGGATGCTATTGGCAGGAAGATATATTGGACAGATACAGGAACAAACCGGATTGAAGTGGGCAACCTTGATGGCTCCATGAGGAAAGTCTTGGTCTGGCAGAACCTGGACAGTCCTCGGGCAATAGCTTTATACCATGAGATGGGGTTAGTGTTGTCAAGAGGCTATGTAGGGATTAGAATAAGACTTCTGACCCCTTTGTTCATAATACTTGATGGCTTTTCCCCAGGTATATGTACTGGACGGACTGGGGTGAGAATGCCAAGCTGGAACGCTCTGGAATGGATGGCTCTGGACGTGCTGTGTTGATCAGCAACAACCTGGGCTGGCCTAATGGACTGGCAGTGGATAAGGCTGGGTCCCAGCTGCTCTGGGCTGATGCACACACAGAGGTCTGATTCTGTTCTTCAGCATTGTTTCTCATTGAGTCTTTGGTAGCCTGGAGCCTGTTCTGAAGCTCCCAAAAGAGCTCTCAAAAGAGCAAGGTGAACATAAGCTTTTCTGAGAGTATGGGCTACAGGGAGGGTGAACTTGAATAACATCACTTCCTTAGGTTCTGTTTACCCCTTAATATATTAACTGCTAGCAAGAGGATCATTGTTTTGATTATGGGGCTGATGATTACTTCTTTCCTCAGCGGATTGAGGCTGCAGATCTCAACGGTGCTAACCGCCGCACCCTGCTGTCTCCAGTGCAACATCCCTATGGCCTCACTTTGCTGGACTCTTACATCTACTGGACTGACTGGCAAACTCGCAGCATTCACAGGGCTGACAAGGACACTGGTGCCAATGTCATCTTGGTGAGAGCAAACCTGCCTGGCCTCATGGACATCCAAGCTGTTGACAGGGCTCGGTCCCTGGGTGAGTTGTTAGACTGCTCCCAAATCAGCAAGTGTCTGCGGTGAATTAGGGGCACCATTCAGAGCTGTCACTGAAAAGAGTCCTTTGGTGTAAAGCACAAGCAGCAAAGTAATGTCTTAACAGCTTTTCTTTTCTTCTTCCATCCCATTTAACTATTTTTGCACTTCTCCACCTTTACTCATCTTCATAGGTCTGGTTGTTCATTTATGCCTTTTGCCCCTCTTCATCTCATTTCCTTCACCGATTGCACTGACAACCTCATTCTCACACACAGCAGAGCCACTTTTTTAGAAGGACTGAATGAGTCATGACCCTATTAGGAGTCTCCCTCCATTGGACAGTTTCCTTTTTTTGACTCCAAAAGGCACTAATTCCTTTTAAGTTAGCTGCTGAAACCATCTTTCAAGTTATAGACATTTTTCCCAAACCATTGCAGGCTTCAACTTCCTGTCTGCCACTTTGCTCTACAAAATCTCTGTTCCTTTAGTTGCTCTTCATATGACATGCTCTCCAACTATTTATTCTGTGCCAGAGTCGGGTTCCTTATGTTACTTTCTGGGGATCCTATATGACCTCATCTTGCCTTCTTGCTCTTCAGTGGGAGTTGTTGCTTTGTGCTGTTGCTTCATTTTGGTGGAATTTCCCTAATACATACTTCTACAAAAAACTCTGTGCTGTTTCTCCTGTGGTTACTAACAGCAGAACATCGCTCTTGACAGTGTAACTTTACAATATAACTTAAAGCTAACCAAACCTCTGGCCATCGTATCCCCACTGTTGTCTTCCCACTCTCTGCACCTGTCTTCTAGCCTTACCCCCTCCTACTAAATGTATGCTGGTTATTTTTTCAATGGGGGGGAATAATGACCCTAAAATGTCAGGCACTTTCAGCATGCTTCTCTGATGCCTTTGTTGACTTGCCACTGTGTGCAGCGAAGTTGAAACAGAAGCTTCTTTGTCAGCCTGGCCTCTGCTACGTTGTCACACTGCTTCCTCCCAGGGTTGGATCTTTCTGTCAGGATTGGCATTTGCAGCAGTAATAAAGCTAAACTGCAGTTGTGTGAATCTATCAGTGTTTGGCTGTTGCTTTTTCCCTGGAAAAGCTATAATATGCAGGGAACGCAGGTCAAGATTTTGCTCCTAATGCTCCCTCTTCTCTGCCTTCTTGTTCTCCTTGCCCACTTGTGCCCATACCCACCACAAATCTTGGAGGGGGCGGAGGCAGTCTCTGTAAAAGGGCTGTAGATTCCCAGGAAGTCTGGGATGATAAGCATGAACTCAGCTGCTAGCAAGCTGTGCATGTATGTAGCCTTTAAAATAAAGCTTTGGTCTGTGGGACCACACTGACCTTTAAACTATGCTTTCCCTATTTCTAAAGGCTTCAATAAATGTGGAGTTCGTAATGGTGGCTGTTCCCACCTTTGCTTGCCTCATCCCACTGGCTTCTCCTGTGCCTGCCCCACTGGCATCCAGCTGAAGAGAGATGAGCAGACATGTGACTCTTCTCCAGAGACCTACCTACTGTTCTCTAGCCGTGCTTCCATCCGCCGTATCTCACTGGACACCGTCGACCACACGGATGTGCACATACCCGTCCCTGAGCTGAACAACGTCATTTCTCTGGACTATGATAGTGTGGATGGCAAAATATATTACACGGATGTATTCCTTGATGTCATCAGGTGGGTCTTGGTCATCTGCTTAGCCAGTGCCTGCGTCATCCAGCTACATGTGCTGGTTGTTCCACAATGAGCTGTGGAGTGTGACAATAAGGTGGTGAGACTGAGATGCTGGCAATACACTTGTCTTTGGTACACAGCATCATGTGTATCACTGACCCAAATGCTGAAGGTGTGTTTAACCTGCTGGAGACTGAGAGGCAAAAGATAGTGGGGAGGCCACAATATGAAATGGACCCCGTGGTTGCTGGGGATTGCATGCAGGGGTGTGAAGGTTTTCCAGGAGTTACCTGTTCCTTCCTGACATTTGTCATTGATTTCCATCCAGGCGATCTGATCTGAATGGCAGCAACATGGAAACTGTTATTGGTCAAGGTCTGAAGACCACAGATGGCCTGGCAGTGGACTGGGTTGCCAGGAACCTCTACTGGACAGACACAGGACGCAACACCATAGAAGTAGCTAGACTGGATGGAAGCTCCAGGAAAGTGCTGATCAATAACAGCCTAGATGAGCCCCGAGCTATTGCTGTCTTCCCGAAGAAGGGGTAGGTACAGGGTGTTGGAGGGGCAGGGGGAAGGGCTGTGCAGAGGCAGATGGGAAGAGGAGGTTGTAGGAGGAAGAAATGTGCTGTGTGAATCTGCGGGTACCAGCAAGGGGCTGGCTCTGACAGGTGTAATCAGGCAGATAGTGAATTTGAAGGTTGGGCAGATAGCTGGGAGAAGGAAGCTACAGACCACGTGATCTTTTTTTGAACCTAAAGAACCTGGCAGTTTAATTCATAACTAAAACTTTGATTGGGCTAAATGAAACATTCTTTTTTTTCTTACACTTGCCTTTTATGCCTTCAGGTACCTCTTCTGGACAGATTGGGGTCACATTGCTAAAATTGAACGGGCAAACTTGGATGGCTCTGAACGTAAAATCCTGATTAACACTGACCTAGGATGGCCCAATGGATTGACCTTGGATTATGACACCAGGAGGTCAGTGAAAGATTGCATAGAGTTAAGGGATGTAATGAATTTTTTTTTTCAACTACTTAGTTTATTGCAGTAGCATTGGTGGTTGTTGTTTTGTTTGGGTTTTTACTTTGTCTGATCCACCTTGGCTAGGTGGATGTCTAGAAAGAGGGATTGTTTACATGGAAGCTCACCTCCTTATTTGTTCCTCCAGGATTTACTGGGTGGATGCACATCTTGATCGCATAGAGAGTTGTGATCTCAATGGGAAACTGCGGCAAGTGTTGGTCAGCCAGGTGTCGCATCCCTTCGCTCTGACACAGGTAGGAAAATTTTCCTGCTGCCACTGTTCTCCCTGGTGCATTGATGAGTTTGGACAGTGGAGCCTCGGGATGGGAAGGGGTTATATTCTGCAGTAACCAAGATGGTTAAGAGGATAGTATTTAACTCTTCTGTGGAGCTAACAACGGAAGCTTGTCTGAAGTCCAGTGGGATCTAGAAAGTCATCTTCCTTATGATAAGAGAGGAAGGAGATGAAAAGGCCTTTGTTTGGGCCTGGTGTAAAAACACTGGGATGTGTTTTTAATGCGTATCCTGTGTCTACATGGCTAAACATGCTAATGACTGTGATTTTTCTTTGCTGTGTCCTTGAGCAGCAGGATAGATGGATATACTGGACTGACTGGCAAACCAAATCTATCCAAAGAGTGGACAAGTACTCTGGACGGAACAAAGAAACAGTCCTTGCCAATGTTGAGGGATTGATGGATATCATTGTGGTTTCTCCTCAGAGACAGACAGGTAAATAGGAGGACCTTGATTCAGACAAATGCTAATTGTAAACAAAAAGAACTCAGGAACCACTGTGCTACTGGAGATGTCAAGTGAGGTTGGCATCCTTTCTTAGACTCAAACTGCTAATGCATCTTCCCTGGGCACAGTCCTTGTCTGCCTGTGACATTTCAACCAAGTACATCTTAAGGGTGTTATGTTACAGCTTTGACTAGCAAATATTGCTTTCTGTGTTGTTCATCTGACTTGTGGAAAACAAAAGAATGTAAGCTTTTTGGTTTTTAGTCTGTGCAGCTGTATTAACTGTGTTCCTGCCTACGATTTCCAGTGCCTTCCTTTCAAGACTGCCTTAAGCCTATTGTCATTACTTTCATAGCAGTCAGATGAAGGGCACGTTCCAGAGCATGGTAACCTGCTGGATTTCTAGGAAGTATCTCTGGCTAATCAGGACAAAAGTTGTTGCTCTGAGTTCCTACCTGGTCATCTGCAATGTACTTAGCAAATCGCATGTTCCTTCCAGGTACTAATGCTTGTGGAGTGAACAATGGAGGCTGCACTCACCTCTGCTTTGCCAGGGCTTCTGACTTTGTCTGCGCATGTCCGGATGAACCAGATGGGCGGCTCTGCTCTACTAGTGAGTTTACTGAGTGTCACTTGGCTAGTAGCTTCCATACGTGAGCCACTGCCTCTGTGTCAGTAGCTCTCCACTGTATAAAAACACAGAGTATACTGGAAGTAAGGCAGTTGTGAGCAATACAGCCTTCTTCTGTTCCTTCTGCTGACAGACAGTATTTAAGATGGGAAAGCTACTCCTATAGGCTATTTCAGAAACTCTCTGTAGCTTACCAGACTTGTTCATCTGTCCCCCAAAGTTGTGGACCTGCTTATTTTTCTCTGTTGTTCTAGTTCCTGGTGTGGTCCCCCCTGGTCCTGAACCCACCAGTCTAAGTGAAAAAAGTCAGACACCACCTGGCAGAGTGGATACCTCAACAAGCAAACCTCTCACATCACTGGAAGCAGTGGGAGGAAAGTAAGTGTTGTCTTCTTGGAAGCAGGTGTGAAAGTTACAGCTTGTGTGAGGTGCAATATGAAAGCCCCCTCTGGTTGTCAGCATCCAGATGTTCCTCTCCCTAGCCAAAAGAGGCTATTCCAGCTCCAGACTTCACATTCATAATAGGGAAAACCACTTTGACAAAGAATGCAGAACACTGTTGAGCTGGCAACAGAGAGGTGCAGAGATCTTTTCATCTGTACTATTGAAATGTGTGTCTAGGCTGACTGTGCCAAAGTGTTACAATTCTTCTGAGACCATGCGAGTCTTTTGAGACATTTTTTTTAATTCCTAATTCTGAGAACTTACTTATGAGAGGAGGGAAGGGGTGTCTGTTGCTTTAATTCATGGAGATATCTCAGACTTCACCCAGACATCTGTCAAAATGGTTCTGTCCTGGCCAAAAAGGGGTAGCTTGTTTGGGGCAGAACAGAATTTTTGCAGTGCTAACAGTTAAGTTACAATGCAAGTAGTTATGAAACTTTTTTTTATAATTCACTGCAGCCTGCTATTCCCACTGCCCAGAAAAAAAAAAAAAAAGTTCTGTAATATATGGCTGGGTTATTTACAAGGCAAAACTTCCACTTTACTGACTGAGATGTGTATTGGACAAAAAGATCTCTGTGCTGAGTCTAGGATATTCTGATTTTTGCTTCAGCACTGATGATGAGATTTGTTTTTCTGGTAGACATATGTCTACACCTACGTACCTGAGAGGTGAATCTGGAATGTTTCAGATACAAAGACATTGTAGACCTAGAATTGATATACATGCACACACCCCTGCATATATGTATATGGTCCTCTCTCCTCTGGATACAGGAGGATACTGAAGAGAAAGGAAAGCTCTCATTGTTGATCTGGGAATGGATATCAGTGCTAGCCAGTCCCATCCTGTCTTTTGATGTCTTTAATACTGTTGATATTACTTCAAGTAACTAACTGCCCTTCTGTCATTCAGCTGCTCTGACAAAGATGCTAGGCGAGGCTTGTGTACCCATGCCAATGAGGCAGTGTTGGCAACCATGGGTGAGTTCATTTTCTTTAACTCTTCTTTACCAGGGTTGTTCCTCCAGATGTGCCCAAGGCATTCCAGTCCACAGTGTCTGAAACTCAGATTGCTGGAACTGAACAAATGCCTTCTGAGCAAAGTGTGTCCTAGGATGAACATCAGTCATACACATTCATTAGTCTATATGGGGACTTTTCCAAATAACACGTCGGTCTGAAGAATAATTCTGTGTTCTTTCACGCCACACCTTGTCCACTGGGCTCTTTTCATTAATGATGCTGCTCTTCACTGTTTCCTTTGTGTTTAGTTGAGGACAGTTGACTAGGGTAATGTTTGCCACTGCAGGAGTAAACTGGTCAGCAAGGCAATCTAACTCATTCTGATCCAACCCCTTTATAAAGGTCTTGATACTCCTTGGTTTGCTGGGTCCTGTGTGGGAGGAAGGGTTATGAAGTGTTTGGGTTTTTCTGTTATGTACTTCTGTGGTGTAAAACCTCTGTATGAGGCATCACACCAAGGTCAGTATTATCCAGTGGGAGTTAACAGAGTGCATGCATTACTCTTCCTGTTCACTTCAGGAGAAGGACTGCATGTCAGCTACATTATTGGAGGACTTCTCAGCATCTTGTTTATTTTGCTGCTTATTGCCGCTTTAATTATATATAGGTAAGTGATCTCTCCCCTACTCCTGACCGATAGTAAAATCTGGGATTGTAAGAGAAGAAAGCTCCTAAAAGAACTTCATCTTTCTTTACTGTCACTTACAAGCCCTTTGTTCTCCACTGGAAGCAGTGTTTGATGAGTTTATTTGCAAGGTTTGTGTCCTGTGCCTATGGGCTGCAAGTCTATTCACTGAAGCCTCATTGGCTAAATTTTCTTCAGAGAGCTTATGAATTAGGGACAGGGATGTGAGATAATTAATTTATCAGTACCTATGTGAGCTCATGTGCCTTCTGCCAGGTAGCTTCACCAGTTACTGCCAGTACAGCTTTTCTGGTCACATGGCAGTGCCTTGCTGTGCTGGTAGCTAGTGGATGTACTGGCAGGTGAAGAGCCGGGTGAAGCCAGCATTCTCTCTCACTGAGCATTCGGGAGCTTTGGATCCTAGCAGTAGGGCCCTGTCTTTTCTGACAGCTCTCTCCCTTTAGGCATAATAAATCCAAGTTCACAGACCCCGGCCTGGCGAACCTAACCTACAGCAATCCCTCATATCGGACATCTACCCAGGAAGTGAAGATTGAAGCAATTCCCAAACCAACCATGTACAACCAGTTGTGCTATAAGAAAGAGGTAAGAGCTGCTACTAAGGACATAAGGGGGCACAGCTCAAGCTGCTGTTGAGTATTACGTGCCTTAGTATGTGAAGATGTTGCAGTTTGTCAGCATTTGCTCCTGGGACTTAGGAGGACCACTTCAGTGAATTGCTTGACTCCTTTGGAGATCAACCAGCAGCACTTCTTCCCCAGTGAGCTGTAGTGAATTAGACCTGTCTTTAGCTCTCTGCATCTTCCCCACTCCTACACTGTCTTATATTTCATTTGCATTGGGTACTGATCCTTGAAGTTCAGGAGTCAAAGGGAATTGTTTTCTCTGGACGCAGTCCTGGTTAGTGGCTGTTGCACCAAGGTTGCTTTCAGTGGTCACCAGGGGAGCCCAGCAGCCAGAATGGCTTTGGTAACAGGACTGTGGCTCCTGGCTATGTGCTGCCTGGAAGGGGTGGGATGGGGTGAGAACTAGAGCCCTTATTAAATGGAGTATTTTAAAGGCCCTGCAGAAGTCTGCCCCATGTGCCACAGATGGAGAGGAATTAATAAGATATCTTGCAGCACTTAGTTTCTCCTCTGTTTTCTCCTCAGAAGCTTTCTTATCACTCAGATAGCTTCTCATCTTCCCTCTTCTGATTTCCGTCCACATCCTCACATCAGGTATCACTGCTCCGTGTGTTTGATCCTGCCTCTCTCACTCAAGCTCTGTCGTGTGGCTCAAGCACTGTCCCATACTAATTTATCCTTTCTTGCTTTTCCCCTACTTTTATGTCCTTAAACAGCTCTTCTCTCTGTCAAGAAAGTATAGGTAATTTTCTATGGCAGATCCTGTGGTTGTGGGTTTGGCTATTCCTACTCTGTATGTGAGATTTAAAAAAGATAATTTCTGTAGAACTTTTTATGGTAATCTGATACGATCATTTAGTTCCTCTAGCAGAGATCACAGCAAAATGTAGACTTACACAGAGGAAAGTTTTTTAAAAGTACTATCCAGTAGGTTTTTCCAAACTTTCCTGACATTTTAACCTTACTTGCTAAGGATAGGACAGGATTATTTGTCTGGGATTCTAAATCCTTTCTGGTATTCTTTTAATTCTGCTGCTCTTAGATATACCCATATATATATTTTCCTACCCCCTCCCCTTTCTCCTCAGGGATAGATCAGATGATCCAATGCTCTCTATTTGTCAGTGAGACAGGTTGGACAGATTTCACTACTTTAATCTCAATGTGGTCCCTTTAGCTTCAGATCATTTCCATTGTTTCCCTATAACCTCTTTCCCCAGTATCACTGTGAGACTCAGACTCAACAGTGGTACTCCAGCTGTGCTTTCCTGAGGTGAATCTAAAATGACTCAGAAAGATACTGCAGACCTAGAATTGATTCCCTGACCTACTTTTACCATGAAGTCTACTGATTGTTCCTGCTTTCTGCTTTGGTTTATTATTCTTTTTGTGTTTTGGGTTTTTTTTGGTTGGTTGAGTGGTTGGTTTGGTTTGGTTGTTTTGATTTTTTGTGCGGTTTTGGTCTTGTTAGTGTGGGTTGTTGTTTTTTTTGTTGTTGTTGTTTGGTTTGTTTGTTTGTTTTGTTCTTTTTGTTGTTTTGTTTGGCTTTTCTTCCTTTAAAGGCTCAGTGTTATTCTCACTCCCTGCTGTTAGGATATATATATATATAGCCGAATTAGAAGGGACAGCTGATCTTCATTTCCCTTCCATGATTTAAAGGCTCCTAGAATTTGGAATGAGAGCTCTTCTAGGGAGGATCTGTCTTGGGGTGGTGAAGAACTGAAGGGAAACTTAGAATAGGTTCTGCCGTTGTAACAGTCAAAGCCAGTGCTGTTTAAATGGAGGTCCAACCTTTCATCTGCTTCACTGTGTACATTCCAGCTCTGCTTTGCTCTTTGCCATAATTTTCCATAGATGTATTAGTATTTTCATTCATATGTCTGCTCCCTAGACTGGTCCTGACCACAGCTACACCAAGGAGAAGATCAAGATTGTGGAGGGGATATGCCTTTTATCCAGTGATGATTCCGAATGGGATGACCTTAAGCAGATTCGGAGCTCCCGAGGAGGGATCCTTCGGGACCACGTCTGCATGAAGACAGACACGGTCTCTATCCAGGCTAGTTCTGGTTCACTGGATGATACCGAAACTGAGCAGCTGCTCCAGGAAGAACAGTCTGAATGCAGCAGTGTTAACACAGCAGCAGCCACTCCTGAGCGGCGTGGCTCACTCCCAGACACAGGCTGGAAACACCAACGCAAGCCCTCCACGGAGAGTGAGGTCTAAAGCAGATGTGACTTTGGGAATGCTTATACCCTCCCTAGCCTCTGCTCTGCACAAGAATGACAGGACTCTGCCTGCTATGCAAGGAAGGGCATAGAGACTGTGACTGCCCTTCAGCAAGGAGCTTGGGCAGCTGTGCTGTTGTGGTTGGAGAGGGAGGATGGGTAGGTTGGAACCCAGAGACCCTTTTGGTTCATTTTCACCGTCTGTGGTTTATTTATATGTTCCCTTTTCCTGGAAGCTGCCACATTAACTTTTGCAGTGACTCCTCTGGCCTGAATCTGGTTCAGATTCTGTGTTCTCTGGCAGCCTGCAAGTCCCATTCCATCCGGCTCACGGTCAATGCCCATGAAGAGAGCAGAGCTGCCTCATTACTAGTTCCTGGTCACAGAAGTTCCACGTGTCTTTTCAGCACTAGCAGCACTCTTTGAGGCCTTGTGTTGAGGGGTCTCTGACTTGAGAGACATCTTGGAATAGATGGGGTATACTTTGGGACTCAGCGGGATGCTGACACAGCATCAGGTCACCTTTTAAGGGCATAAAGAGGCTAACCACAGGTTGCCATGACTCTGTGCAAGCATTACTGCTTACTTTCCCACCTGCTAGAAAAACTTAAAGGAATACTCGGATTGGAGCACTGTGTCTGTTGCTGGCAGTGGACACTGCTCCTGTTTTCCCCTTCCCTATTAAAACATTTTCTGCTCTGGAAAAACAAGAGTCAGCAAATGGCCCTTTCAGGATGCTCCCTGTGGATACTGGAGTCAGAGTGCTACACTTGAAGAAAGAAGAGATTGGTATCGTTCTTAGCTCTACCGACCTAATGGGAGGAAATGGATCTTAGCAAGACCTAAATTCTACTCTTGCCTTTGCATAACTGGTACATAAAAAAAAAGAAAAAGAATATTTCCTAGGTCTCCACTAGTCCAAATTCTGCAAGGTCCCAATTCTCTCAGCCTTCAGAACCTTTGATTACCATAGTAAAGGAAAAGAGAGAATTCCTAGGTCGAGTCTTTCCCAGGGGAATGCTCAGTGCTGACAGCTAGGAAGTGCTTTATTACTAGGCTAAGCCCATTTGACTTGAGACAATAATCAGGGAGCTGTAAGGGCCATTTAAAATATCTGTTTATCAGATAGAATTGCACTTTAAGCTCTTCTGTTACCACTAAATAGTTCTCCTCACAAAGTCATTTTTCCCATCAGCTGCATGAGCTGTTGCTCTCTGGCCTCCAAGGCCTTTACCCCCTTGGGGTTGTAATTCTACTCGTGCAGTTACACCCCAACAACAGCTGAAGCTGGGACTTGCATGCTCCCAAGGACTAGTGCCACCTTTTCATATTCTCTTGACTTCTCTTGTTATCTATTTGTTCAGAGGGAAAAAAAGAGAGAAAATATCTCCTGATATTTCCTCAAAAATGAGATTTGTATTAACCCCCTCAAGTCATATAGAAACTATCATGGTAAAATATTAAGTGCCAAGCCAGATACTTGGAAGCAGAAGTTTCCAGTGAAGAATTTCTCACAGCAAACTGTAACCCCTTTATCTCCTGCAAGTGCATTCCCACCTGTGGTGTATAGAGAGCAAAGCATGCACTAGGGGTATGGCTTAGAGGTGTGGGGATGGTGCATCTCCTGCATGATATTCTTCCAGATGGTGAACAAAAAAAAGACAATCCATCCTACTTTGCTTTAACCTTGTTCTTATGCTAACTGTCCTGCTACCCCTGAAAAACAGAAGAGTTGCTAGAGGGTGGGCTGTACTTTCTGCAGCAGAGGTAGGTTTGCAGAAAGCAGGGAAGGTTGCCACTTTGACCTGGCTAGGTGGCCTGAAACTCTGTCTGTAGCTGCACCATTGGGCTGACTGGTGTATATTCCTGTGGAAAATGAACTGGAGCTAAGGTGTGGAAATTTCCCTGTGTTAATGTGGGACTCTTCTCTACTCCCAGAGGGGTTTTTATTTGTTTCAGGTAGTTTTTTATTTAATTATTTATTTGATTGACTCCAGCCGGGGAAGCATTGTTTTTGTTGGGCCAGAGGCACTTTTGGACTGAGGCGCAGACTGGGCTGGGAACCGAGAAAGGAGCACCCGACACTGACATGGACCTTGCCTGCCTCGTGCAGGGACAACACCAGAGGGCTGAAGCATATGCAGAAGAATCCTATTAAACAGAAACCACATGTAGGGGCAGAGGCATCACAGCTGGGAGCGAGTAGGTGGAGGGGGGAGGAAGGCTCTGACTTTTAGGAGAGATGGGTTTCTGTGGGTCTTGGAGTGGGGTTTTTACTGCCCAAGTAGCTTATATGAGTGTGCACCAAAATCCTGAGGTGGGACAGGGGTGAGGGGAAACATCTGCCCCGACCTGTCATGTGAGGTTCTGTCAACCTCTCAAAATAATTGCTGAGTCAACAAGTGCAGAATAGGAAGGAAAAACCCAGTCAGCCTTTTCAACAGGTCGTGGTGCTTGTGATCTACACCTTGATAAATATTCTCTGCTGCTTCTGAGGAGGGGCCCTGCACACTCAGCCTAACAACCATCCTGCTCTCTGCTCCCTTCTTCAAATGATTATGGTGAAAAGGAGCATCAAAATGTCCCCCAGCCTGTCCTCTACCAGTGAGGCAGGCAGAAAATAGTTTCTACTTCCTAGAGACAGCCCCAGTGAGATGCTGCCTAGGGGTTCATCATGGTTCCCCATTCTGGGGAAGAGAATGACCTCGTTGCACTTAGGATGTTAAGAATGTAGAAAGGCCACTGGAGGATGATCTCTTGAGCACTGATTTACTATGTAAAAAGCAAACCCCTCTCCTGTCTGTCCTGAGCTAACATCAGTGATTTCCGCGTGTTCCTGTGTAATGGTTTTATTGTAACTCACTGGAGACATTGGATTTTCTGGAGTTATTTAACCACTGTGTTCAGTATTTTAGGGGTTGATGATAATTTAATATAAATTTAGCTTTTCTTAACCACTCTGTGTGGCTTTTGGTTGTGTGAATGGTGCATGTTATTTCAACTCTTTGAAAGAGGAGCTCTGGGACCTGTTTACACACTTTGCTTGATTGGAGAGGAATAAGAAGGTAGGAATTGATTTGGGTTCTTTTCATAATCTGTTTGTAACACACACATTTTCTGCTGCTGAGGATTTGAAGCAAGGGTCAAATATCCACACACAGCACTTCTGGAAATTCCTGTGTACCTGTAATACCTCTCACTCTCCTCCCACCTTGCCTTTAGTGATTTTTTTTTTTTTTAAATCATTTTAACATGGCAACAACCGAAGAGCATGTTCCTCATTGTGGAAAGTGTTACTGAACAGAGGCTGGAGGCCACTACTGTCCTATCTCAACGTAGTTTAACACCCCTTTCTGCTGGAAAAAGTACCAGAAACATGTAAACCATTTTGCTTTATTCTTGCCTATTTCACAGTTGAAGCATAGTACAGAAGTGATTTCACTGCAGTCATGCAAAAATATAATCACCTCACTAAGAAATAAAAATAATGACTAAAAAAATGCTTATGCCATGTGAGGGGGAGAGAAGGCAGTGTAAGAGTCATGGCAGCTCTGGTGATGACACTTGCCTCTCCTCCTTACCCCCTGGCATTCTTCCTTCACTTGCTTCAGCTGACGGGAAGGAAACAAAGGACAAACACGCTGTGCTCCAGCACCACGCAGCCCCTGTAACTCACCACTCGTATTAAAGAGGAGAAAGCCTCTTCCCCTGTCACGGGACTGCAGCCAGCTCGGAGCTGCTTTACCCTTTCACGAGAAGTGGCGGCTCCAGCGGCCCCGCATGATGCTTCACCCCGCCGCCAGTGCCGGCGCTTGGCGCTGCTGCAGGCGCAG
>VWZY01009811.1:0-94007 GCA_013399075.1 Chloroceryle aenea
GATTGGCTTTCTGGGCTGCAAGTTTACATAAGTAATCGAGACAGAACAGTAAAAATCAGCATGAAAGTGGAATTTTCAAAGAGGAATTCTGAAGTAGCTGCTAAAAAAGGGATAGTGGAGTACTTTATAGAATCATAGGATGGTTTGTGTTGGAAGGGACCTTAAAGGACATCGAGTTCCAGCCCCTCTGCCATGGTTAGGAACAACTTCCATTATAGGTGGTGTCACACAAGCAAGATCCTAAACAGATGGAGGAACAATTTAGGTTAGCTGAGAAAGAAGCATAATACCACAGAAGAAGTGAGAACAGCTGAGAAAGCATTTTTAAGGGATGTTAAAAAGGTTTACATTTCCTTTCTACTAAGTGTAAGACCTGAGAAAGTGTTACAGAACAATAAGTAAATTGAACTGCAGACAACATAGCAAAAAAAGTTAACCTAAATGATTAGATTAGTTATTTGCTTTCAGTAACAGGTAAAGTGTTCTCCTATATAGTCTTTAACAACAGAAGCAAAGCAAAATTAAGGTGAAGGGAAAAGCAACTTATGTCTGGATAATGATGTTTTTTATCCCTTAAAATTTTCAGAGTAACTAGAATGGTAAAACCTACCCATAAACTTTGTAGCTCTTAACGAAAGCGTGTGACAGCATCCACTGAAGTTCAGCTGGAACATTTTGAAGTGCTTTGATATGCCAACAAAAATAATTCTCACCATGACTTGTGTCAAAGATCAGCATGTGCAGTTAAAGTAAATACTGAGCTGAGCGAGTGAGTAGACACAGACACTGGGCATCAAATCAGATGTCCTCTCACTCTTCTCATTTGACACTCTTACTGACTGTAAACTGAGGCAACAAAAATGTTTAATAGCTAGTTAGAAGAATAGTAGGAGCACTGAGGGCTTTTGGTGACCCTGAATTTTATTAGAACATTCTGTTTGACAGCCAAGCAAAGACTGAAAGATTCTGCAGAACTGCAAAATTGGGTTTAAGTCATAGTAATAGTGGGGAGGGTCTCTAGTACAGAGGGACAGCCTGAAGTTCCCTCTGACACCAACGGCAGGAATTAGGTAAAAAAATAGGGAAGACTACCAATGGCTGGGGCGGAGGAGAAGCAAACAGAGCAGGCAGTGCTGCTGCCAGCTGTATGCACCCCCTTCAGTGAGATTCCTGAGTTAAGGATGCGATCACGAATCTTCAACTCATTTCAGTGCAAAAATGTGGAGAGGGAAGCTGGAAATCCTTCAAGGGCACACATGGCCTTGTGAAACTCCTCCAAGAGGATCTCTTTAGGAAGTTCTGGGTATTAAATGTAATTATATTGATGCCAAAGCATGGGAGACTGAGGGACACCATTTGCCTCGGGAAGAAAAGTGCTTGGAAAAGTGAAACTCTCCAGATGTGGACAAAGTACAACGTTCTGATAGCGAAACTGCCTCCGCACCCCGTCCCTCTTGGGGCGCAGGCAGGAACGGGAGGCAGGACAGGGGGACACCGGCAGAAGAGAAGCGGAGCGGGCGGCCCCGGGGGGATGCGCTGTCCCCTGCCTGTGACGGTCCCATTCCGGGGCTGTGTCACTCCCCGCGCGCTCCTCAGGGTGGCACTCCCGCACCACAGATCGGCCCCTTCACCCGTCCTTCTTGTTGTTCTTGTCAAAAAGAACACATTTCCTGAGCTGTATACCTCCGGCTCTGGCTGTCGTTCCCTGACGAGGAACAGCGCTGATGTCCTCCGCAATGCCACAATACAGAAAAGATTTTTACGGTATTTTATTAATGATTATTGCATCTTTGCTAACTTAATCGATTTAGGCTGAACAACCTTGGAGGTAGTACAAAAGAATGGTATTGTAGTATCTGCTCCCCAGTGGAGCTGGGTGAGTCAAGAGGCTGTAGAGATTAAACAGAAGCAGCACTGATTTACACTTTTGAGACACAATGTTATCTGCCTTGTGGGGTTCTCATGTTAAAAAGTCAGGAGCTAGATGATTTCCTCTAGCTTCTGTGGAAGGACATTTTACTCCTATCCAACCTCTGTAATGTTTAAAACTTTAGAAATGCCATTTCAAACCGAACTCCAAAAAGCAGCTGGAATAGCACTGTCTCGAATAGTATTGTCTGTCACGTACTCATGTACTTTTGAAGAGATGAGCTCCTTCATTATGGGAACTTTGTTGCAGTCTGTACTGTCTAGGACCAGCTGCCCATGCTTTTACTATTTATGGAAGAGATTATTTTCTGTAAATATGTCCATGACAAACCTTTGGCAGGAGAATAAAACTTGCATGTAACGTCACATTTCATTCCAGGTCTAGGATGTGAACAAAAATAAATTAAAAAAACCTGAAAAGTTCAAGAACTTTTTTATTTTATTTTTTTTTGCTGTTTCATCTCTAAATGTGAGCTTTTAAACAATGCCAAATGCAAACAAATGGTAAATAATTTTCACTAATGAAAAAGGAAGGGCGTGGAGGAGCATTTTTACCCCTTATATTCATGGACCTTCACCACTGGAAGTGATTTAACACAATGTGCAATAAAACAAAGGAAGAGTTACTCAGACCTAATGAGTTCAACAGATGATTAGAAGGGGTGGGAAATATAGCACCCTTTTGATTTTTTGATTCAACCTGTCTCCAGGTGATAGAATTTCCTTTTTTTTTTTTTTTACAGTGCAAATGCATTTGTCCTTTAAATGTCTTCTTTCCTCATGGTTCTTTGAGGTTATTCTGTTCTCCAGGGTGGTTTTAACTGATAGGAAGATGCTCTTTCACCCATGTTTGATGTAAAAAAATTTTAAAACCCCCCAAAATTTTGAAAGAGACCATGCACACTTTTGGTGAAAGGTTTGTGTGACTTCATTCAGCATCATGAGCTCTGTAGGTTTGTTGATTGCTTTTTTTTTTCAAAAATCAAGAAAAGTTTAAGCATAAAGACAATGAACTACATACCCTGGTGCTAAGCTTTGTGCAGGCAGACTTCTGCAGCTGGAGAATTAAGTTCACTTGCCATCTGTTGGCTTCTGCTCTCTGTTAGGTTTGTCTATGTATTTGTCTCTATATTGTGTTGGCCTCAGTCTTGCTTTGAGGTAGACTACTCCTGCCTTAAAAAGTATTCAAACTACAAGTCTTGCATCTTATTTTTTTGTGGATGACTGAAAGGTGTATGTAACTCACTAAACTCCAGGGATATTGTTTTCTTGCTCTCTCTTTTTTCTTTTTTTTTTAATGGAGACAAAGCAAATCTTCTAAGTAATGGTTTGCTGTAAATACAAATACATTTCTTCTCAGCATCCTATCTAATTCTGGGTCTGTACCATTTACTTGCAGTGGAGCACTGGAGTAAAAAAAATCACACAAAAAGTACATTGACCAAAGACTCATAAATGTAACGTTGAGAGACTGTATGGCTGAGGAAGTCCTAAAAAGTGAAATTTGGGCACCTTGGTTATAAAAACAGCACAGCAGTTGGAAAGTGGGGAATAGCTACAATGTGAGCAAGAAGAGGAATTACATAAAGAAGAGTGGGTAAATTATTTTGAGAGGGATCATTACTTATAGCTGCTTTAAATGAAATTGTACAATGCTGATAATAGCCAATTGCTTGACACTAATTAAAAGGAGGCCGAGTCTGTAGCCATGACTGACTTCTGAATGTTAATTTTACTTCAGTCAGCTTATTTTACTTCTTATTCAGCTTCTAAATCAAATGCAGACACACTGTATATCCACCCACTTACTTGCATACCAACTAAGGAGATACTTACTGATATGTAGGGAAAAGGATAATCAAAGATCATTATTTCTATTTTTGTACTCTTGGGAAGCACTTAGAAGCTTCCTGAGGAATGTTCTGTGCAGCCATGAGAGGTCACTGAAATATGCTTTCAGTCTAAGCATTTAAGGAGTCAGAGGCACAGTCTCAGTTCCTGAACTGTAAGCCAGAATTGCTCTCTAATTAATGTTTATATTGATAGATTCACTGTTGGAGGTTTGGGTTCATTTTATATCAAACTGCACAGGTTCTCCAGTGTTGTAAATTCATGAGGCTCAGGAATGGCTACTTTTGTATTAGGAAGAGAAAATCTTTCAGGGAGTGAAGCACCAAAGCTGAGTGAGATGCCATCATTGAGTGATCACAGTGCAGCTTCTGTCCCTTTGGGTATGAACCTGTATGGCACTGGCTTTTGCTCTGTAAGTGGGTGCTTCTCAGTGTTCCCACCATGAAATGCATCCTGAGAGCTGGTTTAACTGTGGGACCAAAGATCTTCCACAGGTGAAAGTCACCAGGGAGGAAGCAAAGGGAGTAAGAGATGGTAAAACAAACACTGTGGCAGACAGGGCACGACCAGAGCATGCTGTTCCCCAGCAGCTCTTTGGGTAGCTCTTTATTGACATATCTGTCTGCATATAATGTAGAGCAGCCCTGGTAAGGCTTGAGGTTGTGTAGGGGACTCATCCAGCTCACAGCCAGCCTGACTGGTGCTATGTGAGTGATGTAAAACTGTCATGGCTGCACCTTCTGTTAGTCATGCCAAAAAAGCGACTCTTGTTTCCACACGATTGAGCTTTCTCAGATGCTTCCTGGCAGTGCAAGAATCCAGATTTTGCTGACACTCCCACCTCCATCCCCCATGCCCCCCTCTTCCATTTTTCATACTGTTAGAGGCTCAGCCCCAAAACTTCTGAATGAGCCAAAATCTTTACAGAGCTCCTACACAGATTCTTTGCATGTCTTCACAGTTATGTTTGTGTAATTAATTACTCATTACTCTCTGGCTCCAGAATTATATAGCTATAAGCGGAGATAGATTCTGGGGCCGAAGAATGCGCAGTGGGAATTCTGTAATGTTAAGCATCCTTAGTGCATTTGAGGACACTTGCCCTGTGAGCGAATAATAATTTTGTTTGACTGATAACCACTTCACACTTTCAATAAAATACAGAAAATGGTAAGTGCAACTGAGGACAAGCAGATGATATTTATTGAACATGTTTATTTTAATCCTGAAAGATATTCAGGGCCGGTGCTCCCTCTGGTGGGTAAAAATACTCTTTTAATAGAGAATTGGATATTCCCCACTTCATTTCTTCCCTAATGTAACACTGAGCCAATTACAATTCTGTAACACATGTTTGAAAGAGGCTGGAGAGAAACAGTGACTTGAGAGTGCTACTCAGACTGCACAATAGCGTTTCCCACCGGGCAGCATAGTTATTGGTCTAACACCTCAAAGCCAGTTCACTTGAGCGCTCACAGCTACCTCAAAAGAAGGAACAAATGCAGACCCTGCATTCACCTCTCATGTGGCTTGAGATAGTCTGGGTAGAAACAACGTAGGACATTGCAAGGCAGTTGTGCATTGCTGTAGGTTTTACAGGGTCACACTGGAGCATCAAAATGTGACAAATGCTTTTAGGTGATGGGCTTTCATGTTAACAGTTTTAGGCCTCGAACTGATCTCTTTCAAAAACAATGTTTGAGACTGTCTCTAAAATCAGACTGAGGATAAGAGAAAAGTAGGAAAGAATTCTGAATTGCTAGGCCCTATTACTCTATTTTTGGAAACTAAATCCTTAATTTTTGTCTCTAAATCCTTAATTTTTGTCTCAAAGTGGTTGAGTTTCCTTGCCACACATGCCCTCGGTGGCATTTTAGGTCAATGAACTGAAGAACTTTTGGGAAGGGGGCAGAATGTGTGTTCATAAGAGACAAAGCCTGAGTTTATAACATCATTGGAGTCAGCAGCAGCATTGGTCTGAAGACATCTTCTCTGGCAAGGTCAAGCATTTGTTAGCTCCCAGACTAATTCCTCTTTCAGTGAAGGCACAGCTGAGGAGCTCTGGTGAATGAACTCCAGCAAACCCCACTGGAATGATGTGAGGAGGCTGCTCTTGCTGCCTTTCCACCCTTCATCCTGCATTGCTATGTCTTCCTCACATCGGATTTGGCAGCTGCTTGGCCACCTGATGAGTTCTTCAGCTCACTGAGAGTGGAACAAGCTCACTTGCTGAAGAGAAGTGAGTAAATTTAGTGACCTGAACTGGTGCAGTGGAGGCCAAGGGAATCATACCAACTGGTGTAAAGAAGGTTGAGTTGGTACCATCCCTTTAAAAGGACAAGGAGGAGGAAGAAGAGGAAGAGTAGAGCCACCTTTGCTGGATAGATCAGCTCAGCTGCCAAAAAGGCATCTCTCTCTTCATCATAGCTGTCAAAAGACATCTCTCCCTAAGACTGAGTTTTAAACCTTTTCAGCCAAAGGGCAGGCATGTGTCTGTCCTGCCATCCCAGCTGCAGGGCGATCACTGGCAGAGGCAAATGAAGCATCTTTCAAATAAATGGCTTCGGGAAGATCTGCACATTGTTATTTACCACGTGCCTCAGTCTCTGGAGAGCGTGAGAACATTTTATTTGTATGGGCCTAGACATGCTGTGAGCCTGAACTGCTGGAAACAGTTGATTTATGTCCCTTTTACCAGTCTCTCAAGTCTAAAATCTCCCAGTCCAGCAGTCCCTAGACAAAATAATAGGGGAAGTAATTTATAATGGGGTAGTGATTATTTCCTCTGCCTCAGCACTTAATTTATTGCAGCTGAATCTTCTGAAACTTCTTATTCCATGTGAATCTTGCGTAGAAGTCTGCAGTTGTTCCATGTGTGAAACAGCATTTCATGGCTAATTTGGAAGGATGGGTGCCAGAAAAAATAAGAGCCCGTGCAGTTTACGCTCTTAACAGGTTCACCTCTGTTTGCAAGTCCATTAAATTGCTTTTAATTTTAACTATCTAATTCAAAGGCATTTGGATACATTTCACAAAAGCTGGGCTAACACCAGCATCTTGCTTATTAAATGAGAGCAACAGCGACAGAGCACTTTCTGTCTTTTTCCATAGCACCTCCTCATTTTCAGCAGCTGAGTGTAAAGAATATTCATTTTTGTGAGCTGAGTAATGAATTCTCCTTTGTGTTCTCTGACAGTTTGCATTGAATCAGCAGAGGTACAGATGACTTGGTTACATATGTTTTAATTTTTGATTCTTATGAATTGATTTGTAGGAAGCAGAAGCTCTTTCAGTATTACTTGCCAAGATTTTGCAGCTGTGAATATTGGAACTTGAATAATATATTTTCCTTGTAGTCAGTCTCATGCTCTTCAGGCATCACAGCTAGAAATGTTAGTGCTGAGTGAAAAATAAGTGGGGCAGCAGTGGTGATCTGGTACTTGTCAGTTTGTGTATTGTGGATGCTTAATGAGTTGCAGCATAAATGTAGTGCAAACACTAGCTGTTGGGCTGTTTGGCTGGAACACTGAGTGAAGAAAGGAACTGGGCAGGCAAGCAGGGAAAGGATGCTGCTCAAGTGTTTCCCTGCAATGCAAGGCATCTTCAGGACATTCTTATGTCTGTACTGCAGAGCACAGTAAGTGATAGCTTCATCTGAGCTTGAAGTTCCAAATAAGCAACTTTGGCTTGGAAAGCAGCAGTACAAATGTTGCTACCCTGGTGATCTCTGCAGTCTAATCTACTTAGTGACATTAGGATATGTGGAGCTCTGCATTCACATGAATTTACAGCTTCTAGATGGTAGAGTTTCTGTACTCTTGTTCATTGTTGGTACTTTAAGACTGATAGAATTTTACTATAATTTAGTGTAGTTGCATTGATAAAAAAAAATAATGGTGGAAGTTGGTATTAACTGGAGCAGAAGAATTGAAGTAGGACCTTTGTTCATTAGCACTGTTTCTTTCCTTCCAGGTTTTGGTACACTACTTTTCTAAGACTGTTTTACAAAGACTTAGTCTGATACCTGGACTAAAGAAAGGGACTGTAACCCAGGAGACATCCCAAGGTCTACTACTGGGTCTTGGTGGAATAGGTTGTCCTAACTTCCCTGTGTTTCCATGGATGGCATGGAGGAATAAGGTCTCATTAACTGTAGCCTGAGACTGCACACGTTTGGGTTACTTACCCAATACTTATTTTGGACTACTTACCCCAAACTTACTTTGCAGTAAAGTCAAACAGGAAGGCAGAGTAAAGGTATAGGCAGCATGTAAGTCCATGCTTCCCTGTTAGAATAAGTAACCAAGGTGGCAGGTTGTATACGGAGAGAGATCTGGCAGTTCTCACATGCCCAGTCACCTTCATCTTTCCTTACTTTCCTCTGGCAAATCACAGTCAAAAAGATGAGCTCAGTTCCAGTATGGGAAACCACAAGTCTGCAGCATTTGGGACAGTAGAGCCCTTTACATATGCAGGAGTTACGCTCTCAAGCCTTGAGACATCCAGTAGCTTAACTGAATGTCCAGAAGTCCTGGATGACTGGCCACTTATTTTTCTTGTTGGCCTAACAGTTCAAGTCAGTAAAATAAAATGCTTCTAGGGAAGCCTGGGTGTATCTTAGCTCAGAGTGACTTGTTATCGTCTCAGCTCTACTCCTGCAGCTATTTTCTACCCCTCAGGGCAGCCTGGGAGGTTGAAGACAACTTTGAGAGAATTGACTACAGTAGGCTTGGAAGCCTGAGCTTTTATTTATTTCAAGCCCTGAGCTAACCTCCTTGGCAAGCTGAAGTGGTCATTACCTTAATGAGGGATTTAGAGGCACATTTTACAGAGCCAGAACAGTCTTAAGGGAGCCTTAGACTAAGAGAAAAATCTGATGTGTAAACGTTAATTTTATCTTTTCTTAAGAATGGAGAAAGGACCATTTCTCTGTGTTGCAGTGTTCAAACTGTATTGAAATCTTCAGAATTCCTGAGTGCAGAAAGTATTAGCTGTGTTACACATGACTCATGTTTCTCTGTGGGTGTCAAAATATCTTGTTTTCTTCTCATTTGCACATGTTGTGCTTTCCTTCAGCATTGGAAAACCCTGTTCTATGTACTTGAGTGTATTCTCCCTCCTTAGTCTATCTCCCAGCAGGTCATGAGAGCAAGTGCCCAGGGTTCAGTGAAAAATCTTGGTCTGAAGTGACACAACATCTGATTTTCTAGGAATACATTTGTTCCCGCAGTGCCAATTAACCAGCCAAAGTATTAATTTAATAACCTCGGTAATCTGTTTAACATTTCAAATAGCATTCAGATTTTTAATTGCTTTAACATTTATTCAGAGACCCAGATCCTAATACAATCTTCGTTAAAATATTTTTCAATGTAATTTTAGCTACTTTAGAACTTGGACTTTTTACCTTGTACAGCTGACCTAGAAATATATTTTTTTAATCTGTTTTGCTGTTTGTTTTTCTGCGTTTTGTGGTATAACACACTGCCTCAGATTTGGGTTACTAGCAAACTTCATTCTCAAGCCACGGCAAAGAACACTGGGGAGTAAATAGAGGAGATCATTCCATTTTGACACTTCAAGGAAAAAAATGATTGCTTGCCTCAGGAAGCACCTTTTTATTGAAAACTTTATTTTGAGGGGAGGAAAAGTGGCAGAAGAATTTTCCCTGGCAGCAAAATTTCATAAATGAATGCTATTTTGATTTAACTTTCTCATGCTCTTATCATCTCAGTTACAGTTTTCCCCTCTCTTTCCTCCTTGGCCTTGATCTTCTTACCTGTCAATCACCTCTCTTCTCCCTTGTTGTTTCATCTTCGTAACAAAATCCAGGCCGAAGAGCCACAAAACAACATCAACCCAGTAACACCACAAATCTTCCAGTTCCTCTCATCCTCTGAAACTGTAACTAGAACCATGTCTGTGGGTCGTCGCTCAGTTTCCTCTGCCTGCATGTCATAACCTTTCCTTTGCAAGATGCCTGTTACACCTACTTGAAGAATGAGCTCTTCAAGACTCAGATATTCTTCTCCTCGTGTGTGCTCTGTCCTCAGCTGACCCCTGGAAGTTAAGAGCATGTTGCTGTGAATCTTTGTTCTGAGTAAGCAGGAGCAAAGTTTCTTGCTATTCACCACCCTTAATTCCAAATGCTAAATTGTGTGTTAATCACAATAGCAATCTCATCCCTCACTGTTTTGCTGAAAACACTTAAATCTTTGTGTAGTTTCTTTTGTGTGTTTGAACCTTGTTGATTTTTATTTTCTTGCTGGTATTCTTTGGAAATTGGTCTGTTTTTTGAATTGCTAAAACAGGTGCCATGTTTTTAGCTGTTGTCCAAACTTGTATACTTCTCCTTTTTGCAGTTGCTCACTAGTGTTTAATTCATTCAATATTCCCGCATTTTTGGACAATATGAAGTGTTTCTTCCTGTTTCACACCACATCTTGACAGAACAACTTTAATTACATGGAACCTTTGGCTTTTGATCTGCTGTCTTCAGACATTATGCAGCTTTTATTCATTGTTTATGCAGTGTTCCTGTTGGTTTCACTGAGACTCCAAGTATAGTGAACATGTAATAGCTTCAATATTGATCTAGAGTGTGGATGGATTTTCTTCCTCTAGATTTCTCTGATTTCAATGCATTTGGGGTTGTAGGGAGAGGGACAGCACAGACAATGCAGAAGTCCCATACAGTATTAATGAGAAACATAAAGGATGACATATACAATCTGTGTGTTCAATTTCTTGGGAAAGGCCTGTATCTGAAAGCACTGTCTCTGAACCACCCTGAAATTCAAGACTAAGTGTCAAGTCTGGTCTCCAAACTCTGCTGTTGTGGGTGATAAGTTAGAGGAGTGGTATTGGCCATGCATACAGTAGTGACTGAAGAGCAGTATTTGCAGTTTCCAGGAATTTAGCTGCTGATTTGTTGTGTTCGATTTTCTACCAGGATTTAGCAGCATGTCTATGGGAATGGAATGTAAATAGGTCTTATTAGAGGGAAGATGACCTTCCTGATCCCAGGGATGTACACATGCTGTGAACAGGGCTATCCAGGGAGACAGAGAAAAAGGTTTCATTGACGTTGAAAGAGTGCTTTTCTGTAATGCCACACTCAGCCCCTGCCAACCTCTTACTGAACCAGAAATATTTATTTGCTTATAATAATCCTTCTTTCAAATGCCAGCACAAAACATTTGCTGTCACATGTAGCTTTTTACCACTGAACAGGTTTCTTGTGCACAGATACAGGGTATGTGGGGGTTGTTTGAAGAAACAACTTCAATTGTTTAGTTGCTAATGAGTTTTCTTCCACAGGGAGAAAGAGGCTTGCCGGGACTACAGGGTGTGATTGGGTTTCCTGGAATGCAAGGACCTGAAGGTCCCCCTGGGCCACCAGGGCTTAAGGTAAGAACTTAAATTTTTGTATTTAAAACACTTGTTTTCCCTAAATTGTTGAACCTAGGAAAGCTAAAGCTATCTCTTTTCCTTTGCAGGGTGATACTGGAGAACCAGGACTTCCAGGAACAAAGGGAACAAGGGTGAGTTTTTTGCAATTCTGCTGTCTGTGGGTTTATCCATCTTTAACTCTCTCTGTGGCTGCTTTCAAGTGCAAGATGGGGTGAGTTTCCTCTTTGAGTTAATCAATGACATCCCCTTGTACTGGACAATAATTTCAAAATGCTCGCTTTTGCCTCTGAAGTTCTTCCTGCATTGGGCAGTCAGTGACTGTGACCATTTGCATTTTCAGCTGGTACTTAGCACTGCATCAACAGCACTGCTCTTAATATGCCTTTTATATCTTTCTGACATACCAAGCAGCTTTCTTGCAGTTTGAGAATGAACCAAACTTATTACCTGATGCAAAATGCTCCTTCATGTTTGCCATCAAACCTTCTTGAAGCACTCTAGGAGAGCAGCTGGCACACCCATGAAAACATCGGTGTTTAAAATGTGCAAAGCCGAATTAAGACCAATGACAATGATCTCTTGACTTTGCTAGAAGAGGCTCTGAGCATGAATACAACCTTCCTGTTACAGGCATGAAGAGGTGCCTACAGTAAATTTTGTTTTGGGAAAGATGGTTGTGAAAAGACAGCACCTCTGCATTCCTTTTTACCTGTACGTAAGGCCGTGGCCTAGTTCCTGTTGAGGGAAATAGGTATTGCTGCTTAAAAATTAAAGAAATACAAAGAGATGCTTTCAGTTATCAATTACTAAGGTGCCATGTTTGGGAGGTTTTGAAGATTAGAGCTATTCTATCAAGGATGTTGAAAATAAACTTGCTTGTTTTTTGACTGTCATCACTAGAGGCATGACTTGGGCTGCAGCTTCTCATTGCTGTTCTGTGTGTTCATCATTTCACTTTGTATTTTTCTGAATTGCAGGGTCCCCCAGGAGCATCAGGCTTTCCAGGAAACCCAGGCCTTCCTGTATGTATGAAGTATATGTATTTTTACAAAGAATATCAAAGTTTTAATTGTGACATCAGACTGAATTATTGCTAATATTGCTAATTCATTTACTTTCTTATCATATAGGGCATTCCTGGACAAGATGGCCCTCCTGGTCCACCTGGCATTCCAGGATGTAATGGCACAAAGGTGACATTTATATATGTTTATAATAGCATCTCTGTGTTTAAATAAATAATAAGAAAAAATCCCTTAAGCATATGTTCCCTAATCAAAACCAATTTCTTTTTTCTTCTTAGGGTGAAAGAGGTCCAGTAGGTCCCCCAGGTTTACCAGGACTGACTGGGAGCATAGTGAGTAGATTCTTGCATGATTGTTTCACTTATTTCAGCCCTGATTCTTGAAATGCAGGTGTAACTCCATGAAATGATATAGAGTATAGGATGTAAAATATACTGAGGAACAATAACATCAAATATGTCTTTCTTCACAGGGACCCCCGGGACCTCCTGGAATGAAGGTACATTTTACTCTGAGTTCATACCCTGCTTCTAACAATAAGACTTAGGGTGAACTCTACACCCTCTAAGACTAGCAGTCCTTACTTAAAGACTGAAAAATTGTACCTCCATGTTTCATTTTGTACTCTTTTCTGCAGTCCCACTAAATAAAAACAGTGGGTCAACCACCAGTTAATAACAATGAACCTATCTATTGTTCCATGCAGGTCTTAGAAATGTTCTTTTATATGGGTTACAACAGGAAAAAAGTCATGCATATCATTATTCACAGATGGTATGGTGGCCACCCAGTTGTGTATATGATTTAGATGGAGTTTTTGGTTGAAACATTTGTTTCATATTGACATTTCATTTATCTAAATGGTTTCACATTGATACTGTTTGTGGAAAGGGGTCATGTAGCCCACAATATGAGTAGCATCCAACACATACTAAACAGTTTTCATAAAGAAAAAAATTCAACCAACTAGGTATCTGACTGTTTTATGAACTGGAGAATGAAATAATGAATGTCAGCAGAGAGATTTTGGTCTTTAAAATGAAAAAGATATCATTACAAACTGTGAGTTAAATATGTCTAAATGTAATCTCAGTTTTGTAGTGAAGTGACTACCTGTAGCTGTAAAATGCCCTTTGCTCTTCCTCTCACATGGAAAAAACTGTCTTAGTCTATTAACACTGAAGTACTTGAATGATTCCTCCATAGGCATGCATGCATAGGTACGCAACTCCTGAATTAAAATCACTTAAAATATTACAACTTTGTGCAAAAGCATAGAAAAAAAGGGCATCTTTTGCTACTAAAAAATAAGACATATAAAGTGGATAATGAGCAGATAGTTTCCCAAATGGCATCCTTTTTTGAAGAAAGAGGGGAGATTTTGAAGAAAAAGGATGCCATTAATGGCTTTTATGTCAAAATTAGGTATAAGACTAAAGATCTCAGCATGGAAAAGAGATTGTGAGGTTACCACTTCTCTCAGTAGCCAGGTCAGATGCTCCTGTTGTGTGGTGACATTGTAGTAATGCCAGGTTTGGTGGGAAAGTCTTTCAGATTACCCATTACAGCATAGGAAATCAGGGTGTGAAAGGAGACTTTTTTTAAATTCAGGTGGCTTTAAAGGACTTTTGTCAATTAAGGTCTTAATTTATAATATCCTTTGCTACCTTTTTTAAGTCAGTTTCCAAATGATTCTGAACTTTGCATAGCTCCAACTTTCATCTCAGTATTAGTGGTTTTTGACTGTATTTGAATGGATGTTCAGGTATTATTTTTTTTCTTTCTTATTATAGGGAGATCCAGGTGAAGTGATTGGTCTCATACCTCCTAGTTTAGTAAAAGGTGATAAAGGCTTTCCTGGCCAACCCGGACTACCTGTAAGTCTAAATGATGCTTGAACAGCAGTGAGCTTCAGTTAAAATTATGTCAGTATGATAAAATTTACATTTTTTTAATTATGCCATTTTAATTTTTAACAGGGTCCACCTGGAACTCCAGGGTTTCAGGGACCAATGGGGCCACAAGGTCCTCCAGGAGAACCAGTAAGTTTTGTCTCATGGTGATTTGCACTTTACTTAAAGAGTTTTATTACAGGAAAGTTCTAGTAGGTGTGTGTAGCCAGTGTTGGGATTTGGGAAAGATAACCTGTGCTTCCAGGCTTCATGTTTAGCCTTCTGGACTCCACCATGGCAGGAATGACTAGGTAACATAGGGGATTTTCCCCACATTTAACTTACAGCAAATAAACCACAGACCTACCAGCCAGATCTGAATCAATATGTTTGTTAAGGTTGTTCTTATGGGCAGCCACACTAAGAAGTACTGTGGAAAGCAGGGTATCAACCAACTGTTATTATGGCAACTGCCAATGCTGAAGGCATATCAGCTGTTTGACAGGTCTAACAGATACTTAATATTTTCTCTTATTGTACTGGATGCAGGTAATACTCTCAGGAATCAATTATTTCCATTTGGTAAAAGTGCCCTCAGTGTTTCTGGCTGTTTAAGTGAGCTGTGTGAGATTTTGTACCCTCCTAAATAAAACTGGAAGTGATGAAAGGAAACTGGTAGTACAGTTTAGTCAGTATTGGCACTTGCTGATGTGAAAAAGAACAATTTTAATGAAATAAAGGCGAGGACTGATATTTAGCATGCAACACTGGAAAAAAAAAAACACCCAAACCTATCGGCAGTAAAGTTATTTTATGATTCAGAACCATAGACTTTTTTGATTGTCTCTTGTCTAGACACTCATTAGATCCAACACTCAACTACAAAACAAGGTCTGATATCTTAGATTTTGGGGTTTTTTTATTATTTATATTAAGTTGTGAATTATGCACAGTAGCAGGAAAAAGACTTTACATCTGGGTTTAATGGAAAGATTTGCAATTTTGCTGTCCTTATAGAATAAGGCATTATTCCACCAAGTATACTATAGATGTATATATGCTAAAAGGTCCTGTCTTGTAGGGTCCCCCAGGGCCACCAGGACTCCCAGGCGAGAAGGTAAGACTCTTTTTACTGTAAAGTCTTTTTATTTATTTGGCACACCAGATCCCCCAGAATCTGGAAACTAACAATCCTAAAGCAGTGGGGTTTTTTACACTTTAGAATCTGTTGTTGTCTCTAATGGACATCATAAAGTGAGATTTTTAATGCATTTTTTGCATTTTTTTTTCATAATTTTTAAAATCTGTTACCTCACTCAATCGAATCAGTAGGAATTACAACATTCTATGATTATTTGATCTCATCTAAAAAGTCAACATTTTCACAACAGTGTTTTTATAAAAGCATAATAACAATAAAATTATCTGATAAATTTAATTCTATTTTTTTTCCTGAATTACTGTGACACATGGTTTAAAAACAAGAGCGGGGGGGCACTAGGCCATAATTATTCATTTGTTTAACATGTGCATTTAATAATCATATTCTGTCTTTTATATCCTTTCTTAACTTTTGCTGTGTACAAAACACCTTCATTTGTGTGTATGTATGCACATAAGCACTGGACAAAAAGTGACTATGTGTGTGTAATTTCTATTTTCAGGGCTACATGGGCTTGGGCTTTCAGGGTCCCAAAGGTGAAAAGGTGAGTCTCCTGAAAACTTCTAGAGAACAACTGTCAGAAATATTCTTGATACTTTGTTTTAAATAAATAAACTGTTGGAATCAATTCATGGAGAAAATCCACACTGTAATTTTTGGAGGACTTGAGTAAATCTGTAACTTACACCTGGATGGCCAAAAGACACAAATGGTTACAGACTTTGTGATGATGTTATAACTGACATTAACTTAGGTCATTATCCTGTTTATCAGCTGTGACTAGTACCACCTACTTCAATTTGCAGTAGGCAGATCTGGAAACATTTACTCTGTATATTAGGACTCACAACAGATTTATTTGAAATCAATTTAGTTCTGAGGGATGTTAATGTTCTGTCCAGAATTGTCAGAATTAATTATGGTAGAACTCTTGAGGGCCTCTCCACCTCGGTTCGGTGGTGTATCATTCTGAAGCAGATCTTTCAGTTGTTCCCATTTACTGCGTTTTGATTCAACCAGGAGCAGTTTTCAGAGCACACTGGTTTACTTTTGAATGAAACTAAGCCAAAAGATGTGCTCTGGGATTCCATTTGTTCTCTTAGCACCATCAAGTGGGAGGTAATTAATCTGTTGCCTCTTCCACTGCAACATCTAGGCTGAAGTGCCTTACATTGCATTTTCAGGAGCCAAGACAGGCATGCAGTCATGGGTTATTCGGTAAATTGGCAGTGTCTCTGAGCCCTTTCTCCAGAAGCTTCTCATGAGTGACATTGACAGATGCCCTTTACTTAGGTGGGGGTTTTGAGCCACATTATTCCTAACAGATAGAATTTTTTGCGACATGACATATTGTTGAAATTAACTCGTTATCATAAAATTTCTTGAAAAACATTGGTCCTAGAAGTAGCGATTTCCTTGACTCCTCAGGTTTGTCTTTAGCAAAAAAATTAATGGTACTGCTGTGCATTACTGCTTGACAGAAAGGATGCATTTTTGGAGGCGTTATACTATAAAAGATAGTGCTTTTGCATTATATAAGGAGATGAGATTCTGACACTGCTATGGATACATACTAAAAAAATGTAATCCATGGTTATTATCTTGAAGTTGGCCATTATGGACACTCGTAAAGCTGATGGAACACTATAAGCTTTGATTAACATTTTCCTGTGGGCATTGGCTTTCTGCACCTGATCTCTTTCCTTCTAATCTTCCTTCCTCCTAAAGGACGCACTACAAAACTTCTGTACTATTACAGTAATTAATTGGATATGTTCCTGATACTTGGTATTCATCAATCTTCACCCTAACAGGAGACTCAGAGATCTTTTTTCAGGGCGATGTCGCTCTGCCACCCATTGTACAGTTGTGTCTCCTATAACTCTGTAATCTTTTCTCTGACTGATTTTGCTGGATTTGCTGTTGACAGGGAGAACAAGGAGTAAGGGGCCCCCCGGGCCCACCAGGACCAGCACCACATGTGAAAGAAAAAGGGAGTGAATTCATAAGGGGAGATAAGGTGAGACTTCAAATTATTAATTTTCTTTTCATTAAAATATGATCAATAGTAATTAGAAAACAGAAGTAAAAAAGGAAAAATAACGTATGCCTCATACAGCAGATTTTTCAAAAACTACTCCCTGGTTTACTTCATGAATGAATTTTGATTGTCTTTCTAGAAGTTTCTCTGAAAAAATCGATATTAAATTATAAATATGTAAATAATTGAACAAATAAGTAATGCATACAGCAGAGGACTTTCTGAGGGACGATTGGTAAGCATAGTCCTGTTAAAAACAAATATTCTGAACATTTGTATTAAGTAGCTTTCATATACATAAGCACATTAATGGAATCTGAGTGCTAATGAATTTTTCAATTATTGAATTAAGCTGGCTAAGCAATATATACTAGTATAATAAACTAGCTTAATGGATTCACATTTTGTGTTTGTCTAACTTCTTGCACATCATGCTATTGGCCATAGTTCTTGAAGTGGAGACAGGATTAAATGTGCTTTTGCTGACATGAAGAATTAAATGATTTACAACCTAAATGAATAATAGTTAAGATTTTGCTTACTAATCTATTTTTTATTTTTTTTATCATCTCCTTAGGGTGACCCTGGTGAAAAGGGTGAACGGGGAGTCCCGGTCAGTATCACTTAGTTTTTTTTGTTATTCTTAGTGTAAAAACTTCTAAGAATCTGATAAATCTATTTCATTTAAAAAAAAAATTACTTTAGAATTTGACAGTATTTTTAATCCGATGTCTATCTATCTTCCAGGGACTGCCAGGCTCAGGTTTCAAAGGAGAAAAGGGTGAACCAGGGAAGCCTGGTCCACGTGTAAGTATGCTCAACTTTATCAATACCATAATTGCAGTCATTGTATTGTTTCTGTAAGATAATTAAACTTAGTAGGTATTAATGAAATAGCAAAATTGGTATATTTCCAATAAGCATGTTTTGCTGTAGGGCAGGTGTACAAGTCCAGATAGTAATAAGATACAATAATATTAGTATGTAACATGCTCTCAGATCTCCACACCACCTAACAGTAGCTTGCACTGCTGAAGCTTTCAAAGGCAAGACTCCTGTTGATCCCAACTGAAGCAAGATGAAGTCATTCCAGAACAGAAGGAAAAGTACAGCAAAACAAACCACTCTGTAAGAATGCCTTTTGCTAAATGGAACTTGATGAATTTATTTCAAATACTTTTACATGTAATCTACAAAATAAGCCTGCTTACCCTAAAGGTAAGCACCTAAAGGTGCCATTTCTTACAAAGAAGATGAATGGAACAAAAAATCTATATGACTGAGATACATTCTCTTGCTGGTTTCTAAGCAGGACTGTAGATGCTTGAGGCCATAAGGGTGGTTACATTTGCCTAATGTGACCTATATCATAGTCTCATCCATGTAACTTCTGCATGAGTCAGGCTCTATCGTTCATAGCTGAGCTGGCAGCAAAACCATACATTTTCTACATGCAAATGTATCTAAAGTATCGTTTCTCAAAATGTGTGGGTTCATAAACTGTTAGAGAAAGACCCAGCACGTCTGTAGGCATTGCATTTATACTTCCATGTGAAAAAGATGAACTCTGCCTCTCTACTATAATTCAAGGTCAAATGTTCTGTTATCCTTTCAGTAAGAATACCTGGTGAGGTTATCTTTGATATCATGTGTGTATTTTTAGTCTCAGAGCAAATGAGGACTTGAAAACTGGAAGAATGGAGTAATGCTGGCCTGGAACTTGTGGAATTTGAGTTGTTCAAAAATATAGCTTTCATTTTCTGCCGACTTCCCCGAACAAAGTTGCTGAGATATTTTATATATAATTATTGCTCTTCAAGGAAATCATACCAAATTCTGAAATTAAGATAAGGGCTTGAAAGATGAACAGATGTTAACATCTGATATTCTACCTTCATGGAATGAAACCATATGGTTAATTCCAATCTCAGTGTATACTATGACTCTTCTGACTTAATAGATCATGTTTGTAATTACTCATCAAAAATGACTTATAACTCTTCTTTAGAAGATACCACATCTGCACGCTTTGATGATGGTGTCCTGTTCACATTTCTTATACCATTTTTATTATTGCAATGTTTTAGATGGACTTTTTTTTACCTAAACTGATGGGATTGGTTTTTGGACTGAATTGCATGCACTGTTACTTTGAGTATTAAGTATATACATTTTCTTGGGTTTATGCGACATATTCATACTGCTTATGATACACATACCATCTAAGCACTGTAACATCAACTAAAAGCCATCCTGAAGTGGATTAGTCTCCAAGTCCAGGTGGCAGTCCCTTCATAGTCCATAGGAAGAGGAAGGGAATGCTGACAAGTGGATTAGTCCTACTGGGTCATTTGTCACATACCCGTTGATTACCTCAAGAGAATCTAATCCCCACTGCAGGCTAACACAGTGGTCTAATAGTGAATCATTTTGCTCTGGAGGAGGTAGTCTTGGATTCTAAGGTTATAATCCACCTTGTGGTTTGAAACTGTAGCTTTCAATTTAAAGGAAGTGGTTTTTACCACTAGATTACCATGCGATCTGATATGGGGCCACTATCAAAGCCTTCTGCTGAAACTGAGCCACCAATTGTCTATGAATAAAAGTTTTGTGAGGCTGTAGAATATGTATCTAGAGAGGGATTACCACAAAGGAAAATGTACGAGTCTGGTTCCAGTTTCCTGTGCTGTTGATATATTCCACCTTGAAGCGTTCTTGATTGGGAAATCCTTGTATTATTCCTGGATCTGGGAACAGATTTGGAGGATATTATTTAATTCTGCAGCTTGTAGGATATCGAGTAACATGAGCACTAGGAAGTCAATGATTTACCTACTTTGTACCTGCACTGTTGGCAGTGTTAACACACTTGGATTAATGCATTACAACAGTGATTGTTTTGTTCTAGTGTTTCGTCCACCGTCTTTAGAAATTGCATGTGTGTGTCCATCTGTTTAAGCAGAGTGGAATTTGGTGTTTTACAGGGAAAGCCTGGAAAAGATGGTGAACAAGGACCAAAAGGAGAACCCGTATGTATTTTACTTAATTTTTCATTCTGTTCCCTACATTCAAAGCAAAGAACTGTCTCTGTATCATAAATGGTTGACATTTTCTACCCTTCTGAATGGTTTACTTAAAGTTATTCCTTTCATTGAATTAGTGACTGTTCTGAAAATGAAAAACTTTGATGCTGCCAGGGCTAAGATGCAACTGTATTTGATTTTAAGTTTTTTCTGTCTTCCACACACAGGGTTTGCCTGGTGGGTTTGGGATTCCAGGACGACCTGGGGAGCCTGGTGCGAAGGTGTGTAGTTGTGGCCTTTGCTTCATGTCACAAAGAATGAGTTTAGAGTTTGTATGGAGTGTTCGTAGATGTGCATTAAAGCAATGAAAGCAGATAAAGCAGTATTAATTGGATGTTATTAAGTTGTGAAATCATCACTCAGAGACTAGGAAAATCAAAAATTAGGGTAGCTTAGGTATCCCTGGTTTAGATCTTTCACATGAATTGATTAATGCAGGCTTTATTTCCATAAGCTCTTTACCTAGCCAACATATGTACAAATGTACTTTCCGAAAAATTCCGGTTCCTCTTCACATAGTGTAAACTAACTACTTAGTTATTATAATGGTTCAGATACTTATCATTGGAAGTCATATGCAGCTACAGCAAAAGTATTAATTTACCAAGGAAATCCCAGTTTTGGGGTGGGGGAAAGAAAATCTGATCTGGTTTTAAAATGTAAATTGTATTTTGATTTAGGGTGACAAAGGCGAACGAGGTTTTCCAGGACCTCCAGGAAGAGTAAGTAAAATAAATTCTGGTTTTATTTCAGTCTGCAGTCTATAATCTTTTAACACATCAGATGAAATATGGGGATAGTCAGCAGTAAAAATACATCGTTGATGCTGCTGCTTCTGCCACATGGGGAAAAATTCCCAACATCTGCTAATTTGATTTGAAAAATTGTGCATGCTTCCTGAATATTTTACTGTAAATGTTAATATACTGTATGTCATCTCAAATCAGTGTTAGGAGAAATTCCCAGAACAAACTGTTTTAAAAAATAAAGATAACAAAAACCTAATGGGTCGGTGCTTAGTCATGCTGAAGTTTCTTGGTAGCGTTGTTCAGAAAGATGTGATAAAGATCTCCACTTAATCCTACTACTGATATGAAGGAATTTTGGTAGAATAAGAAATATGTATTTTCTCTGGTAATCCCTCAGCAGCTACATTCCTCTGACAGCAGCTGATACATATCACTGGAATTGCAAGTATAACTAAAACGGCTCAGAATTGTTATTACAAACCAAACGGCAGGTCAAGATGGGATAGATACAAACGAGGGCACAGTTGTATGTTTCTAGTATCCTAGTCTTTGTCCTGTGATTCAGGTTATAGATGCTGGACCAATAGATACTTTTGGTGAAAAAGGAGATCCTGGAATTTCAGGTTTGCCTGGACTGAAAGGTCAAAAAGGTGAAAAAGGTAGGTATTTTGTATTGCCTTTTTCACTGAGTTCTTTTAGTTTTCTTATTAAAGGAAATTAAAATTGCATAATTGGTGAGCTCTGGAGCTCTATATGTCAGCAGAGTGTTCCAGTTTTTTATTTAATTGCTTTCAGGTTAGGACATTTTGTTGTAGTTTGTGGGATGCTTCTTCTCATCATAAATAAGACTGCCTTTCAGTTAGAGGCTAGGAAAGGGTAAACTGTGATCTGTTTTTATGGCAGTTGAATCCAGTGAGATTATTTAAGAAAAATGGAAATCAACACAAGTATAAAAAGGATCATAATGCAGAGAATCTTGAGATTTCTTTTAAAAAGTCAGTAGCTAAATTTTACTCTTAGAATTGGCTTGCATACTATACAAAATTCTTCAGCAAAGAGAGAAACCCAAGCATCCTCTTTCCCATTTTCCCCATTACAGACATTACCCTGTTGAAGAAAGATCAGTGGAGAAGATGGCACACAGCAGGGCATTTTCCCTAAATGTATTGTTGGCAGATAACTGTAGAAAATTTAATGTAACCTTTGATTCAGGGCATACTAGCTTGTAATATGCACTTAAATAATGCATGCTAAATGTTCATTGACACTGGCATTGATGACTTCACTGCTTAATAGAAAAATTCTCTTTCTGAAGGTTTGCCTGGTTCACAAGGAATCCCAGGACCTCCAGGTATGAGTCTGTGGGCATTGATTTTGTTCTCATTTTTCCTGTGTTATTTCTGGGTGAAGAGTCCTGAGAGATATTCTCCTCGGCTGCTGCCAGTTACCGCTTGACTTACAGAAGACCCAGGCAATGGCCTCTCTGGGATTCTCATCATACCCCTAAACACTACCTGTAGATTGCTTCTCTGGTGTCTATGATGTGATCCAGCCTTGCTCTTGTATAAAGCCCTGGTAATTTTCTGCTTAAACTGAAGAAGTAGTGTGCACAAGTTGTCAGAAATAGCCCAGAGAGTATGGCTTCCTTGGCAAGAAGAGTTGTAAAATGTGAACATGTGCATGGGTATGTGCATATGTACCTATGAATGCATACTCACATGTAGATAATTTGTCTTCCTCTCACCTTGGCTCTGTATGTATTTGTATAAATATAGTAAAACAAGTTTTGCAGGGAGAAATAATACCATTTACTGGATCAAAGTCATTCCTGAAGGCTTCCTGCTGTTTTTTGGACTATGTCACTTGATCTAACCAAAGTTATTTCTTTGCCTGCAAATGTTGCCTTTTTCATAGTCTTAAGATCTTCATACCCATGACAACACTGCTATTATGTATGTGTATGTATTATGTATATTATGTACACGTACATGTGTTTGAACTAGCCCTTGATATCTGCTTTTTAAAAAATTAAATCGTCTGTGGAAACCTGACTCTAGCACATCCTGCAGTGATACAACTTTTATCTCCCTTGCTCACATTTTCTATCTTGACAGTGAGCTGAATATGAAATTAAAGTGAGCCAGGGTCGTATAGTTGCAGTGAAATTTTTCACAGTTTGGGGAGGAGATACTATATACTGCAGGCTATTATAGTCCCTAAAGATTCTCTGTGACAAGACAAGAAGAATGGTAGCTCTTAGTCTGTCATTACCCTACGAAAATTGAGATTTGCGTGACTTTTGTATCCTGCAATAGAATATTGCAAAAGACTCAAGACAGTTTAGTGGTCAAGCCTAGTGATTGGTTGTGAACTGAAATAACTTTTGAAAATATGAAGACCTGTGTGACTCTACACATAGCTAAAAGATTTTATAGCTGTTTAACTGCTGCACTTTATTGACTACTGATTGCTTATTATTCCTAGAAAGTTTGGTTTTAACATAACTGACATCTGGTAGCATTATTGAATATTTATTTGCTGAAGTTCTTAGCCTGTCCCATGGTAGGTGTGTTTAAGCTTGGGTTTATTTTGAGATAAGAAAGTGTTCAATAGTTTCTAATTGTGATACCTAAAGTAACTCCTGCGTTGCCACTATTTATTTCCAAGCAAAAGTTGATTCATCTGAAGCTCAGAAAGGCACTTAGTACAGAATAGTTGTGTTTGTGTATGGACCTAACTGAAGCGAGTTACTCTGAGCTGTAGTGACTATATAATCTCAGTTTTGTATAAATCACCAATAGTAGAAATACAGTCCCCTTTTCATTTTGCATGAATATTTCTCCATTTCTTTCTGAAACCTAATGGAAGCTAATGCCTTGATAATGTTACTGTCTCTTCATGTGCTACTTTTTTCATATATGTTTTATTCTGTCCAAAGGTCGACCACTTCCAGACAGGGCAGGATCGCCTGGTGTCCCTGGACTGAGAGGCGAAAAAGGTGAAAAGGGTTCTCCAGGTTTCCCTTTACCTGGACCCCCTGGAAGAGATGGTTTCCCAGGTCCTCCAGGGTTGCCTGGCCCACCAGGTCCTCCAGGGAAAACAGGTAGGTAAAGCACTCCCTTGATTTTCACCCTGAAGGCTCAATAATGCACATTGCTTGCATGTGAAAAAAGGAAAAAAGAGACAAGCTTAAATCAGAATGCATCTACAGCATGGAGGAAAAATACCTGAGTTGCTAATGAACCAAGTAAAAGATGTTCCATGATACAACGAGTCACTTGTTTTCTTACTGGGATGAGGAATCTTTGCTAAATACATGTTTTGAAATTTCCTCAAAAGGTCATTGTGGACTGTTACAATATTACCAAATAATTGACCTTATGCATATTGGTTTCTTCTGTGTCCTAATGTGCCAAACTAGAGATATTTGTAGATTGTCAATTAAAAAAATAACAGATACTAATATTATTCTTAATGCAGAAGGTAACTGTTCAGTATCACAATTTACAAGTCTGCAAAACCAATCTCTGTAACAGGTTGGACAGGTATAAGAACTGCAAAGTGAGATACAAGTCTGACAGAAGTTTTAATTGCAAATTATCTTACAGGAGAATTGGGTCAACACATGCTTAATAGAGGCAAATTAAAAGATAGTAATGATGTGACAAATCATAATATTAGCAGTAATTATAATAACATCATACAGCTATGTATAATTAGACACTGAGAAAACATCTTTAAAGAGAAAAATGTTTTTGTTTTGCTCTGCAATGAAGCAATGAAAAAGGTGCATATGAAATTGGTCCGTGATTAATAAGTCCTTACAACTAATGTTTTAACTCTTTTATTGAAGAAAACCTTTTGCTATAGGTGATCCTGATATTGTGAGTTAAATTGTTTCTACATAAAGAATGATATCCCTATTATGGTAGACTAGTAGTCTAAAACTATTGAAAGGAATGTTGAGTCTACCATTAGTAACTTTGCAGATGACACTAAGTTGGAGGGGAGTGTCGATCTGCTGGAGGGTCAGAAGGTGCTGCAGAGGAACCTGGACAGGCTGAGTCGATGGGCCAAGGCCAGTGAGGTTTAACAAGACCAAGGGTCCTGCACTTTGGCCACAGTAACCCCCTGCAGTGCTGCAGNGACTTTGTCATGGAAGGGATGATAGAACACTGGAGTGGTCTGCCCAGGGAGGTGATGGAGTTGCCATCTCTGGAGCTGTTTAAGGAAAGATTGGATGTGGCACTTCAAGTCTGCTAAATGTTCTTCTTTATTACCTATTTCAGTTCCTAACATATGAAGTTTCCTATTTTCAGGAAGCTTGATTAGTGTGAAGAATTTAAACAGATGTTAACAAGCTGCTCTTTACCTAGAAAGTTTCCTAAAACATTGAAACGAAGCCATGGAATCATAGAATAGAATCATAGCATGCCCTGGGTTGGAAGTGACCTCCAAAGGTCATCTAGTCCAAACCCCCTGCAGTAAGCAGGGACAGCCTCAACTAGGTCAGATTAAACATCAGAGTACAAAAACCTCAATGAATTTCTTCATAATATCTGTATTCTCCATTCTCTTCAGGGTCAAACCAGCAATTCCTCACCCAGTGCACTTTACTTAGCCAAAACTGGGACATCCGTAAATGCAGCCCTATAATGGAAACTCGCACTTGACAAACAGTATTTTTTATTTCATTTCCATTGCAGATGGAATTGATCAATGCCAGCAGGGAGAACCTGGTGCACCAGGTATTCCTGGACTTCCAGGAAGAGAAGGATTTCCAGGGGAGATGGGAGAGAAAGGTAATACTATTTTAAAGTGATTGCTTTCTAATGCTCTGTACCCTGGAGGCTGAGTATGTAAAGAGGCGGAACAAGTTAGGCTGGATCTGGAGAAAGTGTTCTTAAAGTTAGTTAAATGGTTTATGGACATGGAATATGTTTCTTGAGTCTCTGGTGAGTATAACAAGATATTGTGTATTGAGTTGTGTGATACTATGCATTGCTGTAAAATGATAAAGGATGATGCAGGGTGGAAAGATGAGCTGGGAAGAAAGAAGGGCTGAGTTTAGCCCCATTTCATGTAAATTGGACTGTTCATGGCAATTTAAGATGTGAATTCTGAGATGAAGGATTAGAGAGGGGAAGATGAGTTGGGAATGAAAATGGTTTATGAATCATTGCCATGAGTATAATTGAAGCTAAAATTGTAACACCTATAAATAGGACTGTCAACCATGCATTTTAGCACCATCAAATAAGTGGACATATAAAAAAATGAGCTGCACTCATTTGCACAACGGCTGATCCTTCCTAAGCATTCTGCTCACTGCTTTTCTAGACCTGCAAAATTGCAGTGACTATAGGACTTCTTTTTCTGCTTTAATCTTTTTATTTCTTCTATACCCAGTGTATCTTTATTCTCTTCTTTTTGATCCTCTTCAGCCTGGTTCCTTTTAACTGTTCTGTTAAATATTATCCCTGGGATAAGACTTAAGTTGATTTTCATGCCATTCCTTTAACAATTTTAAAGAATTTTGGTTATCAGCTTGCTGATAAATTCTCTTTGAAGCGTATAGTGAGGAATAGCACATTTATTTTTATTCTTTCAATGTGAAATGTATTAAATTGACATTTGCCCCTGAATCCACTGCTTGCAGTTGTCTTAAATCTTTCCATTGCTATTCATTAGTTTTGCTGGGTTTGGTTTTTTTCAGGTGACAAAGGTGAAGCCTGTGCCTTATGTGATAAAGTAGGACCTCCTGGACTTCCAGGACCACAAGGGCCACCAGGCCCAGCAGGTAAGAACTCATTAAGTACTTAAGAATTAACTAGATAAGCTAGAATAAAAAAATGCAGCATATACGATAAAATTAATTACTTTTCATCCACTAATCAATTTGTTTGTAAAGCTAATGAAAGGAGGATGAAACATTCCTATTTTTGAACTGATTCCAAATTTACAGTGCAATCAAGAATTACCAAGGAAGCAGAAACTGGCCACAGTGCAGGGTCTTTGCAAACTGTGGCCCAAATGTTGTCACAGAAAATTGTGAAAGTGAAAAATAATGTGTGAAGCATTTGCCCTATGTGCCCAGGCTTGGCAGTGGCCCATACATATGTTCCCAATCCTAGCATTAAATTCTGTGGCAAAAAAAAACCAATTACTTTTCTGCTACTATATGAGAGAAGTGCCACATGCAAACAGTGATATTATATGTAATGTTTATCCTAGTGGCTGCTAAGAAAAATGAGTGTGGTTTAGGTAGTTTCAAGACAGCAGTGGTTACGTGATAGATCTAAACAGTAAAGTGAATTATTTCTAACTCAAGTGAATCATCATCAGCTTCTGAGTTTGTAAATGCAGACACGTATAGCAACTGAATCCAGACAACTTCACTGACTTTAGCAGCATTATGTTATGTAAGTGGGTATGGACTGAGACACTTTGAGAAGAATCACTAAGAATTCTCATGCAATGAGCTATTTGTAATAGTATGTAATAAACAGAACTGTATTTTTGTCTCTCTGATAAGGTTTTCCAGGACAATCAGGTTTCAAGGGTGACAGAGGCTTGCCTGGACTTGATGGCCTTCCAGGGGTACCTGTAAGTAACAACTTCCCAAATGCTTTGTGTCCTATGAGACATGTGATCAAAAAGCCATGTGATCATCAGTGTGGTTGTGTAATAGTTCTGTTTAAAAAGCAGACCTATTATATGATAAAATTAAGGAACCATGCCCAGCAAAATAAACTGGGAAGGAGTGTGGTTGAGCTATGAGAGTAAAATGAGGTGTCAGAAATGGGTTATACTTATGTTTGCCCATCATATGAACTCAGCAGGACACACGACCTTCTGACTGAGCAAGCTAAGCAGTGGAGTTGGGCAAAAAAGTAGGATTTTGCAGGAAACAAATGCAGGTCTTCCCTGACCTTGTGAAACATTCCAATAACTCTTTGCTGTTGTGTACATATATATTGAGAGACAGTGCCATCTAGTGTAGTGTAACCAATCTAAGATTAGCAAGCAACATGCTTTGGCAATTTGTCTGGCTGTTGGGAAGTGTGTGCAGTATATTCCATATAACATAATTAGTTAACAGGAAAGCTAAGCAGTTTTGAAGAAATAAGCAAAGGCTTTGAAAGTGGATGGTAACCTTATAATACGATCACTTGTAAATTATGTTCATGAAGTGCAACACTACTCTTAATAAGTAAGGCTGGGTATCGGAAGCAGAACATTCATAAGCTTAGCACTTGTCTAACATGTAGCACAAGCTACTCCTAGGTGAGTGCTGTACTAGCACAACTACATTTGATCTTGTCAGAGTTCACTTGAGTGTCCTTATGTACAGTGTGGTAAGCTGTCAAGACCTACCTTAGCATACATGTTCCTGTTGTATAACATGGATTTTAACACCATTTGTAATGTAAGTAGATTGAGTTTGTCAGAATCTTGCCAGACTTTTTTTCTCAAAGCCATTTTCTCCTTCCAGTTGCTCACTTTTGGTAACATAGCTTCTCAGTGACATTCATGTGCACTAGCTGTAACACACACTGGAATTAAGCCAGCTCCCACTATCACCAGTGGAGAGAGAGAGGCACCTTCAGAAGTTAAGCCAACCCACTTGTATGAATTCCTTACTGAAGGAATTTGTTTCTCTCCTTTGAGTATCAGTGAAGCCTAGATGCCTGAATTCAGTCAGCAGAACTTAGCTAGGATGGAGTCCATTCTCTGTTTCCACCATGATTAATAAGATGGTATTACTCAGCAACCGAATTTACTGTAATAGCAATGAGATCCATGAAAGAAACAGTGGAGAAAAATAAAAGACATGCTAATGTATTTAAGCTTTTTTTCATGTCTGGCATGTGTTCCCAGCACATGTTTTGCCACACCTTTATGTTTTTGTTTTATTGTTATTTGTTTTATTATGTTCTGATCTTGTCTTTCATCAGACAAGGACTGGCTGCAGTTCTGAGTGCTTTTAAGCTTTTTTGCTCCACAAAGTTAAGATAGGTGGTGATCCAGAATATGGTTTAGCTTGGAAAAACTACATAGAGGGCAGCCTTACAAGCTTGCATTGTTTAGAGCCATGACAGAGCATCAAAGTCAGACATGGGACCCACCAAAGATAATGGAAAGATTACCTTTGACTGTGTTCTGGTTCTGGTTCAAGCGGAGGGCACACATCAGCCATAAGCAGTGGACATTGCTGATGAAGTTTGTGCTTCATTACCCTCTGATTCACTTAAAATAAAAGAGGCTGTTCCTATGGGAGAAGTTCATCTAAGTCCTAGAAAATCTGCAGGGAATAATTGGAATTCTGGAAATTCTATAGGTATATTATTAGGTAGAAAATTTCTTTCCAGGAGAGATTACAAAACTGTTTTCTGAATATGTGTGTAGTATTCTGATAGTACCAACTGGCTGTGATGGTTAATTTTACAAAATCAATGACCATTAGTAATGAAGGGAAACATGTATTTGTGTCAGCTAAATGTCATAAATAAACTACCCAGGGAGAAGCTGTTAGCTTTCAGTTAAACTTAGCTCTTGTGCAAATAAGGTTTTTTTGCTTAAGACAAATAATTTAATTTTCTAGATTATCTGCATACTTGAGTAATATTGTAGTTGATTTAAGAGGTTTTGAAAGAAAGAAAATCAGGGGTGGGGTTTGTACAAGCAATTTAAACCTCTAAGTTCAGATGAGTTTGCCTTTGCATACTGGAAGTGTATTATTTTCCTGTATTAGTACTGCTGGTATTGTAAACTGTCATGGAAATGTAGGCATACTTTTGTTGCATTTGTGCATCATTAATTTCTGAAGATTGGCTTTCTTTTGTATCAGTTGAAGGGTCAGTAGGGCACCTGATGACATGTGAATTTCTGAAATTTCAGGGGCCCCCCGGCACTCCAGGACTTATGGGCAGCCCTGGGGCAAAAGGAGAACCAGGAGATTTTTCTTACGATTCTATCCTGAAAGGTGAAAAGGGAGATCCTGGTTTCCCAGGACAACCAGGTATTCCTGGAAGAGAAGGAAGACCAGGAAAAGATGGATTGCCAGGTGCTCCGGGTCCAAAAGGAGTAGCGGTATGGTGTTTACATATGTTTACATATTGTCCTACTGTGTGCTTGTTTATGTTTATATACTGTCCTATACCTTCTGTCTTTCAGACTAGAATTCACATACCTTTATATCCTATACATGCTTTATGTATATTGGCCTTATTCATTGTTCTACATCTTGTCCTTATCTTGAGTAGTTTATTCTTCCTCAGAGCTTCCTTTCTCCAGTTTCCACTTGGAACTAGTGAGGAAGACAGTCCTTCAACTACGGACTAGTTCAGAGTTAGTTTTTGACCACTTCTTTTAACATGTCATACAAATAAGTGATCTGACTTGGGTGTACTCAGCACGGCTTACTGCTCTCAGGACAGTTACTGCTCTCAGGACAGTTACTTCTCCCCAAAGTTGTGGTCACGGACAATAGTTGTATGCCTTTCTCCCAGCTTCATAGTGAGAACTAGTGTGGATAATATAGCTGCTATCTGGAGATGCTTAAAGGAGCTATCCAAGTAGAGATTGTGAAGACAAGATTCAGCTCTGTTCTAGCACAGTTCTCTTCTTCTGGTAACTAATGCTTCCAGGTCTTGCCGTGATAGAGTTCAGCTGACATGGATGTGGAGCCGAATGTGAAGCTCACATCTGCTCCCAGATCCACCACTGGGAACATAGCCTACATGGTCCAGTTAGCTGCACTGCACACTAGGTATGATTTCCATGTGCAGCTCCATGTGGAACGCAGTTCTAATTCCACTGAATTTAGTGATAAAAATTCTGTATTCTTCATCATTACAGATACCTGTGCTAAATCCAAGTTACAAAATATTCAGAGAGAGCGGATGACGTGTTCTGTCTTGCCAATTAGGGTACAACTGGCTTGAAAGGAGAACGTGGTCCCCCTGGCCAGCCTGGATTCCCTGGAGTACGTGGTGAACGAGGCTTTCCTGGCTCTCCTGGGATAGGTACTGCAGGGTTACCTGGTGACAAAGGAGACAGAGGCTTTGCTGGAACCCCAGGTTTACCAGGCCTTCCAGGTAATGCCATAGTATGCTTTAAAAAGAAATAAAGAAGTGCCCTTGAAGTGGTGCAACTCGGAGGATCATTGGAATTTAAGATTGAAATAAAAAGGCTTTCTGGTTTAAATCCATGTTTGCTCTCAGAATATAATTGCACATCTCTAAGGGCGGTTCTCTCGAAGAGTTTGTTAGGCCAAACAGGATGGTTTAGGTTTATCCTAGTTTTTTTACGAATCTTCTACAAAAAAACTTTATAACAAGTCGGTTGTAACAGTATGCATGGACTAATTTTGCTGGCTACGTGAAACTCCCTTGTTTAATTTCACCAGTTCTTGTACTTAATGCATCTTTACATTCACAGGAGCAAAAGGTGAAGCAGGGCGAACTGTACCACTTCCTGGACCTCCTGGGGCAGATGGCCTTCCTGGGCCACCTGGTTTTCCTGGACCCCAAGGTACAGTAGCCTAATAATCTTTGTCTGATGATAACAGTAGCTCTGTTCCCCAGAAGCTAGCTTTTCAATTAACATTTGTCTTGTTTTCACTTGCAAGGTGACAAAGGGAATCCTGGGCTTCCAGGTAGACCCGGCCTGCCAGGAGAAAAAGGTGCTGTTGGGCAGCCAGGTATAGGGTTCCCTGGACCTCCAGGACCCAAAGGTAAGGTAAAGCTAACACCTAACAGAGCTGGTGTAACTAGAGCATGGATGGAGGCCTGTACTTTAATCCAGCCATGGCTGCATGAGATTTGGGAGGTGAAGCTAAAGAATCTCTCTTGCAGAAGTCCACAAGCACTGCAATAAGCATACTTTTAATGTACACACAGTGATGTGGTGATATTGTCAAAGCTACTGCTAGAATAGAAAGTGATGCAGTACATCATCTTGCATTCTCACACTGCAGCAACTGAGGTTGCTCAGAGATGAGATGTCCTTTCTGAGAGAGGAACACTCTGTGTGTGTTCGGTCAAAAAAACCATTCTGACATAACTAACATTTTGAGGCCAGAGCTAGCAGCAATGCTGTGTCTCAGGTGACTGAGAGTGTTTTGGTTAGAATGACAGCATACTCAGCATGGTCATTGTCAGGGTATGCACACAGCTCAGAGGGATTCTCAGTGTTAGTATTCTAGTTTTGGATTTTTGGGAGATGTATTTCATAGTGCTACACTCATTTAGAACTAGATGATTGAACTTTCAGCAGTCATCTCAGTCCTCAAAATTCTTGTGTGTCTTTATAATTATTTCATTGATTATGGTTCCACACACCAGTGAAGTGGGAGGGTCAGAAAGACTTAGTAAGTAGAAAGGACAAATCCCTGTGACCATCTCTAGTTCCTCTGAGACTGGTGTGGGACAAATGTGAACAAAGATGACCATTTCATTTGGAAAAGAGCTGTATGCTCTTTGATGCCAGCAAGAAAGGAATAACATGTCAAAGACATTTCTTTCAATGACCCTTCCTTGAGTTCAACTCTGCCCAATAACTTTCCTGGGGATTAGCCTAAAAGCTGGATTTCCCACTCCCTGAGACATCTGCCTGAGAGAGGAGCTTCATCTCAATTTGTGGACTGTGTACTGGTGTTGAGTGAACACTCTCTTTAAATGATTTAAATGATCTTCTTCCCCACATTCCCAAGGCACACTGCATGGGCCAGCTGTTGTATTAGAAACCTTCTGTGTGCAACCCATGGGGGGGCATGTAGGACATGTCACACAACATATACTGAACAAAAGATGTTTCACAGATGAATTTTGTTGTGCATCCCTCAGTCTGATGCCACACACATTAAGTTGCCTTTTCTGACAAAGACTTTGGGAACCCAGCTTTTCAGAAAGGGTGTTTCTCAGTGATATGAACCCACACGACTGTTCATTTAAGAGGAGACACTCAGCATTTATAACTTCCATGTAGTTATTTCTCATCAGAAGTCAAAGGCTGCATGGAGCTCAGTGTTTGAGTATCTGTTGAGATGTCTGGGTGCTGGCATCCTTAGAAGCATAACATAAAAGACAGCACGGACCTTTATAAACATGTCCCTATGAGGGTGTGAATAGTTCAGTTAGAGGCTTAAAGAAACAGCAGAGGACACTTAACAGGCATAGACAGTAATGATGTGAGCTTTGTTTTGTTTTGTTTTATAGGTTTCCAAGGTCAGCCTGGCTCTCCTGGTCTGCCAGGGACTCCAGGAACCCCTGGCTTGGATGGTTTGCCAGGTGTACCAGGTTTACAAGGTCAAAAAGTAAGTATCAGATGCTGATACTGTTATCTGTGACTGACTGTGTTAACAGGACTGGGTGCAAAGATCTTGCTCTTTAAAAAGAAAAAATTGGACAAACTGTCCTTCATCTTAGTTTTCCATTATGCACGCAAAGGAATAAAGTAGTAGATGCATAAGTTCTTGACATTATGCTAGAGGGCTTACAGCTCTCCCCTCAAGTAATTTAAATAGGGCTATGAAGATGATTAGGGGACTAGAACATGTCTCTAATGAAGAGAGGCTGAGGGAGTTGTTTCTTTTTAGTCTGGAGGAGAGAATACTAAGTGGGGAATCTTATAAATGCTTATGAATACTTAAAGGATGGGGTTCAGGAGGATAGGACCAGTCTTTTTCAGTGGTGTATTCTGGCAGTACAAGAGGTAATGGACATAAATTTGAACACAGCAAGTTCCATCTAAACATGAGGAGGAACTTCTTTACTTTGAGGGTAATGGAGCACTGGAACAGGCTGCCCAGGGAGAGTGTGGAGTCTCCATCTCTGGAGACATTCAAAACATGCCCGGATGTGTTCCTGTGCAACCTTCTTTAGGTGAACCTGCCATAGCAGCGGGGTTGAATTACATCATTTCCAGAGGTCCCCTCCAGCCCCTATCATTCTGTGATTCTGTGAAATAGTCTCTGAGTGATTTAAATAGTCACTGGATGAAGTTTTTGTTTTGATGTGTTGATTCCTAGTCTATTGTTTTCTTTGGCTAGGGTGAACCTGGTGTAGGTCTCCCTGGCCCTAAGGGATTGCCAGGCCCCCCAGGCCCAGCTGGCATCCCTGGAGAAAAGGGAAGTCCAGGACTGCCTGGCTTACGTGGCGAGCAAGGCTTTCCGGGCCTACCTGGACAGCAAGGATTCAGAGGTAACATCACTGGAAAAATACTGCTCTGTATTTCTATTTCTCTTTTGGAGTCATGCTCCCATAGATGCATCAAAAAGTCAATTCACCACTGAGATATCCTACTGGTATCTCAGGGTATTTCTCTTTTTCCTTCCCCTCATTTTCTCCTACTAACCATCAGTAGCAAATGCTGGCAGCAAAGAGCAGCCCGCCCTTCACACCCAGGCAGGAGGTTTTAACAGAAGCTGAAGTGAGGTCTTGTTGACCAAGTGCTACCATAGCACCATCTCTATCACCTTCAGCAAGCAAGAGCTGAAGTAATATAGGGGGGTCTATGTCTCTGTCACTCCACAGGTGACCCTGGCCTCCCAGGACAGCAAGGCTTGCGGGGCCCTCCAGGTGCACCGGGGCTGGGCCCGCAGGGATTGCCAGGACCCGCTGGGCAGCCAGGACCCCAGGGACCTCCAGGTGAGAGGAACATCATCCCATGACAGTGCTTAGGAGCAGACTTCTGGCGTAAATGGTATTGGGGTTGGTAAAAAGTGTTGCCTGTGAACTGCTTTGTGGTGTGAGGTCGGTGGAGGTGCAGAGGGGGGTATGTCAGTGAACCTCCTCTGCCTGGTCCAGAATGCTTGGTGAGGTCTCCTGAGAAAACACCTGCCATCTTCTTAGGTCTCCTCAGTTAATCGATGGGTAATATATAGATGATCAAAGCCTCACTTAGAAAACGAGGACTATTTCTGCTCTCTGGCTTTGAGTCTTCATTATTCATGCTATGTAATTTCTGAACCACGTGTAGACGATATCAGATATTCTTGTTAACAGTGTTACCCATGCTCTGTTAGGGACTAATCCTGTATCTTCTGTTTTTCCTAGGATTTCCTGGAGCAAAAGGAGAAAGGGGTTTCCCTGGTATCCCAGGTCTAGATATGCCAGGACCTAAAGGGGATAAAGGCAGCCAGGGCCAGCCTGGAGTACCAGGCTCTGTGGGGCTACCCGGTCTGCCAGGTCCTCAGGGAGCTGTTGGACTGAAAGGATCGTCAGGTAAGTGACTTTTTCCTCAGAAACTGGATTCTTTGACAACTGTTTTAATTACGTTATCATAACATGCCCTTTTACTTGGTTAGGAATTGATCCATCAAAGAGCCCAAGCTTGGGAAAACACACAGGCTGATGCCAGTAAAGCAGCTCTGTGCATAAGTAATTGAACTACTACTCAAGTCCTTTGGTGGATGAAATCCAGCAACTTGCAGGAACTAGCCTTTAGCCTGTAATAATGAAAGGAGATTATTCTGCACAGTTGCAGTGACAGAATGTGTTTTTAATAATGCCTTTGTTAATTACAGCATTGTTTATTGTAATAGGAAGTTTTAAGAATCTGTCAAAAACCCATTACAAACTGTTTTATTCTGGCTTTCATAACACTATTTGTATTATTTTCTCTATCAGTCTGTTTTAGATTAATCACCTCCTTTGTCCCTTTTTTCCTTAAGCAGGGTAATTCCTAATATGATAGGGAGTAAATAAATCAGTTTCGTGTACTTCTTTACACTGCTTGTTTTCTTTCTGTTATTCACTCTTATACTTTGTTTTCAGGACCCAAAGGGGAAATGGGAGTTATGGGAACTCCTGGATTGCCAGGAACTCCTGGACCAGTTGGAGATCGAGGTTTGCCTGGTGAAAAAGGTAAGAGAGAGATTTTCTCAACATCAAAATTGTAAAATCCTTTATCTCAGCAGAAGACAAGTCTGGAAATAACAGAATCACCGAATCACATAATTGTCACAGTTGGAAAAGACCTTGAAAATCAGTGCAGCTAACCATCAAAAAAAACAAACCAAAAAAAACCCAACCCAAAACACCCAACAGAAAACCAAACCAAAAACCCAAAAGCACCTCACCATTCCACTAGAGCACACCCTGAAGTGCCTCATCTACAAGTTTTTTAAACACCTCCAGGGATGATGACTCCACCACCTCCCTGGGCAGCCTGTTACAGCATGTGACTACTCTTTCAATAAATAAATTATTCCTAATATCTATTCTAAACCTCCCTCGGTACAACTTCAGGCCATTTCCTCTAATTCCTGTTGCTATTTACTTGAGAGAAGAGGCTGCACCCCCTTCACTCCAACCTCTTTTCAGGGCGTTGCAGAGAGCAATAAGGTCTCCCCTTAGCCTCCTCTTCTCCAAACGAAATCCCAGTTCCCTCAGCCTCTCCTCACAGGCCTTGTTCTCCAGACCCTTCACTAGCTTGGTTGCCCTTCTCTGAACTTGGTCCAGCAACTCAATGTCTTTTCTTGGGGTGAGAGGCCCAGAACTGAACACAGTACTCGAGGTGTGGCCTCAGCAGTGCTGAGTACAGGGGTGGCACGAACACTTCCCTTCTCCTGCTGGACACACTATTTCTGATACAGGTCACTTGCCCACCTGGGCACACTGCTGCCTCATATTCAGCTGGCTGTCCACCAGCACCCCCACGGTCTTTTCCACTGGGCAGTTTTCCAGCCACTCTTCCCCAGGCCTGTAGCATTGCCTGGTGTTGTTGTGACTGAAACGCAGGACCTGGCACTTGGCCTTGTTAAATCTCATACAATTGGCCTCATCCCATCGATTCAACCTGTTCAGATCCCTCTGCAGAGCCTTCCTGCCCTCAAGCAGATTGACACTCCCACCCAATTTGGTGTCATCTGCAAACTTACTGAGAAAGCACTCAATGCCCTCGTTTGGATCATTGAAAGATATTGGACAAGACCAGCCCCAAATCTGAGCCCTGGGGGACACCACTGGTGACCAGCTGCCAACTGGATTTAACTCTCTGGTCTCAGCCATCCAGCCAGTTTTTAACCCATCGAAGAGTCCACCTGTCCATGCCATGAGCCACCAGCTTCTCTAGGAGAATGCTGTGGGAGATGATGTCAAAGTTTTTACTAAAGTTCAGGTAGACAACATCCACAGACTTTCCCTTGTCCACTAAGCAGATCACCTGGTCATAGAATGAGATCGGGTTGGTCAAGCAGTACCTGCCTTCCCTGAACCCCTGCTGGCTGGGCCTGACTCCAAACATAAGGAGTATGCTTTGCTCAAGGAATGTTTTATGTCAAGTAGCTTCCCCGTAAATTGCAAATGGTGTTATTTAAAAAGCCATATCCTAGGAGCAGTCACGTATTTGGGCATCAAGCCAGAATTTTTGATCCATTCTTCAATGTAAGGGTTCACTGAGTACAAGGATGCTATAGATATTACTCTTGAAGCAATATCTATAAAGATATAAAGAGCTTTCAGGAATCCTTCAAAAATACCCTATATTTTACTGCCAAACTCCTATCCCTGTTGTTTTAAGAGTCTAAAATTAGTGGCTGTGAAGTGGGAAGAATACGTCAACCTTTTTGACAGAGTTCGACAGAAGTTCTGGTATAAAAAAACTTCATATGAGATAAATGAGATGTGACAGAGCGTGGTATTTGATGTTCAAAATTTGAATAAATAGCTGATTTTTATTTGTTGCTGCCTACTAAATATTTTTGCACAGTTTTATATACCACTATAATATTCTGTGCTATTCCTTCATAGGTAGCCAAGGTTTCAAAGGTGTAGTTGGACCACAGGGTGATCCTGGTGTCAAAGGAGATAAAGGTGAAGCTGGTCTCCCAGGAAAACCTGGAACGATGGACACCATGGACATGGTTAGTCTCAAAGGCCAAAAGGGAGATCAAGGAGAAAAAGGTAACTTTAGTCACTAACTGTGGATAAATGTCATTAACACTCATATACCATTAAACAGCGATGCTTTGATATAAAGAGCTCTCAGGAATCCTTCAAAAGCAATGCTTTGCTCAGATGTATTTTAGTTTTAGATAACCAGTTTTAAAATAAGATTAAAGAATTTCACACAGCAAATGCGGATATTTTTCCAGTATCTTTCAATTCCTTAGAAACAAAGGTTAATCACAGAGACAAAGGGTTTTGGATGGATGGAAGAGGTTCAGTTTGCTCTTATAAAGTCCATTTTACCTCTTTTATCAGAAGACTCTCTCAAAAGAAAAGCAATTTAAAAAGAAAAGCAATTTTAAAAGCAGAAACCAGAGCTTGCCAGAAGAGAAAAGCTGTCTTTCATATATAGTGGAAACTCTGTTGTGGCTGTGAAGACCAACTGATGCTATAAGAATAAGTGGGCAGCCTTTTTTTTCCCGTGTTTCTTGTGACCTGAAGAAATTTCAGGAAAGAAACACCTGTGTGCCACTGATACAAAAGATCAACATGTCAATTTGGAAACAACTGGAAATATGCAGGAGAAAGGCAGTCAGCTTGGACCTTACATCTGGAGAAGAGGCACGCTGCAGAGTAAGAGGTGGAGCCTTCTGGAATGATGCAGATGCTTTAACATTAGATAGAACTGAGGAAACAGCAAATACCTGTCTGTGAACTGGTTGTTCACATGGACCTTTTCAGACAGCAGAAAGTCAAAGCAATCATTTCTGTTAACACTTTGTATTGCCTGGCACTTCTGAAGTAACTTAATAACACGAACATGTTTGTTTGCAATTTCTTTTGAAGATATAACCTGTCGTAATTTTCACAGACACCTGTAAAATTTTAATAGTTTGCAGCCTTTCCTCAGCCTTGGTTTGGTGGCTGGAGAGTTGTGTTGTACTCAAGTGTGACTCTGCTGTACAATATATGAATCTTGAATTCAACCATTTACTTGTTTACCAAAGAGAAGCAGCAGTGATTAGAAGTTAACTAGAAGGATTATTATATTATCACTGTGTCTGTTTTCTTGGTGTCCAGGGGACCATGGAGCAACAGGAGAAAAAGGGTTACGTGGAGAATATGGAGAACCAGGAATTCCGGGGAAGGACGGTGAACCTGGTACTCCAGGACATCCAGGTATAGTTGAAGCTAGCAACAGAGAAATCATTCACTGAGTCTTTTAAATCTCATTAACTAATAAGACTCTTAACTTCTCTGCTGTCTGTAGGACCAAAAGGTGATCAGGGCCCTCCAGGGTACCCAGGTGATCCAGGAGTTCCAGGACAAAAAGGATCAGTTGGTGAAATGGGTTTGCCAGGTACTGATTGCTGGAAATTCCTTATTATTGTGTTCCTCAAGTTAATGCAGAACATTATAAGAGAACTTTATGGAATATACAGATCTACTGAACAGTTGCACTGTTTGCACTGTCTGAACTTTAGGCTTTTGGGACATTACTATCTCAATCCCATTGTGTTATACAAATGTTAGGATGGTTTCCTAAGTTTTTTCCTAAGCTGGATGTGTAGGATTTGTGTGTCTGTTTCCATCAGGCAGTTTTTAAAGTGATACATGTTTGTCTGTCTCTGTCTTTGCTACTGTTTGAAATGCATTAAGCTTCTTGTGTATATTCCCCCTTCTAAAAATTTGGTGAGTTTCTGTGTACTGCATTTTCATTACAAAATGTAATGTTGTGGGAAGAGTGTTGTTGTGGAGGGGATTGGTAAAGAGTAGAAAGGAGAAGACTCTCTATCTCAGCATGGAAACTTTGTCTCCATTCAGATGGCCTTGTGCTTAGTGTATTTAGGAAATCAAAGGTGAAAGACTGTAATGGTGAAAAGGGACAGAAAAAATTGCTACAGTTGCCACTTTTCAGTTGTGCTAGAAATTATTCAAATCAGCATAAACTTCTACTCAAATAATTTTAGGAAGAGCTCTGTTTACTCTAAATCCAAGGTTATGACCTTCTCTTACATGAGGGGAGCTTATCTTCCCAGAAAATGTCCCATTTAGAAAGTGAATCTCCAAAGTTAATTTAGTAGCTCTTTTAGTGAGTTACATTGCTTTTCTAACTCTGAATAGCTAAGGCAACACTGAAAAATGATTGTCAGCACTGCTTTTATCACTAGTTCAGATAACACCCCTTTTTCCTTTTCTCTTACTAGGAACACCTGGAGAAAAGGGTCTGCAGGGGATACCAGGTTCACCAGGCACACCAGGGTTCCCTGGACAAAAAGGTGAAAAAGGAGACAAAGGAGCACCGGGTTTTCCTGGAATTGGCTTTCCAGGGTCTCCTGGTGAGAAGGTATTTACACCCCTAAAGATTTAATTGTCTGTCTCTACCAAGTACCTCAGCTGAAAAGATGCTGTTGGCCTTTAAGCTATTTTATTATATTTTCTGCTGCGCTCAGTTAAATACCAGAGGAGAATTTGAAAGGTGTGCATATGCACAGGCTTAGATGCATTCTGTTTGATAGGACCATTACCTCCAAGGATCTTACTTACTCTGTCTCTTCCGAATAGGCTAATTTACAGTGCTAGAAATGTGGGGGAGGGAAAGAACTTCTGCAAATACTATGTAAATACAGCAAAAAGGGCTTCTTACAAACAGAGCAAATAATCACACTGAAACAGTGTTTCTGTAGTTTTACAGAGATAAATGAAGCTGAACAAAACCTATGCAATGATTAGATATTACTGAAAAGAGAACTGTATTAATACTGTCTGTGAAGTTAATTTAATCTCTAATAGGATTCTAAAAGGATTCTCATTTGTTTCACATTCCTTTTCCTAGCTATACAATGACAGTAATCATGAATTTATAAGTGAAAATTGTAAAAATAAGACTTACTAATTTGGTTGCAAACTTGCTGAAGACTTAAAAAAAGATTTTTTGAAGATTATTAAGTGTAGTAAGTAAGTTAAAAGGCTAATTTGGAAAAGACTTTGTAAAATCTGTCATTACAGTGGATGGAGAACTACTCACTGTCATTTGTAGGTATTAGCAATTGCTAGAAAAGTCAATAATTCCAATAGTGGAATTTAATGCCAAATTTAATACTAAATGACTTTGTTTCTAAGTGGAAAAAGAATGAAATTCTTTATAAGTCTGATGGGTAAGAGGGGTGACATCTACCATTGCAAACACAGAAGCTGATTTGGAATTAATGTGTGGATTTTGTAATGTGTGCTGCTTCTTCTAGGGAGAACCAGGAAGAACGGGTAGTCCAGGTTTATCTGGAGATAAAGGTGAAAAGGGTACTGCAGGAATTCCTGGAATGCCGGGTGCCCCAGGTCCCAAAGGATCCCCTGGCATGGCAGGTTTTCCAGGCAAGTGTTTATTCTTTCATGAAACAGAAATTGCATTGAAAAAATCATGTGAAACTTACCCCAGATAACCTACATGTAAACCCTTCCATGTCTTCTTCCTTTCTTTAGGGAGTCCCGGCCGCCATGGAGAAAAGGGTGAAAAAGGACTTCCTGGCTTAAGTGGCATTCCAGGCTTAAAAGGAGAACCAGGTAGAAAAGAAATAGAAAACATCAAATGCTACTTAAAGTATTGATCACCTCCAGGCAGTGGCTGAAACAAATACTGTGGCATTCTGCATCTGTTTTGACTCAGATATTTCCTGATACATCTGTTCATTTCATAAGCAAAAAAGGCAGTGCTGTTTCCCAGGTAAATCCAAGTCAGTGTACTGTGGGACTAGTACTTCTTCTGCACTGTTTGTGGAAGAGATTTGACCACCTTCCACAAGACTGGTTGTTGCTATACCCTGTAGTAGTTCTGGTTTTTCTGAGTTCATTTGAAAACAATAAAGTTGATCCATGGGCCCAAATCTGAATCACCACATTAGCATCACTACACAGATGTTAAAGAGGAACTAGAGTAGTGAGGAGGGTATGGCCATCGCTATTACGAGTATAACAACATTTTTGAACTTGGAGCCTTGTGTCCTTAGTTTTCTGGCTGCAGGACACATCATGTCATTGGACAATGGGCTGTGCTATTCACAGGTCTTTGCTGGAGTTCTGCACTCTGATCTCACTCAGATTCATGATAATCAGCTGTGTCAAAATCTGTAATACTGGAGCCCTGTCTCACACTGATTTAATTCAAAAGTAACATCAGAGAAAAGTTCCGCTGAAGTCATCATGCAGTATTTGTTTGGTCTCTGTGGGAGCAAAAGAATAAGTTAAGCTTTTCCTTAGAGGTAAAAAGCATGTTAAAAAAGGTGTGATTATTCATAGATGAAATGAAAATGGCAATGGTTTTTCAGGTGAGCCTGGCCTTCCGGGTCCTGCTGGTTCCATTGGGCAGAAGGGTGAACCAGGTTACGATGGGATTCCAGGTGCAGCTGGTGCAAAGGGTGAACAAGGTACTGTGACTGTCACGTTAAGTTTATGGGGTATGAAAATGCTCAAGAGACAGGGTGCACAAGAGTAGCTGAAGGAGGTGTGTGCTCCATTTGAGCTGCTTTGGATGAAACTGTAGGAAATAAAGTTAGCATGGTGTTTTGTGAGCTGCTATCATCTATTATTGTAAAGGTCATCAGTTAGGTGAGCAACTGTGTTTAATCAGTGTAATCATGAAAGAATTTCTTTCACAAAAGCTGGCAATATTTTAAACATTGCTGTGCTTTGGAATTAATTTCAGTCTGCAACTTAGCTGTGAAATAATGGAGCAGGTTTGCCTTTTCTTAGGGCAGGTTTTTCAGTCATCCAGGACCCATTTTGCTAGATACAATACCAACACATAACAGAGACAGTTTCAGCCCCTAAGAACTTTTGCATGAACCATTTATTTAGATTTTAGATTTAGAATTTTTTTTCATTGCAGGTTAAATTTAAGTGCTGTCCTATCTTGTAATTTTTTACTGAATCTATTTTACAGGTCTTCCAGGTAGAGGACTTCCAGGATTTCCAGGTGCAAAGGGAGATAAAGGTAAAACGCTTCTTTAAACAAGCAGCAAACCTCCCTCACAACATACTGTAAACAGAATTCTGTAATTCAGATATACTTTCAACTTCATTCTTTTACATGCTATGCCTTTTCAGAGCAGGCAGAAGCTCTGAGAGGCTCAAACACTGATTTCTGTTACAGTGGCAGCATCTTGGACATGAGTTAGATATGCCCTAAAATAGGTAATTATTCATAGTGTGGAATTTACTGCAAGCTGTGCTGTGATGAGGTAATATAAATAACTCCCTTATTTGTGTGCTGTGCTTTTGACTCCCAAGTATCTCTATTTTCCTACTAATTTTGCAAAATCAAAGTCTTGTGAAGCTCTGTGCACCAGTCAGCTAAAGACAATAGTTTCATGGCCAGGATACCGCAGTAATATTTTTACCTGAGTCTGTTGTGCTGTGCAGGTGCAATTTTTATTCACTGCTAAAAGAGTTATTCTCTATAGCTCAGTAGAGCATGTCTAAGCTATGCGCAGAAGGATGGTGCAGAGATGAAAAAGGTAGCAGAGACCTGATGAGAACTTACTGAAAACTGTTCTTACCCCTAGACACTTATTACCATAGGCACGTAACTATCACAATTTCAAGACCACTTGTGTTCTTCACAAGGTGTGTCACTACACAGTGCTGTGAAAACAGCTTGCTTGGCTTGAGTCAGTGCTTGTTCAAGGTGTCTGTAATGCACCATGCTCCATTTTATAAAATAAGTATGTCTTAGATACTAGACCACAGTAGATACAGTAGTGAAGAAATTTCAAACCGCTGCTGCTAAAGGAAATGGTCTACAGTTAAAGGATTTTCAATTATAAACATACAGAAAACCAGAACAATTCAAGTAGTCCATCAGTGAAATTAACATGACATGGTAGATTTTGAAGAACTTCTATACCCTGAAATAGCAATGCCCCACATCATTCATTCTGTAAATGCAAAAAAACACCTTGTTTGGACATTCAGAAGTGATAAACCAGAATTTCAGAATCTTTTATGTACTGTCTTGGAGTAATTAACAGTTGTTAAATTGCTGAGAAATCCCTAATGGTAGAGAACTTATTTTAATAAGTAAATTTTCTAATCATAGCTCAATAGGGCATGTAAAATGCGAGATTATGGGAATACTTTGCCCACCTCACCAATCTCACTTATTTTGCCAGCACAGCTTATTTAAAAATATCCATCTTTAGAGTACATAGCTATCCAGCTGACACCATTTGTGTTCCAAATGTATTGTGGTTCAAAAAAAATCAAGTCCAGGATTTAAAGACCTTGTTTGGTTTAGGTAAAGAGCCAGGCATGTTGTCCTTTATTCATTTTATTTCTCATTATTATACTTACATCAGCTAATCTGTATTCTTTTTCCTCAATCATGATCTAAAATTTGACTGAATTAACTATATGTACAAGCCTGAAAGTAAGTACTAGGTGCTTAAATCTAGATCTTAGTAAAAAAAATGAAAAACTCCTTTTTCTCTGGGAGCAAGTCCTTTACTGCTTAGTCAGGCAAAACATCCATTACTCAGATATGACAATAATAATTGTGATGGAGTAAGGGTTTGGGGGCTTTATATTCCTTGTGGAAGTCCTGATAGAGATGCTGAATGTTCATCTATTTTTAGAGTGAATTTAAATAGCCCAGTTATCAGTTTAGCTAAGAAAAGATATGTCAGTCAAGCTACTCTTTTCCTCATACTTTATGTCATAATGTGGAGAATAATGCATTTTTACACAAATGTAGAAAAGCAAGGTCAATATTTTTTAAGGAACAAAGTTTGCTATGAGTGGATAATATGTCAGAAGTTTTCAGTGATTGTTACCCTTTCTCTAATCATACTTCGGGGATTGTTTCAAATCTTAGGTGTGAAAGGTGACGTGGGATTTCCAGGATCCCCAGGAAGTCCAGGGATCCCAGGTCTAAAAGGAGAACCAGGATATATTGGTCCCCCAGGCCCTAAGGGCAGCCAAGGTCTTCCTGGACTACCAGGAAGTGCAATTGAGGGCCCTAAAGGAGACAGAGGACCCCAAGGCCAACCTGGCCTTCCAGGTAATTCTTTATCTTTAGTATTGAAGTACTGCTCTTAATCAAAGCTCACCTAATTAATTAATAGTATAATCAATATTGCAGATCCTTGTTTATCATCTTCTCAGAGAATCAGGGGAGCGCTCCCTTCCACGGGCAGTTTGGCATTAGGTCCTAGAACAGGCTGGTTTTATGTCCTCACATAGTTGCTTCCATTTGTCCAGAAGTCATTCTGATGTTGAGAAGTTTGCCTCCCTGTGTTTCCTGCTGGACTTCATTTGCTGTTTCAAGGCCGTCATGGCTCTATGATCCTACATCCTGGAGTGTTAATGTATTTAAAAATGGGCTGATGTGCCCTTTTACCTTCGGCAGTGTCCCTGTGCTAGAGGTTAAGGAGGAGAGTAGAGCAGAGCTGCAGATCTGTGTCCCTAGCACATTCATACCTGTGAACATCCCATCTGTTTATTCTGCACATATAGAAAACTCTCCACTATTTTCCATCAGGCACAGGCTGATACATGACAAGTGTCCAGTCAGACAGGGAGTCATATGGACCTCCCTGCCACAGATTGTCCTACTTACTTTCTTGAAGTTCTGTTATAACAACTTTGGTTCTGCCCTTCTGTCAATTGAGACAGATCGTCCTCCCATCAGGTACTGCTCTGAACAGATGTTGCCACTAAATACTCTCTTCTTCTGGTTTGTAGGTTTACCTGGCCCAACAGGACCGCCAGGACCTCCAGGTCTGAAAGGAGCCAAGGGAGAGCAGGGGACCAATGGCTGGCCTGGGGCTCCGGGAAGTCCAGGAGTCAAAGGTGACCCAGGTTTCCAGGGACTGCCAGTAAGTTACTTTCAGTACATTCTAGATCTGCTGAAAGCTGGTTCATGTATTTAATGGATACATTAATCCTAGATGTTTCTCATTCAAAATAATGATACTTTATGCTCAAAGTGCCTTTGGACTCACTGCTGATGATATAAGGTCAGCTTGAAAACATTTCAGTTCTCTCCTTTTAAAGGCTGCCTACTAATAAATAAGCCCCAGTGAGATAATGAACTTATTAGAAATTTATAGATAGTGAGTGGTAACATACAACACCCAGAATATAATTTACAGTGTATTAACAGTACAGGATGGCTGCAGCACATCCATAAATCCTGCAAATGCATTAGTAGTTAATTTTAAAGGTTGCATATTTCACGATAAATTGCCTTCTGAAAATACCTGAACTGTTTGGTTTTGTTATGAAACCTTTCCAATAAAGTGCACTTTCAGTACTGTCAGTAATGAAATATAGCTTCTGATTTAGAAATACAAACAGGCAATGCTATTAATACATTGTTGTCATATATTATTCATTTTCCCTGATATAAAACACTCCCTTTTCCATATATTAGGGATGATGAAGTGGAATAGGACAGTCACCCAGAATAGCTGTTCTTCTATACTCTTTCTCTATGAGTGTCTGCTGCCTTTTTTCCATATTCCTTTTTCTATATTATATCTTTTCATTTCCTCTTTCCTATTAAGAAAATAATAATAATAATAATGATAATAAAATAATGGAAGAAGGAATTAGAATGTAGGGAGGTATGGCTCAACAATCCTAGTGTTCACATTAGGAATAAGTTCCTAATGTGAAAAGCAGGATAGTGATAGTGGACTTAAACGGTCCACGTTATTCTTGATAATGCAGAGATCTACTGCATCCTTTTCTGCATCAGGGAGTCACTTCACAAAGACATTAAGGATTTTACTTCAGTGTTCAGACACTGGAACTCGGCTATGTCTTTTTATCTTTGAGACCATACCTTATCATCATATATCATATGGGATGATACACCAGGGTTAGTGGGAATGGGGAGCTAGTAAGGACCTGTTGCCCTGAGGCATGCTGGGGACACAGCAGCACAGCCAAAGTCTCATGGAGATGAGCCAGGCACTCCTGAGGTAATAGAAGCCAACCGGGAAACAGCAGGGAAACACCTTAAGGGAATTAAGAGGTGTTTCTCTAAGAAGGTGACATGGCCAACTGCCCAGCTGAAGTGCCTCTTCGTGAATGCACATAGCATGGGCAACAAATAGGAGGAGCTGGAAGCTACTGTGCTGCTGGAAGGCTGCAACATAGTGGCCATTACTGAAACTTGGTGGGATGAATCCTACCACTGGAGTGTGTCTGTCAGTGGCTGCAAGCTGTTCAGAAGGGACAGGAGAGGAAGGTGGGGCCCTCTGTTAAGAAATTGGTAAAGTGTGAAGAGATGTCCCTAAAAAATAGCCACGGGCAAGCTGAAAGCTTATGGTAGGGATTAGAGATCAAGGCAAAAAGGGGAAACCTTGTGATCGGTGTCTACTACAGGCTGCCTGATCCAGGGGAGCCTAGTGATAAAGCATTCCTACTCCAGATAGAGGGGGCATTGCATTCACAGGATCTCGTCCTGCTGGGGAACTTCAGTTACCCTGACATTTGCTAGAGAAGTAGCATAGAAAACTGTAGGCAATCCAGGGGGCCCCTGGAGATCCGTGACAAGTGGTGTCCCTCAGGGGTCCATACTGGGACCAGTACTGTTTAATATTTTCATCATGGTTATAGACAGCAAGATGGAGTGCACCAGGTTTGCAGACAGCACCAAGCTGAATGGTGCGGTCAATATACCAGAGGGATGGGATGTCATCCAGAGGGACCTGGACAATCTGGAGAAGTGGGTCCAGGTGAACCTCATGAGGTTCAACAAGAGTAAGTGCAGGGTCCTGCACCTGAGTTGGAACAATCCCCACTATCATTACAGGCTGAGGGATGAGGTGATAGAGAGCAGCCCTGCAAAAAAGGACTTGGGGATTCTGGTGGACAAGAGGCTGGACATGAGTCAGCAAAGTGCACTTGCAGCCCAGAAGGCCAATTGCATCCTGGGCTGCATCAAAAGAAGTGTGGCCAGCAGACTGAGAGAGGGGATTCTGCCGCTCTACTCTGCTCTGATGAGACCTCATCTGGAATACTGCGTCCATCTCTGGAGTTCTTAACACAGGAAGGACATGGACCTGATGGAGCAGGGCCAGAGGAGGCCACAATGACGATCAGGGGGCTGGAGCCCCTCTCCTAAGAGGACAGGCTGAGAGAGTTGGAGTTGTTCAGCCTGGAGAAGAGAAGGCTCTGAGGAGACCTTATAGCAGCCTTTCAGTACCTGAAGGGGCCCTACAAGAAAGCTGGAGAGGGGATGTTTACAGGAGCATGTAGAGATAGAACAAGGGACAATGGTTTTAAACTAGAGCAGAGTACATTTAGACTGGACATTAGGAAGAAGTTCTTTTACCATGAGGGTGGTGAAACACTGGAACAGGTTGCCCAGGGAGGTGGTGGAGGCCCCATCCCTGGAGACATTCAAGGTCAGGCTTGATGAGGCTCTGAGTAACCTGATGTAGTTGAGGATGTCCCTGCTCACTGCAGGGGGAGTGGACTAGATGGCCTTTCCAACCCAAGACATTTGATTCTATATCTCCTATCAGCTTTGAGGGTAGTTAATTTAAACATAACATTCCAGTGTATTTTTCCCTAGTTTAAGAATTCAGGACACTTCTGCAGAGTGTATTTCTATACCCCAGGAAATTCTAAAGCTTTTCATGAGACAATATTCCAGTGCAAAACTTTGTTTTTCAAGAATGGGAAATGCCAAAGTATTTTGATTCCATGTCTTCAGTCAGAAGAAAATGTTTTACTATCCTTGAGCGACAATGCTTAGTGTTAGGCAGTTAACTCAGTGTGAAATGCTCCAGTGAGCTATTTCAACATTAAATCTCCTATCATGATACATACTAAGATGGGTTTCTAATGTCTCAATCCTCTGCAATGTGACAAGCTTCTGACCTGAATAGAGCTCAGTTGCTCATACAGGTCTCCAGGTACATGATATCCTGTCTCAAAAAGGAGACTGTTACAACATGGGTGACACAGACCATCCTAAAATCCTCTCCAAAAAAAGTGAATGAGGAGATCAGACCACGAAATACAAATCCCATGGATTTATCTGTGCATTTTAATGTTGAAATTAGAGAAGAAACACGTTAATCATTTTCAGGAACTGAAATAGTTCTGCTTTGTTTGGAATAGATCCAAACCAAAACATTATTTGCCAAGCTGTATCTGATGGGAAAAAAAAAAGTTTACAAAACTTCATACTGTTATGGAAAAAAGTATTTTGGTGGAAGGCTTCCAATAAATCATCTTATAAATCATTCCATTTTGTGATCATAACCTTTAAAAGGTTATTAAAAATAAAAACCTTTTACTGAGGTTGTCTGCCTCGTGACTGTCTTCTGAATGTTAGCCCTCCTGTTTTGTGCTACAAAAGTTCACGTTACCATAGGAAGAGAGGGCCATTTCTTTAAACAATACTGCATACTGGAACTATGTGACTAAAGGAACCTTATTTCATTATTACCTCCCATACCGCTCTGAGGGTAGCATTTCTTTTGTATAATTTTGTAAGTCTCACTATTGACATACATTTTTGAGCCAGTCATCTCTTCTCCCTTTGCAGTTGATAGAAGTAACTAGACATTGGCTTTCTTCTCACCTTAATATAGACATCTAATTGCATAAAATGAAAAATCACTCCTCTGTGTGTCTATTCTATTGCTCTGTGATGAGGTGAATCCTACCATTGGTATTATTTTTCACTGAGTACCCAATTCACATCTCCCGCCTCTGATCAGTAAGTTAATTAGCAAAGGTGTTTTGTTCTTCCTCCCTCTGTGTTCCACATTTTATTATACAGTGGACGATCACTGCCATATTGCTTCAGCCAGGGAGGGCCTCTATACTTACAGACATTTTGCAGATGATCTGCAACAGACAAAAGAAGAAAAAGGAAATTGAAGCAATTAAATGACTTTTTACAGTGTCTTTTGAAATATGGGCTTGGTTTCCTTGAAATGAAGCTACAGTGAACTTGCTACCATGAATTTCAGGGGAGCAGTTTATAATAGTGAAGACAGAAGGAGAAGTTCACACTGAACTTGAAAGTGTTTAAGTCGTTGAGCATTTTAGCCCTGTTGAAAAATAAAAATCTTCAGAGCTTTATTGATTGTTGAGCACACTTAATTTCATCCCACATGCAAATATAGAAGTGTTCAAGTCTGCTGTGGTCTCGAATTATCCCATTTAATTGTCTATCAACCACTTGCTGGGGCTGCACTGAAATTAGGATTTGCTGATATTTGTGCTTACTGATATTTTTCATAACATCGTATCATCGATGGTTGAAACCTTTGAAACCCTGTTAGTGAGCCCTTGTTCTGATCTAGTGTCTTTGTAAGTAAAAAAATACTGAGAACAAGGTGACATGCTTGTTCTGTTAAGAGAAACTTCTCATCTCATTATGACAGAGAATAGCTGGTCCTTAAACTTCATGGCTTTTCTCTCATATGACTATTTTTTATCCTGCTTTTCCAAAAATACACAGCCCAGGTGATAGTCATATCATCATAGTGTAGGATAACTATACTTCACATTTTCTTTTTTACAGGGTAGTCCTGGTTTACCAGGAGATATTGGTCAAAAGGGTGATCTGGGACCTCCAGGATCTCCAGGCATTCCAGGTGAGAAGAAAAATTACCGTATTCCTAAAAAGTATGTAAAGATGTGTCTTTCATATCCTCACTCTCTCAAAAACGATGCTCAAAGAATGTTGACTCTATGTTTCAAATTATTGTAACTGGACACTGAAGGCCACCTTGATATTTCAAGATTTTTCTCAAGGTTTTTTACCTTTTGCCTGTTGTCTTGCTTTGCCAATTTTAAGTGTGCTCTTTGGATGTGGAATCGATTGTTTAGCATTACCAGTCAAGAATCTTCAAGATATTCTTGAGAATTGGAGAGGTAAATGTTACAGCTATATTTGAGGAAACATGGGCTCAGTGTGTCTCCACTGTTGAGTAAATGGCTACTATTGTCACCATCATATACATGAAAACACTGCATGTATAAAAAATGAAGTTATTAATTAAAAAAAAAGTGTTGCTGTTTGTATCTTGTTCTTGCAAACAGTTCCAAAGTTAGTTGGGCTGATAAAGTCATGGCCCTTACATGATCATGGGGTTGTATATGATTATTCTGCATATATCCTTACAAATCGCAAAAGTATTGAATTTTCATGTAAGTATTTCCTTTGACTTCAGGTCCAAAAGGATCTTCTGGCTTTCCAGGCCCTAAGGGTGAGCGAGGTGACCAAGGTCTTCCTGGATCTAAAGGTATAATATAAAGACTTGCTTTTTTTCCAAGATGATGTTGTTAAAATGGTTATTTATGAGTAACCAATGGGTATTTCCTTCTCCCTTTCAGTGTAAAAAGGTAGGATATATACATATACATATATATATATACAGTTGGCTTTCTGGGCTGTGGGCACACATTGCTGGCTCATATTCAACTTTTCAGCTACCAGCATCCCCAAGACCTTCTCTGCAGGGCTGTTCTCAGTTCATTTATCCCCCAGTCTGTTCTGATAATGAAGATTGCCTTGACCCGGGTGGAGGACCTTGCATGTGGCCTTGTTGAACTTCATGAACTTCACACTGGCCCACTTCTCAAGCATGTCAGGGTCCTCTGGATAGCATCCTTTCCCTCTAGTGATTGACTACACCACTCAGCTTGGTGTCATCTGCAAACTTGCTGAGGGAACTCCATGCATCCTAAGGTCTGGATGCTATTTTAGTCCTTGGGAGGTCTGTTTAAGTGGACACATCAGCATAGAAAGGCTGTAATGTTTCTGTCTGTCTTTCAGCCTCACCCTTGCAGTTGTGGTAGACACTGCATTCTTTCAGCAGGTCACAGCCTTCTTAAAGTTCTTAGGAAAAAAATCCACTTAAAAATGGTAATTCTGTTGAAAGATATCATCCTTCTAATTACCCAGAGACCTCAACCTTCTGAGTGAGCTCACATAGCCATCAGTGAGTTGACATGATCTTCAAGATATTCTTGAGAATTGAAGGGGTAAATAGTACAGCTGTATTTGAGGAAACATGGGCTGCAGCCTAGGCCTGATGGTGAGAAGAGCCTGACATCTGGCAAGAGTGTGCAGCACTTCTGAGCACACTGCTGCTCAAGTTGCCAGTGCCACTTCCAACAGATGCTGCTCCCTGTTTGCATGCTCTGGTAGCAGTGCTTCTGGTCAGGGCTACATCTGTGGACCTGCTCTGTCCTGTTTGGTGGGAGATGGGAATGTAGAAAGTAGCAGTATGGTTTTCAGCAGCAGCATGTGCAGCTACTTTGGTGTTACTGGAAGCTTGTCAGTGGCAGAGGCCCAGCCCAGGCTTTTTCCTCCGTTGTGGCTGGAACCCTGTTGTCTTCTACTCTCAGTCAACTTCCAGTTTGGCTTCCTAACAGGTATAATCCTACTCTATGCACATTGTAGCTATAGGCTGTGTCTATTGTCTGACTACATAAATGGCCATACAAGGTAACATTGTTTTCTCCTTTTTTTATTGTGCAATACTAAATATGTGCTGATTTCCTCTGTTAACTTTGACAGGTTTACAAGGCCCACCAGGCCCGCCAGGTGCTTTTCAGCTTGTTAAAGGGGATCCTGGCTTACCTGGCCCTGTAGGACCAGTTGGTCTCAAAGGATTCCCAGGACTTCCAGGTCCCAAAGGACAGCAAGGTGAGAGTTGCTAATTTGCCAGTAGAAGTACATTTTAAGTAATGTAAAAATAGCCCAATGGTAGGCTAGACACTGGAAAATTTTTTGTATAAAACTATCTAGCTTTTTATAATGCATTTAAATTGTGTCAGCAATTAGGAAGAGTCCTTCATTTTTAAGCACATCCAAAAGAGTCCCAGAAACAGGTACCTTCCTACTTTTTTATGGTCTATTTTTCATTAAGTCATGTGATAAGCAGAGAGGGAAGAGATTGCTGCCCTTACCTTTCATACTGCAGGTGAATAGTAGTTATTTTAGAAGCACACCCTCTGCTTACTTCTCTGTTCTTCTCTACTATAATCATTTCACCTGTAGTAATCCACATATGTGCTCTAGATATAGAACTACAGAATAACTTAGGTTGGAAAAGACCTTTAAGATCATCAAGTCCAACTGTAAATTCATCTGAGAGATGGTAATTTTCCTTGGTATTTACTTAAGTCTTAAGGTAGAAGGGCTGTCGGAGCTTTGCTGGGAAAACATCTGTATAAGCTAAGCAGCAACATGGCTATAACTTCATCACAGTAAAAATAAATGACTTGCCTCATTGCTGGACGAGTCTGTGGCAAGAATCCAGATTAGAGCCTGGATTTCCTGATCCATCACTCTCTCTAACCTATTCTCATTTTCAAGTTTAGAAGCAAAACTTCCTAGATTATTCATTTATTCATTCAACTCTTTCTCTGTCCTCTGCAATTTAGCTACAAGGCAGATATTTTTATTGAAATAAACACGCAGTGAATCTGCATGAGTTGAGTTTATGCTGAGAAGTGCCTGTACTGTATTAAAAGCCAAAATCCAGAACTAACATGAAGCAATATCTGGTAATAACTATTCCTTGTATTTCAACAGGGGTGACAGGACCTTCAGGCGTACCTGGACCACCTGGTAGTCCAGGGTTTGATGGCAAACCAGGGCAAAAAGGAGAAGTTGGTCCTTATGGTCCTCCAGGTAAGCCTATGAATTCTTCAAAGACTTGATTCCTTCATAGAAAAATAACAGTAATTTTTATGTGAATGTGTGTAATTTCACTTCTTTAGTTATGTTGGCAGAGTACCACTGTCCACAGAGATAAAAGGAAACTCTCTGTATTGTAGGGCCCAGAGGATTTCCTGGTCCACCTGGCCCTGAAGGTTTGCCTGGGGCTATGGGCCCACCAGGTGCACCATCTGTTGCTCATGGCTTCCTTGTTACCAGACACAGTCAAACCACTGAGGAACCATCATGTCCATTTGGAACAAGGTTGATTTATCACGGCTACTCCTTGCTTTATGTTCAAGGCAATGAAAGAGCACATGGCCAAGATCTGGGTAAGTAGAGACCAAATTATAATTGAATTAGAATTCATTACAAACCCAATGTTTCTTCTATTTCTAGCACTGTATTGAACAAACCCCTATTTATTGAATTCACTCCATAAATGAATTTTTGCCTTTATTATGCCTTTGAGTTTGGTGTATAGTGGAAACAGCGTCACTTTATTTAAGAAAGTCTTGTTTAAAGCCTTTGACATGGTCATCCATCATATCTTTGTAGTCACATTAGTGAGACACGGGCTGGCTAGGTAGATGATAAAGTGAATGGAAAATTGATGGGTCCATCAGGCTCAGACGGATGTGATCAGATGTACGAAGTCTGAGTGGTGGTTGTTGATGTGTGATATCTCTCAGGAATTAGTACTAGACAAATACTGTTTAATGAATTTATTAGTGACTTGGGTGATGAAGGGACGCTCAGCGAGTTTGTGGGTAATGCCAGATAGGAACGTTTGATTCCCTCATGGACACAGCTGCTATTCAGAGAGACCTGGCCAAGCTGAAGAAAAGAGTTGAGAGGAACCTCAAGATGTTCAGTAAAGGCAAATGCAAAGGGGTACACCTGGAATGAAATAACCTCATGCACCAGAAGAAACCGGAGGCTCACTATTATTTGCAGTAGCAGCACTACAGACCTCTAGAAAGCTGCTTTGCAGAAAAGGACCTGTGAGTCCTGGTGAGGAACATTGAACATGAGATAGCCTTGTGCCCCTGCAACAACTACCCCATTCCTTGCTGCCCAACCTGATGGGATCTATGTGATATAGTCCAGTGATGCAAAGAAAAGATTTTTAATCACGCTGACTCTCAAAACACTGGAATGGGACCCCACCAAGGTTGTTGAATTTCTGTCTTTGAAGATACTCAAAACCCAACTATGGACCCAAGTAACCTGATCTAAGTAGCAGGGGGTTATGATAGATGACTTCTAGAGATCTATTCCAACTTCAGTTATTCCATAATTCTGTGGTCAAGACTGGGCTACTCCTTGCCTTGCCCTGTTCCTTCCTGAGGGAGCTGTGTCACTTTCTTTGAGAGAACTGGGTGCTCCTGACCAAGTGTTGTCTGCTTTTTAGCTACTCCTGGAAATAATTGTTTGGCAGTTGGTAATGGTTTAACAAAAATAGGTTAACAAGTAACCTTTCATTTAACATTTCAGGCACAGCAGGAAGCTGTCTTCGTAAATTTAGTACCATGCCTTTCTTATTCTGCAATATCAACAACGTATGTAACTTTGCATCAAGGAATGACTATTCTTACTGGCTGTCCACTCCTGAACCCATGCCAATGAGTATGGCTCCTATCACTGGTGAAAACATCAGACCATTCATCAGCAGGTACGGTTTCAGTTCTGCTGTGTGTGTAAAATGATAAAGCCTGTGAAAAGTGAGTATGGTACTTTGTGTTTTTTGGAAAAGGCTTTGAATCTGTATATGTTTATGTCCTGTCTTTAAATTTAAAGTTCGAGTTCCTTTGATGAAATGTTTCAAAGTGTGCATAATTTCAGTTGAGACTTTGATCAAAAATAAATCCATTATGGGGGAAACCCAAACAAATAGTCTATTTTGACTCTAATGGAAATTAAAAGATCTACTTTGAGATGATGTTTTGCAAAAGCTATGATGTACTTGGAAGGGAAAAAGGTTTTTAATTTATTCACAATTCTTGTCCAAAGCAATTATTTATTTTATTTTATTTTTTACTAGCCGTAGCTAGAAGCTTTTTAGGGCTTAGTTTCCTTTTGTTTGAAAATGGTAGCATTATTTATCATCCATTAGATTACCAGGCTTCTTCCATTGTTTTGGTCATACTGGTTGAATACAGCCATTATCGTTTGAATTAAAGGAAACAGTTGCAAAATCAATCATCTATTTTTTAATAATTCCAGATTCTCAGCTAGCACAAAGTGTGACACGTAGCAGACTTAACTGTTCTGCTTCAATCCAACATCTTGAACTTTTGGTCCATTTTAAATTTTAAGGCCACAAGCAAAAACTATCCTGCCATAATATGGCAAGTGCTGAAGGCAGAGGTGCGAGCAAGAGTGTGGTGAACTGTACCACTGTTGTTAGATAAGAATCTGACAAGGGAATCTCCAACTTATAAATTAAATTATAATCATTAGATGTAGGCATTATTATGATTCCCATCATTGCTTCTAATCTTTATCAGCTCTTGCTGATCCCTCTTCCTGACATTTAAAGTGAATGGGAGTGGAGATTGCTGTTACTGTTTGTTACTGCTCTTACCATCTAAGAGAAAGGACAATTCAAATCATCAGTGGGTTGTTGTCTTGACAACCTATTTGGCTCTACTGCAAAACATTTGAATTTTTATATATATATNGGTTCTATGATTCTGCATAAAAGAATCCATCTCATGTCTGCAGTTGTACTCTGTACTCTATTTTTGGGGTTAGTGCTGTAGAAATCTGTATGCCTTAAAAATGAGTGGGCAAATTGAGGGCAAGATTCTCAAGAGATACTATAGTTTTTGTTGGTCTTACTTTTTTGTTGTTCATTGGATGTGAATGAAAGGGACTTGACTTTCAGAAAAATTCAAATCATCAACCTCTGAAATTCATGTTCCTTTTATGCCATTAGTGATCAAGCACCCAAAATAATCTTTAACAACCTCTTCTGAAACTCTTGCTCAAGGAGGCACCCAGCAACATTTTGCCTTTTCTTATGCGTATAGAGAAGCATTTTTCATAAAAATGTGTATGTACATATACATGTATATGTGTGTGTGTGTTTGTATGTTTTTTTTTTCTTTTAGCCATAGCAGAAGTAATTGTAATACAAATATTTTTAACGATTAAGGAATCTGACAAGACTGTTCTTCCAGTTTATTTTATTAGTTCAGGCTTTTAAACCAACAGTTTTCCCCATCTAAAAGTTGAAAAGGTGCAGAAGTGTCACTTGCTGCCTGGGGTCATGGGACTTCTTTTTATGTAAGGCCTTCCACTGAAATACCAGAAATCTCTTGAAGCAAAACAGAGCTCCAGGTATAGAGGCAGCTTTACATTCTTCTTTTAACTTACCCTTTCATTGATGTGTTTCTTAAAATAACTGTCTTGCTTCTGCACTGGAGATGAAGGCAGTGGGTATGAAAGAAGTCTTCACAAGTCAGAAATAGAAGGCTTTCATTATGAATTCCTTTGCTTCTGTGCATTTTCCAGAATCCAACTTAATCCATTTTGTACTTGATTCTTTTCACTGCTCTGATAATAGAAAGAAGACTGTTCAGTTCTAAGTATCTGTTTTAAATCATTTTCATCACTGCTAACTGCAGTAGCCAGCTGAGGAGTTGTAAAAGAAAAAAAAGAAATGGATTATATCTACCAAATTCCTTATTAGCAGCTCCCATATTCCAGCCCAACAGCCATTTTTTATGATTCTTCCATGAAGGCACACACAATTTGGTCGTTGGATTATTCCATAACCTAGCAGTTCTGAGACATAATGAATTTATCTGAAGTAAAAGAACTGGTGCTGCATAGCTTTCTGAATTGTTGCTTTCAAGTTCATTGTTCAAGTTACTTTGCTAGAAATCTCTTACTGGAGATAAAGACCACAAATGAAAAGGGAAATTCATGGGTAAGAGTCTGCATTAGATTAGATTGGCAGCGATTACCTTTGCAAGACATTTTCCAGAGAGGTGGCTTTCTCTCTGGAATTCACTCAAGTCTATGTTTAGGATGATGAATTGCTGCTACTTGTCTCTGATCACAGTAACCTACTTTTAAGTGATACTTGCTGAGTTACAATATTTGGCTACTTTCCTCTCACGTTCACTACACTTTTAGAAACTACAGTACAAATGGGACTAGAAAAAGACAAACATTTAAATATTCCCATAACAGGTCTCTTGGTTTTGATCATAGGAAGGCTAATAGGATAAGACTTTATTGTTAAGCTGTTGGTAAGAAAATGCGGAAAAAAAAAATCCCATTTTTTAAAAGATCCAGTTGGTTGTTTTTGAAATGAAATATACAGATTTTCATTTTTTTTTCCAAATCAAGTTTCCTTAAAGAAAGTAACTTCTGAAAGTATTAATCCTCAGGTGCCTGTAGCTCATTCACATCTTGGTCTTTCTAGATGTTCTGTGTGTGAAGCTCCTGCTATGGTAATAGCCGTTCACAGTCAAACAATTCAAATACCACCGTGTCCTGAAGGCTGGAGTTCACTTTGGATCGGTTACTCCTTTGTCATGGTGAGTGCACTGGGGCATACTCTGAGCCAAGAAAAGCATTTGTTTCAGGCATTTGATCTACACTCCTGCTCTGAGAAAGTTAATATCTTACTATGGCACTTCAGGTCTTAGGAGAGCGTTAGACTTACATCCTTTCTGGTGACTTTAAAAAGGTTCAGGCTAATTCCTAAATGAGAGTAATGCAATAGCAATTAGTTTTTCACTTTGGGGGAAATGCACACAACTTACTCTCTTGTTTGCAGCTCCAGCTCAGGATCCAAGTGCTGAATAAGAGAAGAAATAAACATGATTTTCTGTTGTCCTTCTACATCTACACTGCAATAGCTTCCTAGGGTGGTAACATATTAGTGCCTGTCCTCACTTTTTTTATGAATAAGCCTTCAGTTTTCAAATGGCACTTTTGAGCTTTTGTCCAGTTTCTTCAAGCTTTATCTATATTGGAGAAATAAATAGGTCCAAGGAGTGGCCTGGAAGATCCCACTCTGTAGTCCTCCGTAGTGGTTAGTTGTTAGCATGCTTCCTGTCATGCTCACAGCCTATATGAGAAGCCATTCTCCTAGGCAAGGTCTGGACATGGTCTAAGAAAAAGCTTGGATGCTGAGCTCTTAGCACTTGGCAGTGGGAGAGAGGCCTCTGTGATGTGGGGCAAGATTTGGGTTAAGCTATTGAGACAGAAGCCGTATCAGTCTGTATGCCATCGGGGCCAGAGAGCTGGCCCTGGCCTGTTGCTGGCATGGAGATAGCTTGGGTCCTACTGTCAGTCCTGATGGATTTCTGTGAATACAACTGCCCTGAAGTTGTTGATGCTGGTGTGTTGTGCTGCTGTTAATCTAGACAACCCACTGCCACCTCTGGAGCACTTCAGCTCCACCTTCTTGCTTTTCCTTGAGCTGATGGACAGAACAGCAGATGGACACAACAGAGGACATGTGAAGAAATATTTGTGCAAGAGAGCTAATCGATGGCATAGCAGCAGTAGTAATGAGTCCCTCTCTGACTGATGCTTCTGTATTTTTCTAGCACACCAGTGCTGGTGCGGAGGGCTCTGGCCAGGCCCTGGCGTCTCCCGGTTCCTGCCTAGAGGAGTTTCGCAGCGCTCCCTTCATTGAATGCCATGGCCGGGGCACCTGCAATTATTATGCAAATGCTTACAGCTTCTGGCTTGCCACTATAGAGAGGAACGAGATGTTCAAGTAAGTTCATGATTTATTTATCAGTATTTGAGACTCAGTCAAGCCTTGTCACTGAGTAAGAGAAGTATTGTTTGAATGTAATACATGGTTCAGGTATTGGCTGGGCCCCAACCTGGTTAGTAGGTGCAGTTAATGATTTTCATAACAAAAAGGAAAAAAATTATAATAGCTTTGGGGGAATTAATGAATGTATCTTCCATTAGTGTTTACAATGTGTCATTTGTACCTGGTATTTTGCTTTTCAGAATATCCTCACAATGCTGGCATTTTGACTACATTTGATTATATTCACTGAGTCATAACTGGGATAGGCTGACATACTGACTGAAATTAAGTTAGAATATAACATTCCCCCTAGTGGATGTTAACATGAAATAGAACCACTTGAAATTAGTGCAGGTGTTGAACTAAGTGAGCTAAACACTTATTTACCTTTCCCTAATGTTGGAGGAAGTATGTCTGAATAAAATACAGGAATTAAGTGGTAGGAGGCTTTGTCTCAGCACAATTCCATATGAATTTTATTAATATGTTAGCATATAGACCAGTGTCCAGGTCTGCAGCCATTCCCCTGGAGTGCAGGCAAGCATCCTTTTCCACATAGTCCAGGCTGCTGTTCCTGCTGCCCTTCATCTGGCACCTTTTGTATCTTCTAGATCTGCGAATGCTCCTTAGCCTGTCTCGGTCAGAATGAAGCAGGTTGTTTAGCCAGTTTTGACTGATGGTCTATGAGATAGTTGGCAACTGTGTAGGTAGAAAAATTGAGCATTGGTACTGATTATCACTGGGGCTGTGATAATCTCATCAACCAGAGAAGCTACTACAGAAAGAGTCCATTTGCCAGCCCTGGGGTAAAGCACTGGTTCCCTAGGAAAGAGGAAAGCTGGTCAGAGAAAAAAATTAGAGAAGTCAGCTCTACGGTTGATTGTATTCATTAAATTGTACTCAGAGACCTGTCAACTTCATACCCTTTTCTGGCTACAAACTGTATCTCAAATGAATAAAATAATCCCAGATCGGGGGGCCTGTCCTACTATCATGATTCAAAGATACTCTTCAGTTTCCTTTAAACTCATAATCCTTTTTTAAAAAAAGCATTAAATGTAAGCATACTTTTGTCTGAAAATGCTTTACTTCCAGTTGTTAGGAGTAACTCCTTGTGGTAGATTGGAGACAAAAGGTTTTGGTTCATCTTTCTATATGACATGATGTAACTTCTTCTGCTGACTTTTAATTTTTCTCTAAAGTCACCAGAGTTAGCAGAAACTCACACACAGTGAAATGTCTTCAATTTCTTTGCCTAATTTTTTTTTTAATACCCAAATTCCAGCATATTTTCAAACTGGTGATTAAACAGGTAGTGTCTTCTGGTCAAGAAAAAGTCCAGCCGTGTGACAGAACTGAATTCTGAAGTAACTGGAAGTGGACAATGTTTAAAACAGACCTTGTGATAGTTCGTGACCAAACTTGAACGTGAACTTACATGGGAGAATTTAGGAACACCTTGATTGAGCACAGTTTAAAGGGGTGCTTGACTGCATGAGAAGTCTGAGTTGTCAGTTGTAAACCTGAAGACTGACTGGTGGCATCAACAATTGTTAATGGGTCTTTTCATTTATTTATTTTCAATAGGAAACCTACTCCGTCAACTTTGAAAGCAGGGGATCTGCGCTCAAACGTTAGCCGTTGTCAAGTCTGTATGAGAAAAACATAATGACTTCTGAATTTCAACTAATTTCACACAATATGGTGCTATTCGTTTAACAGCAATGAAGCCTAGACATATATCATATGTACCTCATTGTTGTCCAATATGAAAACAGTAAAGTGCCTTTTAGGAACTTGCATAACTAACACACACTGCTTTACTGGCCCTGTCCTTGCTGAAGAAGAAAAGAGACAACAAAGATAAGCTTCAAATGTTGACTTGCCAAGTGGCACTTTTGATCAAAATATATGTATTTTTTATATAAATGCAATGCACTGATAGAATAAAAAGTCAGCGTTTATCCAGAAAAAATGCAAAGGTGCTAAGAGGTATGCAGTTCTGCCTTATACTGTTTGACCCCCCTTTCTCATTTCTGTATTATATATTCAGATTCATTTTTCTTCCCCAGACAAGTTTGTTGTTACCATTATCTAGGTGTCTCAAAATCCCAGGCTCTTGGGTATGTACTTATTGTTCCTGTACAAAGCAATACTAGTGTAAAAAAGAGTTTTGGGATTGCAGACTGTGGTTAAGCAACATGTAAAACCGTATTTTCACAACATAGAGTGTCATCCTGCAAACCTTTGCTTCTGTTTGTAGTCTTTAGTGCTATTGTTTTTAAAGGGACTACATCTGGAAGAGATTGCCAAATTGGTTTCCCAAATAGGCAAGTAAGCGGTTCTGCTATGTTGGTACTATGCAGCTTCTTTATGTAGTAGAACAAACTTTCCTGTGGAATAAAGAATGATCCAACAATGGTCAAGAAAAAAATAAAATATATAAATATTTTAGTAATTTATATAGGTATCAGACATTAGGAAAATCAAGCTCTGAGTTTATAATTTCAAAAAGAAGCTTACTAAAGTTTTCTTCTTTTCAGTGTCATGAATTAGATGTTAAATGCCAAAATATGATGTGAAATGTTCATTATACACAGGCCATTTCAATGCTGAAGTTGCAGAGACTGAACCCGGGTTTATAGCTGTTTTTGTTTATTATAGTAAATCCTGCTTTGAGCTTATAGTCTTTATTCTGTATTTAATATTTTTCAGGGTTTTAAACACTACTCACACACTGAAAGACTTGATTTTGAAAAGTATAAGGCCTTAATTTTGTTAATATTGTGCAAGAAAAATTCTTCAAAGTAGCCTCAGAAATATTTTGAAATAATTTCTATGCAATGATACCATTGTTTCAGCACATCTGTGTCCAGAAGTGTTTTATAGACTATTACCATACAAATACCAAAGGAGTTTTGCAAATGCCAAGGCCTTTGTGTAATTTCTTACGTGTGTATTTCTTGAGAATTAAAATTTGTAATAAAACTATTTGTGTAAAAAAAAAAAAAAAGAAAAAAAAACAGAAGAAAAGAAAAAGTCTTTACTAATTTGTTATTAGCATTCATTTACAGCAATGAATTATTAATTTTTAATAAGCCACCAATAAATGCACAAGCTTGATGCAATCCTAGATTATTTTTGTTTTGCACATCTTTCAGATGTACAAAGCATCTTCAGAAGGGAAAACAAAGACATGGTATCGACACCTCTGTTGTTACCTTCTAAGAACCGGTACTGATGGACAAAACATGGGTTATGCAGCTATTGCTGAAATACGCTTCATGTGAAAGTGTTACAAAAATCTGCTGACTTAAATATCTCAGCATTTCGCTTGTAAGTTGGCAAGGTGAGTCTTGTCTCTGGTTGTCTGAATAGGAGATGTGCCGTGATACCTTTTTCCTTGGCAAAAGCACGTAATTTGTTAAGGTTTCACATTGTTTTGAGAAGAGGCTACTGCTTCTGCTGCTGGTCTGAATTCACTTTTGCTTCAAATCCTTGAGGACGTTGGCTGAGGGTCCCTGGATGGAAAGAGACCATTTCCATTATCGTTGATTCTTAGTGCTCATGGAAGTTTTGACAGATGACCATTTTATTTATAAACAACCAGTCCTGACAGAAGCCCCTTACCAGACTACAAAATGCAAGAGTCTGGTTACGTGTAATCAGCCTGATGCAGGGTTTTCCAAAGCACTGCTTGTTATTCAGAAGAGCAGAAGACTGTAGGGTGATTCCTTGTGGCATCTAGGAAGAATTAAGCAGACATTCAGCCTTCTCTAACTCAGAGGATCCAAGCTGCTGCTCAGACTTTAATTGCACTCTACAGCTTATCTCCTGGTCAGCTGGCAATTTAATTTGCTTGGTTTGAGTTGTCTCAGAAGTGCCAGACAGTTGAATTTCCCGAGTGCTGCGTGTGTGTTTAAATTCACATCCACTCTGTGCATAGGAGAAGAATTTCATTTGCTAGTGAAGGGACTGCTCACTGCAGCTGGGTGTGTTTTCTCCAACCAGGAGCATTTTGGAAACAAGGTCCGTTGAAATTTTTCAAAAACTATTTGAACTACAGGTTGCCTTCCTTATCTAGTAGGAATTATTTATTTCATAATCTCCTGCTCATAGAAGGACCTAAGCTATTGTCATGCTAAAAATGCTATTTCTACTTTAAGTTGGTTAGTAAACTTTTCTGTGGTTATAGAATACCAATCAGATCTACTGAAAATGTTGTGAATAGTAACTTTTGATGCCCTGGTTGAGGACAAGCCCATGTACTAAAGCAGAACAGAAGTGTGAAGCCCTTTCTTGCTTTCAGAAATCCCTAAGGATCCCATATTCAGTCATTTATGGTGGCACTATTGCTTCAGTACAGTCCATGGTGTAAACAGGCAACTGCAGACACATCTTTTGTGCAAACTGTCTTGCATAAGCTGAAATTTAAAGAGAAAGTTCAGTAGGCCTGACTGTTTTTGAATGCAGTACTTGAAGAGTTAACTTTCGTGACCCAAATAAATACGTTTCTAAACCAGCGGGTGGTGCTCTTGCTCTCTTTATGGTGAGACTGGAATTAACAACTTTACACTAACCGATGCCTTGCTCTCTAATCCACTAAAATGTAAAACAGCCTGACAGTTCTTTATTTTCCCAAGTGTCTGCCTCCATTCTGACACATTTAGTCACCAGCAGTTTTCCCTCTGAAATAGGAATGGAGGGGTCTTCAGTAAAAAAAAAAAATCAATTAAAATTCTATACATCAACAACATAAAAATAATGCCATAATCTAATATATATTTTGAAACAAATTATCTCTTAGTCTGTATGTCTTTTCTGACAGATGTACATGCAGTTTATACTTAGAGCTTTTATTCTTTTCACAGTGGTAGCTTCCTTGATTAAATACTTTTTTTTTTTTTTCCCCATGAAATGGGACTCCTGAGAACAATATCCCCATACTAGGCTCCCAGAAAAGCAATCGTATTAAAGCCATACCTTTTTTATGACTGAAATCATAAGTCTGCATGCCTTTTTGAAAACTCCTTTCCTACCTTTCATGTTTTACAAATCTTGAGTAATCTGCACTAATTGCACAAGGCTGTGAGAGTTGGGGTTGTTCAGCCTGGAGAAGAGAAGGCTCCAATGAGACCTTCCAATATTTAAAGGTGGCCTACAGGAAAGATGGGGAGGTTCTCTTTTATCAGGGAGTGTAAAGAGGGTAGATTTAGAGTAGATATTAGGAAGAAATTATTTAATGTGAGGCTGTTGAAATACTGAAACAGGTTGCCCAGAGAAGCTGTGGATGCCCCATCCCTGGNTCAGTAAAAAAAAAAAATCAATTAAAATTCTATACATCAACAACATAAAAATAATGCCATAATCTAATATATATTTTGAAACAAATTATCTCTTAGTCTGTATGTCTTTTCTGACAGATGTACATGCAGTTTATACTTAGAGCTTTTATTCTTTTCACAGTGGTAGCTTCCTTGATTAAATACTTTTTTTTTTTTTCCCCATGAAATGGGACTCCTGAGAACAATATCCCCATACTAGGCTCCCAGAAAAGCAATCGTATTAAAGCCATACCTTTTTTATGACTGAAATCATAAGTCTGCATGCCTTTTTGAAAACTCCTTTCCTACCTTTCATGTTTTACAAATCTTGAGTAATCTGCACTAATTGCACAAGGCTGTGAGAGTTGGGGTTGTTCAGCCTGGAGAAGAGAAGGCTCCAATGAGACCTTCCAATATTTAAAGGTGGCCTACAGGAAAGATGGGGAGGTTCTCTTTTATCAGGGAGTGTAAAGAGGGTAGATTTAGAGTAGATATTAGGAAGAAATTATTTAATGTGAGGCTGTTGAAATACTGAAACAGGTTGCCCAGAGAAGCTGTGGATGCCCCATCCCTGGGAGTGTTAATGTTCAGGTTGGATGGTGCTTTGAGGACCTAGTCTAGTTGAAGATGTAGTTGCCCATGTCATGGAGGTTGGACTAGATGACCTTTAAAGGCTCCTTCTAACCCCAAACTTTCTATGGTTCTGTGATTCTGTGTAAAATATGGGGCTGGGCAAATGGATCCCAAAGAATCCACTAAAGCCAGTAGAGAGAATATACGGCATCTGGCATGAAAAAGACACCACCCCCACCCCCCCCCAACTGGAAATTGCATGTCTTACTATCTGACTGTTATCTCCATCCTGTGCTCTTAATGACAGTGACTGGCCATGCCTGCACTCAGACCTTCAGAAGGAGTCCAGCAGCATTCTTCCTGAGGCTTGGGTGGAGCTTCTCTCCCTGTTCTTCCCTTAGCGGCAGCGGTGTGCTGCCCACTGCCTTTCTGCCTCTTCATACAGAAATAATCTTTCTAATGAACTTCACATTCCGAATTAGGTAACAGAGTGAGAGCACGAGAGACCAGTGTGGATCCTTAAATGCATGCATCAGGGTCAGGCTAATGCTGAGATCAGTGATGCTCTGGGATATAATTAATCATCATTAAGAAAAGAGGTATGCAGTGGCCACATGGCAGCATTCAACCTCCCTGTTTTCAGACTGAGGTAAGGGTGTGGAGAGAAGGAAATCATTCCAGACATCCATTAGCTACAGCGTCATTTACTTAGTATAAACTTGATGTTGTGAGTTTGTAATATTGAGGGGCAGGGGTCTGTACAGCATAATTATAAATAAAAATTAATATGAAAACTTACTTCTAGCACTAACAGCTGAGCAAGAAGCACCACATGTTCTTTGTAAAAGATGTACTAACAGAACAACCTCAAAAAATAATCTGCTGAAACTATAATGTTTTTAACCATTTTCTTCCTTCATCGTGTCAGAAGAAAGTCCTTCCAAAAAATGCAGATGTGTGTGGATTTTGGTTATTTCTCTTTAGCAGACAATCTGCCTGTTGCATTGCTTGAGGTGTTAATACCGGTGGGAGGTTAAATGACTACTACTTCTCATGAACTCTGAAGTGCTTCCTGTAGTCAAGATATTTCCCCCAGACAGGCTTACTGACACCACCTTCTGTTTTCAGCTCCCACCGTAGCAGGATGTTACTCTGAGCTGAATGTTCTTACTTATATTTCAATGTTGATTTGTAAAGATACTTTCCCTTCAAGCTTTTTATTGTTTTCAAACCAAAGAGAACAGAGCATTGTTTTTTATGTAAACAATCAAAAGATTTACAAATGTCTGAATCTTTTAGTTTTACATATGTTAAGAGCTGCCTTCATTTTCCTCTGGCTATATGCAGTCAGCTATATTTATTATAATTGGCATGCAGAGGACAGAGGACTTGACAGAGTGAAAGTTATAGATGGAACATGATCATTTGATGCTCTGTCAACTCCTGTCTTGCCTAAGAAAACATGTTACATTTCATGCAGAATTGTGGCAGGCTTCATTTGTCAGCTCAGCTCCATGAAGTATGATTTACACTGTAGTAAATAAGCATGCAGAATGGCCTGGGCGAGGGAAAAGGTCCTTGTAGAATAGTTTAAAGAGCATTGATCAAACCTTTTTATTATTCTTCACACAGAGCTTTTAGACCAGGGTAACTTGCTGTGCACTTTCTCTAGAACATACCTCTCAGACTTGCACCTAAATGGTTATTTGTCAGCATCGGTTCCTGGAAGAGGTTCAAAGTGGAGAGTGCTAGCACATGCCCAGCTCTCTTCTGCCAGAGCTTTTATTATCTTTGTGGGCATAGTAGCTGACAATGGAAGATGTTCCCTTCTTCCTCTTTCCTCCAAATAATTATAGCAGCGTTTTTTTCCAGCCTAATTTTGGACATGAACCTGCTTGTCAGATGTGATCAAAGTGGCAACCATGGGGACTTGAAATGCAGTCACATGAATCTGATGTCAAGAATTGTTCCTGTGTACCACTTTCAAACACGTGTCTGGGAATCCCCACACTGTCTGTGATGCTCAGACACTGGTTCCCAGGGGAGCCTCTGAATGTATTGTTTTAGAGTTATCTTGAGGTCTACCTCCTGTTATCATAGCGTGGAAGATGTGTCGCAGCATCTGCAGGAACTCTGGCAGGTAAGAAGATGAGCGCAAGACAGAAGTGAAGGAAGACACTTGATAGCTCAGCAGACATATCTACAAATGAAACGACTGTTTGCTCTCATTTCCACACAGGTGACTACAGCTTTTTTTTGCAGATATTTTGACCACACTTGCTCACCAACTGGGAGCTGTCAACCATCTCTGTTGAAAGTTAATACCATCTGGGCCTTTTAGGATTGTCCCTGAACTAAGGACCTAGCCCAGGGCAGTGAAACATACACCCTGTCTTATTCTCAGCCCTCCCATTCACAATAAAAGCACATAGAAAAGAGAAGTTCTGGCATTGAGTAAAAATACACTGCAGTGCTCTTCCTCCTCTGTTCAAAGGCAAATCTTACTTCAGGGAAGATGGTGACCTCTTTAAAATGGGAGAGAAAAATCTGCAATGGAAATCTGATACAATATTCTCTCGATTATATATATTCACACCATAACAACAGTTCCTGAGAGTAAAGAAAGGCAATATCTGAAATGCTATAATCACCTACAGTGAGGAGGGAATCAGAGGGATTCCCTGTAATACTAGGAGTTTCTTGACAGGAAATCTAGAGAAGTTATGAAGCACAAATTGAAAACCATACAGAAATCACTCTGCCTAGACTCTCCTGAACACAACCATAGAAATTTGAAATAAAAATTATATTAAAATTCCAACAATTACTGCGGTTGCCAGTGGTGCCAACCAGAAGCACAGCATATCCTAAAGGAAAGATCTGGAACCTGGGGATCACAGGTACAAATAACTGTGGAGAACAATTGGGATTCTGCTCAGATGAGGTACTTTGGAGGCCCTGCAAGGTTTCGCTTAAAGTCACTTGCTTTTTCAGAGAACTGGCCTAAAAAAAATGAGTATATCCTATTAGTCAAAGCCTGAGATTGTCTGAGGACATTTGTAAAGAGGATCTGGAACGTATGGCCAAGCACTTGATTTACCACTTTGAAAAATATGAGCTCTTCTGTGTAGCTTTAGTACCAATGTATTTTTTGTGCATGCTTTGTCCTGACCTATTGTAGTCAGAGGAATGTAGCTATCGCATGTGTATAAAGAACTGTAAGCAAGATGTAGATTTCATTCCAAAAAGAGTACAGTGGAAATTTTTAAACTTTTTCTCCTCTTTTTCAGGCAAATTGCAAGGAATCGCAGAGAGAGAAATTTTGTAGTTGTTTGTTTGCTCTTGCAAAGCACTGAACATGACCCCTCAGGAATGTGTAGGAGAGGAAATGAAAAGCAGACGTGGGAAGCTGAAAAAGCAGCGCTTCTCCTCTATCATTAAGTATATAATAAGGTAGATTACATCAGTTGTTGGCCTAGTCTCCCTGGTGAACAGGTGTCATAGATACAGCACTGTCTAATCAAATATTAACTCATCATGTGGCAGCAAGTACTAGGAGAGGGAACGTGTAAGATCATCTATCTCCTTTCACATGCGGCCAACTTTTCCATGAGGCACTAAGGTTCAGTAAAGGACATTCCTGTAATTTTTATGGAGTGAATCTAATTTTATGTAGTTGCATAGACTTGCAACAATCAATTTTTTCCACTTCCTGTGAGAAAGTACTTTGGATACTAACATATGAATAGCCGCAAATGCAGACAGATTGCTATGTTTATGTTCATAGTTATGAAGTAAACCCATAGCAGTTTAGTAGTAGCTATCTTCAACAGTTACTTAGCATAAACTGATACACAAGATTTTTTTTTTTTATTCATATATTTCTATATTGTTTACAATTGCAAATCAATGCCATTGCTCCCATTTTACAAGCAGGAAAAAATGGACATGAAATTACATATTAGCAAAGAAGTCAGTCCTTGAGCTCCTGGAGCAGATCTGTCTCTGCTAAACCTCGGTCTGCCCCAAACTGACGCTCTTGGACAGTGGGGAAAAAAAGAATTATTTTTTTTCTTTTTGAATATTCAGTTGCATTTATTAGATCTTTTTACTTTATACAACCTTTTATAGAATCCAGTGTTGCAGTATTTTTAAAATGACAGCTGGATCAGCTATGTGGGTATTGTACATAAGATGTTAAATAACATGAGAGGAGTCACCTGGTAAGAGTTGCTTACTCTCTTCTCAGTCACTTTCCTGGAGGAGAATATCATGAATGCATTCAAAGTAGAGCATCCAAAGCAAACTGATGATAGGTGAAATGAAGCAGAATTTTTTTTACAGTAAAACCAGTATATCACTTACTCTCTTTTTCTTTGGACTCCAGTAAGAGACAGTATAGAAGGAGAAACAATGGCTAGGAGAGGTTTTGGATGACCAGATATCCTGACAGATGGATTCTTACAATTTTCCTTTGATCCATCCCAGGTGTCCTTCTGAGAGCAGAAGCCTAAAACTCTTCCACACAGTTTCAAGGAGAGGGCTCAAAACTCTCCTGTTTAATAGGGAAGGCACTTAGGAAATTGAGTGTAAATTGAGCAGAAATAATTCCACCTGGAAAGTCTTTTATAACCATCAAGGGAGGGAGATTTGGAGCTCTTTTTTCAATAAAAATGTAGGTGCAAAAAGATGTTAAGATCCTTATTATGGATTATATATACATATAAATACATTTTATATATCTATAAAATCAATAGTTATTTAAAATATATTTTACATCTAAGAACTATTATCCCAGCACCTGTACTACTTGACCAAAATATTATTAAAATTCAGCTGACAGAAGGGTGAACTTAATGTGGATAAGAGCTAAGAAATCCTGCTCTGTAGTTTTTAATTACTCAGCGAAGGTGGAAGGTGTGCCAAGAGCTGGAGAGATCGAGGTGCAAATTTTAGCTCTGACTCAGCTCCACCCTGAAGAGGGATACAGGTGCAGGCTGTTCCCTCTTCACCCTGCTTGCTTTTGGCAAGAAGCCCAGAGGCACAGGAAAGGGTGGACAAGCTGGTCGTGAGCTCCAGCAGGTTCATGATGTAGGCGGTCAGTGAGGTAAGACCTGCGGGTGCCTTGTGGAGTACATTTGCTCTGGGGTTGGGACATGATCAAGATGTGTGGCCTACAAACGCTGCACTGGCCCCACCATGCAATTACAGCTGGTGTCATCCTACTCTGCTCTGCTCAACCCAGTGTTAGTCCACAGGAGCAGAGCTGGAGAGGGTTGAACACCTTGAAAAATTTGCTGTGATGCATTTAAAAAGAAAGGTTCAAAACATGTGCTGCTAGGCCGCCTGTTGATGTAAAGCCTTGACAATTTATTTGAGCTTAATTGAAGATGTCTCCATGGGTTCTGTATTGTATCACCTTCAAAATCTTTTGGATACCTTAATGCGACAGAGCCAGTGAAAGGAGGCAGTCTTCTTGAACTCTCACTTCTGGAAAGGAGACCAGTAAGAGCTTGTCACCACTTTTTATTAACACTAAATATTTTAGCAAGCTTTTGCCATTTTAAGTATTGTGGGGAAAACAAAGCAGTCATCTGCCTCCTCTAGCAATTTTCATAGCTCATGAGACTAATCGTTCCTGTCAGGCAGCTGCATTGCTTTTTCACTCTCTATAGCTGACAGCCTTTTTGCATTTGCTATTGAAAGCACTGGCTTCAGCCTTACGCTGCAAAGAATATCCTACATATTTTAATAACTTCCTAGAATCACTCACCTTTTGAAAGAGGCACAGCACTGCAAAGCGTAGAAAGGACGGTGGTGAGTCTACAGGATTCGTGCTCTCCAGAGGGTACTTTGGCAGAAGTGTAATGCTCTCAGTGAAAGGCACTGAGAACAGGCTCTGGTGTGATCTTGGTGAATTTGGGGTTCTTATTTTTATTTTATCCTCAGTGTGTCCTGTGAGTTGATCTAGATTTTAATTTATTTCTTCTTTTAAATAGCCATGTTATTGGTACATCCCGGAGGGCTTGTTACGGAAAAGAAACAAAAAATAGGAATATTCTCTCTTTTTTTGGTAATAAGTATGGACTCATTAATGACAGGGAGATTCTGCTGCAGTAAACTTGTACTGGTGGGACAGGTTTAAGCACTTAATCCTTTTGCTGCTCCTGTTATAACAGTTCCTAGAATATGGCAACACTAACAGGATGTTTTTCATAGAGATTAAAAAAGATTATTCATTTTAGTGACTCATCTCCAGCCAGCCCATTGTTGAATGCCATGGCTGATTGTACAAACAGCGTGTTTTCCTGATGAAAGGAAAGCAAACTGAAGAGACCTGTTCCTTTGCAGCCACCATCTATTTTGACCTTTGGTCTCTCTTATCAATATAACAGTTAAAATTCCCAACAAAGTCTAGTTCTCTTCAGCATGTCCCATGTGCTACCCCAAATATCTGCTTCTCCCTGTCCTGTACCTCTACAGACTATTCAGAGACAAACACTACAACACCATGTAAAGTCTACTCTTCTGTTTTGCTTTAGAGCAGTGTAATGTCTGTGTGTCAATATTAGGGGCACATCCTCACCTGGTCCTTCTTAGAAGTTAATTCTGGGAACAATAGGCCCAAGAATATTTTCTGCAACAAATGAAGTCACCTTTTGACAAGGTAACAAAAGCTGCTGGGTGGAAGCACGAGAGCAAGTAAAATGCTTCACAAAAAGATGCAAAGATATCTTGCTTTCTTAGAGTAAATCAGGAATTATGGTGTTAAGTCAGGCTCTCTAATCTCATGTTCTTCTATTGCATATACACATAGTCTGCCCCTTTTCTAAGGGCAAACTATAAACTTCTGATTTAATTAATTTTTTCTCCTCTTAATCTGCTTGGATAAGGTTTAAATACCAAGGACAAACAACAGAAGCCTTTACTATAAAAAAATACAGCCTAGCTTGGAGTGTTTCTTTTAATATAAACTTTTCTGGCACAGTTCAACAGCTTCTTACCTTTTACTTAGCAGCAAGGGTTTCTCTGTGAAAAGCTTGCCACTTAAATATGTTTGGGGGGGAGAAATCAACTGGCTTTATAAAATCTACTTTTATCTTTCAGTTTTGTAGGTCTTCTGTCTTGTTGCCTACTACTTTATGGACAAGAATTGCCAGAAGTCTTTTGAAGTGTAAAAAATGCATACATTCAAGATAACTCTTTGGGATAGGTTCTCTAAATGACTAACTGTACCAAGTAACAAAAGTATTTTTCTTACATTGTAAACAGAATGGAATTAAGTTAAACATAATGGAGCAAAAATTGCTTGGATGAACGATTTTCCTGTGAAGCAGGAAATGTATGTTCTCTTGCCATCATTGACACAGTACATACTGCCATCTGGGTGTCCTGAGAAAGCACCTGGCTTGCTTCCTTACCTGCTGCTCTTGTCCTTTCTCAGTGGCTACATTAAAGTGCACTATAAACACAAAAATGTCATCAAGTGCCAAGCTTTCAACCTTACAGAATGCCTTTTGCTCCAGGCTTTTGCAATGCGATTGGTCATCCCTGTTTCACAGGGTGGAGGAGCTGAGGCAAAGATACCCACAAGCCATGGGTTGGGAGTAGAGCTAGAGCCTGACTTCTTCACACAGTCGGTGCCTAATCTGAGGCCACATCCACACTCACTGCTGTCATTGTGTCCACAATTACTGCCAGCAGTTCACAGCAGTATAAAAATATTTCTTCTGACATGCTGAAGCATCTTAAGAGACCATATGATAAAACTGCATTTATATAATGATTCATGCTGCAGTGCTAACCCAAAATCAGTCATTGCTAATGTTAAAAGCACTTTTTTCTGCTCCACTTTCTTCCTCTGTGCCAAGGTAGCTGAATGCCCCTGATTTTACGCATGTTGTTTGATATATGTCTCTGTGTAGGTCACTACGAGTACATTAGGAATGCAGTGACATTTGCCATTCAAACTATCACCTCAACCAAGCCACTGCGAGTGTTAATTATTTCACAAGTGACTGCACTTGGTTATGTGTCTTGGGCTGGCACATTGCCAAAGGAGAGTAGGAGGGTTTTTTAATGAGTCCAATTTTTCTTTTGACACTAGTAGCCTGTTAGATGGGATCATGGTCGTTTAGATGGTTTCTGAGGAAGGCGAAGACACCTTGGGTAACAAACAGAAGGAGGGTACAGTTGCAAACTGCTAGCTGTCGTATGTTTTTCTTCTTTGTGGCAGCTTGCTGAGGTTCCTTCTACACTGTTCAATTCTTTCAGGAACTGAAAGGCAAGATGCTCTTTCATTGCCCAGAGGAACTCAAGGGGGTTTGTATTATAGTGAAGTAGCAAGAAGCCATTTGAACTGGTGCCATTGCCAGGAAGCTCAGAGTATAGTTTATATCTTTGTCATGAATCCATGAGCTTTTCCTTACCATAGGCTGAAGTGAGAACCGTAAACTGTAGTAAAAATCAATATAACTTAGTAATGTATTCTAGAGAGAAGAAACGGGATATTTCTAGAATTTAGGAGCAAGGTGTCTGTAGACCTCTGCTGATGGCTTAATTTCCATTTCATTCTGTGAACAATGGGACATATGGCCAGCTGGGGTTTACTAGATACTTCCAAAGCGTTGTTATTTCCAGTTAGAAATGCTATCTGCTGTGAAGTCAAATCCCCACAGTGGAGGCTGCTGAGTCTTTACACTCTGCCAGAGTAAAGGCGCTACCCTGATCGTGTGTAGCCCAACTGGAGCCACGGCTGTGACAGGAAACTGAGCAGAGACAGGGCAGCCTGGAAACTCTGTCCCTGGTCATTATGTTCATTGCTGCTATAAAAAGCCTTCAGACTATTACAAATTTTGTCAGAACATTCTAATATCGTTGGAAGGAGAAGGTCACTTTGAAAATAGCTCGTATTTATTTATCTGTAAATGCTCATAAGAAATTACACACATACACCAGATGCTAGGCTGGCTGTGCCCTTTGTTCATAACACAGGCAATTAAAACAAAAAGAAGAATGTCTAAGGGGTATAGTTTTAATAATCCCAAAGATTACCAACTAATCCCAAACCATAATGAATTTTCCATCAGCATGACTTGTAGGTCACTGTCACTATAAATCTAGTCCAATGAAGTCCATTATCCAGAGAAATGCTCATGGGCTGCACGAAACCAGAACTGAAGCCAGGGTCAGTGACATAAAAAGTAAAAATAATGACATTGTCAGAAGGTGCTGTATTGACAATCTGTAGATGGCAGTGCACTCAACTCATCTACTACCCACGCTCCACAACAACAAAAGTACCTTTATGGAGGTAAATATCCATCATCTTTTCCTTTTACATCACTTTTTGTTACATTCCATTCTAATAACACCAAGTCTTAGTGCCACATGGCTGCTAGAGTCCTTGTCTTTCATCACAAAATGTCCTTTGAATGACTGTTAGGTATATTGTGTGAAAACACTTGAACTTCGATTCAAGCACCTGAATTCTGGACAAAATGGTTCCACAGCTGTGACCCTATAGAGAAAGGTGTGTGAGGGGAGACATGTCCTTGAGAAAATGGGAAAAAAATCTGCTAGTCAGAGCATGCCTTTGCTGAATATATTATATGAACACTGTCAGCATAGCACGAAGGACCAGAAAGTCAGCCCTAAATTGCTCTTAGTGACCCACAGGTACCTGAGGCCACAGCCCATAGACTCTGAGTTTCTGGTGCAGGTGAAGTATCTTAAGACCAAAACTGTGAACCAGAAGCCTTGTGTTCAAAAGCCAATTTATCTGGGAGGGAGGAGGAGTACATGGGACTATATTAAACCAAGTTGTGACTAAACACTAATATGAAATTATGACCTGAGTGAATGTCTGAAATGGTACCAAAAACATATCCCAGTGACCAAATTAATATTTGGCACTGTCTCATGCAATGTTACAGCCTGGATGTGTGGACAGCTAGGTTGGTAAGAAACGTGTTAGTTGGTCAGGCTCAGAACGTCATGACCAGTGTATCATTTTCTGCATGGAGCAACTACCAATGGTATAGGTACACCAGGATCTATATCCTGGGACCTGTGCTGCTTAATGTTATCAGTGACCTGCAGGAGGTTGCTGAGTACTCTCTTATCAACTTTGCATGTAGTGCCAATTCAGATTCAGAAGCGATATCTGGTGTCTTAGGGGGATCCCATGGACTGACTGTTTTAGATCACAGTGCTGGTGCCACAGCCATCCAGAGCCCCTCATTACCAAAATACTTCTCCTTGTTAGCTGGCAAGCACTAGTTTCTAGTTAAAAGTAGAGTGGGAATGATGGCATGAAAGTAAATTGAACAGACACAGGAATGGAGAACATGGTGCTCTGAAAATTAGAAATATTCTGTGAAGACCCTCCCACTTTAATCACACCCTTCTAGCATAACTGTGGTTTGATCAGTGATGCTGCTGTTGTGATGTGTTGTCATTCCTTCCTCAGCCTGATTTTCTTTTTCTTACAGAACTGGGGTCCAGGTTGCAAAACCCTTGCCTTCTTTCCTCATCAGCTTTTCTAAATCAAAATCATTGTTCCTGTATGGAGGCACGTCGTGCTTTGATAACCCTTGATGTCTCTGACACACACTGGGGCTGTAGCTTTCCCACCAGTGTATGATGCCTTCAGCACAGTGTGGTGACTGCAGCTCACCCAGGAGACTGCAACTCCTACTCCTGCTGCACTGCTCCATGTTCGTTCTGCTGCTTCTGCACCACCCCCCCATCAACTGCTTCAACCCACAGGCTGAGAGATTGCATTCTCAGCATTTTTAAATGCTCCGGTAAGTATTACTTAGCACGTGTAGTTAATCATTGATCTTTATTTTTATTAACTTAGCACTAGAGGTTTAGAATGAGAGACTCTTGAGTCTTCTGAGAAATGAAAAAGCAAGGGAGACAGGGAAAGGTGTGCTCACTCCATTACTGACCGCATTCCAGCAACTGACACATCACTGGGCATAACTCACAGCAGCTACTGGAACTGCTGTAATTTAAGGCCGTTTCTCAGGAATTTTCCACTGACTTAAGATCCTCCAGACTTATACACTCTACAGTTCCCCACTCTACAGTTCCCCACTCTACCTTGGAAACTTCTGCACCAGGCTTGTTAAAACAGCCACCTACCTTTCTTGGGTAGAATCAGACCTCTGAGGCTCATGCAAGTTCTGTAAATGCTGCTTATTTGGGGATATGTAGGAGGGATGCTGAACTGGTCCTTTCCAGTTTCTTGTATGCATATGCAGTGTATGTGGATGTGTGTGGCTATGTGGAGTTTGATTCAGCTGCTCTCAGATGCAGGATGCATCTGTGCCTCTGCAAGATAAAGCAGCTCCTCTTTATGAAACCGAGGTCTACCCTACTGAGGGAAAAATACAGTGGACTGGACTTAGCAGAAAAAGAGGTCTCCACTCATGAATCATTGAAATGTGTGCATCAGGGACTTCAAATTTTGCTGAACTTGTAATCAAGGTTGTGGAGATGCCCGTGATTTTGAGGAACTGGACAAAGTGGGGTGGGCAAGGATATGGCAGCTGAGAAAAAGATGAAGTAAAAAATTTGTCATCTCATTGACAGTTAATTAAAGTGTTGTTATTTATGTTGAAGTGCATAGGGTAAGCCCATACCTTTGAGAGCCCATACCACTGTGAAGCAGTTAACATCCAACTATACAGCATCATGCTTTGAATCAGATTTTGAAGTCAAACCTAGTGGGAAAGTGGTAGTTACCCACGTAATGCAAAGATGCATGAAAGAGAAATGCTTGTGCATGAATGTGGTATCCAATGCAAAGGAAACACACACAAACTGAAAACAAACAAGCCATCAAACAAAATACATAAAATGAAACCACGCATGTTGCCTGCTTCATTTCACTAAGTAACATAGGCTGAATCTTACCTAAAGGATGCACTTGCAATGAGTGGATGCATTTTTAATGCATTTGTAGCTCCTCTCATTCAGAAAGTGTACTCCTTTTTTTTCTGCAGTCTCCATGAGGAGGTAATTCACCATTCAGGCTCTCATTCCTAGCTGAGCCCTGTATCCCCATGTGCTGCAGTCCTGTACACTTGTACTGCATCTCACTGTCATTAAAAAGAGATGAAACAGCAGCACAGAGGAGATGCCTGGCAGTGGCAGCTTACTGTGTGTCAGTGCTACAAATTGCAGCAGAGCTATGAAGTAGCTGTAACCCCTGAATACAACTAGCTGCCATAAACCAAAGCATTTTGTTGGCATTTAAATGCAGCACCTCTACATTTACAAGCTTCCCGAAGACTGCCCCATTATTAATGTGATATGAAGGGAAGCTCCTACCACTCTTTTCGGCCTATTTGCTTTCATGAGTTACTTAGGAAAAGGAATATTGGTAAAGTTTCAAATGAGTTATGGCAGCTAATTAAATTGGACAGAGAATAAATGACCCAAAGTCTGACCATCAAGTCCTTGTTAGTGTTCCATCTTCACCCTGACAAAGAGATAACCTACAGAGCTGAGCCACCTTACTTGAGCTGTTTTGGACTCTTGGGGCAGTCCAGGAAAGACATTTCTCCAAGAAACAAGTTTACAGTGATATGTAAAACGGAGTTATCTCTACAGATTCCCTGGAATTGCTTGCTAGCTCAAAAGCTACTACATAAGTTGCTTTATTATTAGCTGTGGAAACCTAATGACTATTAAATATAGTAACATGATGGCTTCTAAAATTGTCAGGTCCATATTGTTTGGGTCAATCCTATTAAATCAAAGGTCATATTGAGTGAATTTAGCTATACCTTTAAAAATCCTTAGTGGACAGCACTAGAAACTAGTTGTCATCAATTATCCAGAAGCTGATCATTAGCTAGATACTAGACAAAGTAGATCTCTGTCAGAGCCCTTGGTTTGGAGCAGTTTCTGATGAAAACTATACACTATCTGGGAATAAATATTAGCTGCATGAAACACTCCGAGTGACAGAATGAAGTAGCTAAAACAAATAGAGCTGAAATTTCCTGGAAATTTGGAAGGCAAAATGCTTGAACAGTGCTTCATTCTGTATCTGTCTTTTTCACTGGTCAATCTGCTAAGTTTTTTCATATATGCCAAAAAGAAAAGCCAAGTGAAATGAAGAGCCCATGCTGATGTCACAGAAAAAGTCTGCATCCTGGAGTAAAGGAGACAGATTTGCTTGTTAAGGAGCACAGGACTGGAAAAGATCTCTGGATTTTCTATACATTGGATGGGAAAAAACAATTGTGTCCTTGTTGTAAAATCTTATTCCCACTGCGAGGATATCATCTTATTAAAAGACACCACAGCTAAAACAAGTGATTGTACAAATGAAATCTGTCTTTACTTGACATGCTATTTCACTAAGTGCAAATTTGTCCTGGACTTTCAATCCTTTTTCTAACACTGAAAACCTAGGAGGCTGTGAAGCTGGACAGTGGGACAGTCTAGTGGATGTGAACTCAGGCAGATGGAAAGGATCACCCATTTAACCAAATAAATCCAGCTTGGTAGAAAATGGTCCTATATAATAAAATACTGATTAGAAAAGACAGAACCATCAGAGAATTGTTTTGGTTGTAAAAGACCTTTAAGATCATCGAGTCCAACCATTGACCTAACACTGCCAGCCTCACAGCTAAACCATGTCCCCAAACACCTCATCTATATGTTTTTTAAATACTTTCAGGGATGATGACTCCACCACCTCCCTGGGCAGGCTCCACACAAAACCACTCTAAAACTATAGCAATGAGAACTGCTCCCTCCTGATATTTTAACAGTCACAGGAATGGTTGCAGTATGCAAAACAGATCTCCAAGTGGCAGTGAACCTGGAGCTATGTGAAGAAAGCTGATTTAAGACCAAAGATTAGTAGGTACTCCCACACTGCTGTTTGAACATAGCTCTAATCATGCAGTGAGCCCAAACTTGTTTCACATTCACACTGGGTTGAAGAAAAGCTAAAGGAATAGGGGCTGCTTGGGCTCTGATTAACTCTGAGTTTAGACATGAATTTACTCTTTACACCAAAGCCATCTGATCTGAATCAGGCTCTTTAACCCCCTCCTGGGAAACAGCCTGGAAGTGTGTGCAAGAACCACATTCATGAGGCTGCATTTTAGATTAATTAATAGGCAGGTTATAAATATCCCATTAACATCATGTAATCATTGTCACTTCTGTTATCTTTTGATGGGAAAATAAAGTATTTGGAATGATATTTTCAAGGGATTTTTCCACAAACTGGATGAAACCAGTTATGGTACACGCAGGCTCGTGTAATGTGCTGCTGTCGGCTGCAGCCCAGACAGACAGTCAAAAAGACTTTGTCAAGCCCTTGGCTCTGATGGAGGAGAGAGGAGCAAGCAGGTTATTTCTAAACTTAAGCAGCTAGTCTGTGCTAGTTAGCTCACTTCTACGTGCAGTCTGGATACTCTTGAAATGTCTGTCACAGGACATAAACAGAATTTATGATTTTTTAATGCCAAATCCTTGGGCTCAGAACCAGTTAAGGTTAAATGAATAACTCCTATTATTCTTTGCTATTACAGCTTAAATTAAACTCACTATGCTTAGTTATTTAACAAGCATTTACTTAATTTTTTTGGCGAGCGTGAGGACAATCATGCCTGTCTTGCTGGTTCACAACACCCTGAAGATAGTCTCAGTTTCTGAGTGTGACAGAGTGCACAAAGCCACCCACATTGGCAGGTGTGCTTCTGCTGTGTGATTTCTGCTGCACTGGACCAAAAAGTCCTTCACAAAGCAACAACATCCATTGAAATAAGGGAGGGCTGGAGGATACTCTCATCCAGCATATCCTCTCTCATTAGAATCTGATTCTTAAGCTTTGGGTGTAGCTCCATGCTCCACAACCGTGTCTTTCTTGCTCAATCCTTTGTTCTGGCTCCATGCCTCAGTTTCACTTCTTGCTTCTATAACATATAGCCACGCAGCACACAGATCCAACACCATGCAAGTTGGTTTTATGTAGTTATATGAGTGAGGAAGTGTCTAAGAAGCAGCCTCTTTTTTTAATAAAGATTATAGATTTTATTCTCATAGTGCTTGAGACTTTGCTAAGGAAATAGTTTTGCTTAGCAGGGGAGGTTTTGCAGCCAGTTTCAAATCACAGAAAAACTCTCAAGCTATTTGCAACATCTTCAGGTGCCCTTTTTGCCTTTCTGTTTGCATTGCTATGTTCATGAATATAGAATTATCAGGAAGAGGTGTTTTTGTTGTTTGGCTTTTTTTCTTTATGCCAGGAGCCTTTTCTTCATGACTTGTTTGGTATCGAGCCAAACTTCAATGGTGTAGCATCAGTGATTTTGCCTGAGGTAAATACCATCTATTTTCTTTTTTCTGAGAGACTTTAGACTGTAACCCCACCCTTCAGGGCTGAGTTATTATCACACCACTCTCTCAAAAAGGACAAATCAGGTTACAGAGCTCACTAGATTAACCAAACATAAAACGTGAATGCAACGGTTCACAATCACAATGACTAAATGCCCTTGAGAAACAAGAGTTCCAGTTTAGCAGAACAACAACAAATTAGCTTGTTATGAATAACATTTACAATAACTTCACAAGTAAATCTGCCATTCTGTTCTGCTAACTGTATAAGACATGAAGTCACAAGGTGAAACTGCCAACTGCTAGGAAAGAGAATAAAATTCACTCCTTCACATCAGGGCTGATTAGAAATAGCAACTATTGCATCTCAATCTGTGTTCTTTTTAACCTGCTATTGCTAAGCTAAGGGTCCTTTCCGCTGATGACAGTTTTTTAAGATAACTCTTGCAGGTGCTGAACTCTATTCGAAATGCACATAGCACTCTGCAGACTAATAAGAAGGTGAACCTATTCAAGGGTTATCTTAGGTGTCTTTTCTGACTTAAATGATTCTACTATTCTATAAGGAATAATCTTGCAAACACATGGAATGATCTCTTTGGTTTAAATGAGAGCTGTGATGAGATTGTATTTTCTCATGTGTATATGCATTTGCAAGATTAGGCCTGAAGCATGAAACATAATGAATGATTAAAAAAAAAAAAAAACCACAAGAAGGAAGAAACATTTTTGGGTGAAAGACCAGGGAAAATAATGCCTTTTTAGGTATTTCCTGACTTTACATATCATTCTACTTAAACTGTGTATGTGGGTGAGTAGTATTTAATTTATGTGTATGGTGGAATGAAGGTCAGAGTTGCAAAACCAAGTAAAGAATAAAAATAAGAAAGAATGCTTTTTATCAGGTGAGAGCATAGTGAAAGAGGTGCAGAGTCTGGTGTTGAGAAGCAGCCAGAGGCAACCCAACAATAAAACTCTGTCTCTGATGATTTTAGAGTTGGAAGGTGAAGGGACAGGTTTTGGAAGCAAGATGGGTAACAGCTGTTATGTGAAAAAAACCTAAGCAAAGACACATGCAAGGCAGTGTTCAACAACACATTCATACCCTGCTTCCCCACATTGTGATTTGCTTCATACATCTTAGCTCCAAAAAAAAATAATGTTTACTATGCTTTTGGATTGCATTATTTTGTCATGAAAGCCACATGTTTGTACAAACAGCAGAATGTCTGTGCAGAGGCCAGACTTCACCACATCTTCTGTGTCTGTGGGCATTGACCCCAGCCTAGTTAAAGAGGCAGAGTTCAGGTCCTGATGATGTTTCACACAGGTGCACTTTGTTTCCTTCTTGATAGACCTATTTAGAGCTCGAATTTGAACAGAGCACAGGACAGGAAGTAGGAGAACAAAGGTTTTCTGGGCCTACTCTTTTGCTGGATTAAAAACTGGCTGGATGGCTGGGCCCAAAGAGTGATGGTGAATGAAGTTAAATCTTTTTTTGCAGCTAGTCACAAGTGGTGTTCTCCAGGGCTCAGTACTGGGGTGAGTTGTGTTTAATATCTTTATCAGTGATCTGGACAAGCAGATTGAGGGTGCTCTCAGTACGTTCGCAGACAACACCAAGTTAGGTGGGAATGTTGATCTGCTAGAGGGTAGGGAGGCCCTACAGAGGGATCTGGATTGATGGGCTAAGGCCAATGGTATGGAAGTTCAAAAAAATCAAAAGTGCTGGGTCCTGTGCTTGGCTCACAATAAGCCCATGCAATGCTGTAGGCTTGGGGTTGTAAAAGCTGCCTAAAGCAAATGCCTGCAACCATTTGAGTGGCTGTAAAGCTGCCTGATAGAAAAGGACCTGGGGGTATTCACTGACATCCAGCTAAACATGAGCCAGAAGTGTGTCCAGGTGGCCAAGAAAACCAACAGCATCCTGGCCTGTATCAGAAATACTACGGCCAGCAGGAGCAGGGAAGTGATCGTGCCTCTGTACTTGGCACTGCTGAGACCACACCTCAAATGTGATGCTTGGTTTTGGGCCCCTCACCACAAGAAGGTGGTGCTCAGGGGCATCCAAAGAAAGGCAGCAAAGCTGGTGAAGGGTCTACAGCACAAGTCTTATGAGGAGCAGCTGAGGGAACTGGGGTTGTTTATTCTGAAAAAAGAGGGGTGAGGGGAGACCTAATTGCTGTCTGCAGCTGCCTGAAAGGAGGTTGTGGTCAGGTGGGGTTGGTCTCTTCTCCCAAATAGAAGTGATAGGGCAAGAGGAAGTGGCCTCAAGTTGTGCCAGGGGAGTTTTAGGTTGGACATAAGGAAAAATTTCTTAACAGAAAGGGTTGTTAAGCTCTGAAGCAGGCCGCCCAGGGAAGTGGTTGAGTCACCATTCCTGGAGGTACTTAAAAGACATGCAGATGTGGAGCTGAGAGACATGATTTAGTGCTGGAGTTGGCAGTGCTGGGTTAACAGTTGGAAACAATGATTTTATTTTCCAAACTATAGGATTCTGTGGTTCTATATGATTAAAGGGAATGATAATGCTAACTGATTTAAGCAGCAGCATATCATGATCAAGGTAGGAAAACCACCGATACTACAGAGAAAGTGATTAGATTCACAGGCATATGGTTAATATGATCTTAGCATTCAAGACCAATTTGAGGGGCAGAATGAATCTCATCCGAAAATGATAGGTGGAATTCAATTTGAGTCTAAGATGCCTAAATTGTGGTTACAGTATATAGGTGTCACATATGGGCCACTTGTCTAAGCTCCCACTACTGTCAACAGTGGTTTAGTCAACAGGATCCAGAGAAAAATTCATCAGACAAGTTGCTTGGGGCACAATTCAGCTGTCTAAACATAGACATTGAATGCCAGTTGAGATGCTGTAGGCTGTGCCATCTGGCCTACAGCTGCCTCTCCTGAAACAAGTAGGACAAACAGGTCTGTATTCTATCTACCAGCCCATGCAAATGTCTCAGATACCTGCATGCATCCGAAATGGATGCTGGACATGTGTCTAGGGTCACATCTGGATCAGCTGAATCGCATCCTAGACACCTGTTTTAGAATGAGCCTCTAGGATGCTTTCCAGGCTCTCCTAGATGTGTTTTAAGCCTGTTATGATTCCCATACAGATGCTAACTCCAATTTAATCATCATGTTTACTTTCACAGGTATAAACAGGTTCCTACTGAAGGTGAGCCATGCAATCTGAAAATGGAACTCAAGATAATACTAGTGGATAACTTCTGGTACTCTCTGACTTTATTTATTCACTGTGAAGCAAGGTAAGACTCAATAATTTGTACCTTAATATCTGACTTCTAAACATCTAAAACCAGGTCAAGAGAAAACCATTCTATGAACTAGTTCCAGAAGAAGAATCAACAAGATTCAGGTCTGGTCTATACTTGAAAAAAGTATTTTCCATGTTAATTAGTGGTGCAACTTTATGTGAAAGATTTCATAGTGGTATGAACACTTCTATTCTGGGATGATTTTCCAATTTCACTTAGATGGCTTGTGGATATTCTGGAGTAAACTAGTTCCAGGATAAGTGTGACTGTGTGCTACAACTTGTAACATTTTGCTCTGGAGACAAAGGCTTGGGAGTAGAAGAAGAGAAAGGAGAGAAGAGTTGGTAAATCAAAGGGATGTTAGTCAAAACATTGACAATAGTAGTAAAAGGAAGAACTTGTTTAAGTTCCTTCTGGTTGTCTAATAATGATGATAAAATGTTGGCTCTGTTTGCATTGTGTTTAAATGGTTTGTGTTTTAATACTTGCTGTCTGTTCCTTTTATTGTTAGCCTTTTGTTTGATAGAAATTGTTTCAGTATGTCTTTGAACTGCCTGTTTGAACACATGGCTTAATTCACTTCTATTTTCAAGAACAAAATATCTCAAGCACTCAAAAATGTTTAGAAATAACTCCACACTCATAAAACATTAAAATCTTTGCAAGTGCCTGGAGTAGGAAATGCTGCTGGTTTGTAAGATGTGCAGTCTCCTTAAAAACCAACTGTGTATTTTGTTTAAAATGAAAGTATATAAAAGTGTTTATTGGTTTAAAGTAATTTTAATTTAAGCTGTCCCTTAAAATGACTTCCGTCATAGAATGATTTAGGTTGGAAGGGACCTTTAAAAATCATCTACTCCAACACCCCTGTGGTCTGCAGAGGCATCTTTAAGTAGCTCAGGTTGCTCAGAGACCCATCCAACCTAACCAGGAATGGGGCATCTACCACCTCCCTGGGCAACCTATTCCAGTGTTTCACCACCTTGACTGTAAAAAATTGCTCTCTTATCTCCAGTCTAAATCTACCCTCTTTTAGTTTAAAACCATTGCCCCTTGTCCTGTCACATCAGGCCCTGCTAAAAAGGGCTTCTCATTGTTACTGCCATTATCAGCAGTCTCCAATCCTGCAAAAACTAGTGCATGACAGGACAATTGCCATAATCTCATTGACTTCAGTGGGACAACACCTAAGAATAATGTTCCATCTGACAGTTCTTGCAGAAGCATGTTCACTCTGCAGTATTCCTCCTTCTCAGCTGAGGGCCCCAACTTCAGTCGCTTGCATGGTCTGTGTAGGAACTGTATCAGAAGGCTTTTTAATGTAAGAAGCCAGGCAAGCAACTGATTTTAGCAATAGATCTTCCTGTAAATGTTCCAAACAGACTTTTAATCTTTGAAATGTCAAACTTACCAGCCAACTACTGCTCAGAGTGATGTAACCTTTCTTCTGAAGATGGCAGGGGTTGTGGTCAGATGAGAACTAATGTCATCCTAGGGTTACAAATGTGCTTTAAGTTGTGTATCTTTTCTGATGCTCCAAACAAGGAATAGTTTGTCTTATCAAGGGCCTATGGTGCAGTAATATAAAAGGCTTTTGTAAAGGGTATTATAAAAGAAGCATAGAAGACATTTTTTCAATATCCAGTTTGCTGTGCATTGTTTCCTGATCCCTTCAACCCTGCAACATTAAATTAAAGTTGTCTTTCTATAGTAGTTTTCTTTGTTTTGTTCTGTTTTTTAAACATTTCATTTTGCTGATGCAAAACCTGTCCAATTATTCCCTCCTATGAAATGTCTGAATCATAGTCTTCAGTGTGGAAACACGGGAAGCCTAAGTCACCTCTACCAAGGAATCCCTTCTGTGGAAAGTCTGGAATCTTTACAGTGTTATTTGCTCTACTGGCTGAGGTATTTTTGTTCCATTAAAAACAGATGCTATTCCTTAGTATTAAGACAGATTAATTTCACAGATACAATGGGATCCTATTATAGCAATCTGGTTTTGGTTTTAAACAGAACAGTTTCATTGTATGCATGATGCCCGGCTATAATATAGCTGTTTTGATGTACAAATGGAAATCTGGAAATCTGACTTTCTTACAGTATATGTAAAAGGTGGCTATATTTGTAGACTCTAAAACTGGATTCAACTGTACAAGTGTTTGAATACATACCATCTGTGTTAAACATATGTTCTTTTTAGCCCTGAATTTGCCACGGTCATTATTTCTTTGAAATGACTACAATGCACTTCAAACTGACTGGGCATCTCAAAATTCAAGATTAATTGACAACCACCTTGTAAAAGCTTGACACATATTAATAATAACTTGCTCTGCAATTAACAAAATAAACAAAAAGAATAGGATTAGTTGTGAGTCTCTTCCCAGTGCTATGAGGAGAACTTAGCATGGCCTAGGGTAGAGTTAGCCATGCACAGAATTGAGCTTCAGAAGTGGTGAGAGCAGACCTTGGGAGCATGAGCACAAAAGGCGAGCGGAAAATGGCAAGCAGCTTATGGTATTGTTGTCACATCTGGTCCCAGAGACAGGAGTGAATGGAGGGCTGCTTATAAACAGCTGAGCTATCGCACAGTTCTCCTGCAGCCTTTCCAAGCGAGGTATGTTTTCAGTGAGTAGAGGCTTAGTTACGGAATTTAGCTCTCTTTCAAGAACATCTGTGGCTTGCTTTTCTAATTAGAAGGGCAGTCCACAAACAAACTTCTTTTTATTCTGGGAGAAGAAACGACATCTCAGAAAGAAGCTCAGGGCTTTAGAAAGATGCAACAACTCACAAGGGGGGAAAATAATCAGGCAGCCACGCTTTTCAGGACAGCCACATCACTTTTTGATAGTGTCGTGTCACTGAGCCCTGACAATTACATGTGTGATATAAAATGGAATGTCACTGGGTCTTCCATTTATTATACTCCATCGTAATTGATAGCCTGAGTCTTTCCAGCACTAGCTTTGATCTCACTGTTTGATTTATGTGAGCTGACTATAGTGCCTTGGAAAACGTCAGTTGAAACCAGTGGGGTTGTGGAAGGATGAGTATTTTTGCCCTGCAGCTCAGGCTGCAGGATAGGAAAATAATTTTATAAGATTGAAAATTGCTTTTTGGATTTGCTGATATGAAAAGCCAGACTAATGTACTCAAAATTTTCATTTTCATAAATGTGCCTGTTGATTCATGACTGGAGAATGTGAATTTCTGGAACGCTGGACTGAATCTCTGTGTAGTTCCTGGCCAGCATTCTGCTTACTCTCAGGGCATTGAGACTAAGGAGTGGAATAAGAGATCTGAATCTAGCCCATGAAAATAAATGAAGGAGGGGAAAGCTGACTGTAACACCACCACCAACAGCAAAAAATGTTTTCTTTTTTTTATACCAAATGGTTGAAAAAGTTCTCACTGTTTCCCCAATGCAGGGAAACTCAGGTCTTAACCTCTCATATCCTGCTCATCATCAGACTTGTTCCCTGATGCTACTTTAAGGTCTGTGGCAGCCCATCTCTTGGTGACTATACAACAGAATACCGAACTACCAATTGATAGTGAATGAGGCTGCCTGCAGACTTCCCCTGAGATATTATATTATTTATTATGTATTGGCTAAGGTATATAAATTTAATAAAAATAAGCAGCTAGGTAGCTTTGAGAATCTATACAATATTTATTATAAATAAATGTGTGCATTTGTTTATATATAAAATAATGAACAATATTACAATACCTCAGTCCCCTGAGACCAGTGAGAAAGTCTGGAACATGAAAGACAAACACAGGAGTGAGTTGTTCGGAGAGGCTGAGGAGCCTCCATTGTTGGAAACATGTAAAATCTTGCTGCACAGTGTCCTGGACAACAAGGTCTATCTGAGCCAGCTTGAGAAGTGGGACTATACTAGATGATCTCAAGAGATCCTGTCCAACCTCAACCATTCTGTGATATTCCACAGTAGAGTTGCTGCCATGTATAATTGCATTTGCTGATCAGATATAAAAATATTTCTGAGGCATTGCCCCGTATCAGAGTAGCTGCACATAAGAATCACCATTCAACACTAAAGCTCTTTTACTGTTAATTACTTCAAGACCTACAGGAACTTCCTAGGCCACAAAGGGTGAACTGATTCCCTCACAGTGACTATTCCCCAGATTCCTCCTGTTATAGTTTTGCAGCTCTCCGGTACAATGCAAATGGCCCTTGACAATAAAATTAAGTTGTAGCTATTTGATTAGCTACTTGAACTGATCTCAAGTAGTATCTCTGGAGGCAGGTTATAAAAACAGGGCTAAGACTAGACTGAAAACAGAGAGGAACACAGCTATCAGATAGGATTTCTGCTTTTCTTCCTGGCATGTAGCTATGCTGGGAATTCTGTCACAGGAGTGACATGTTACGTGAATTCTATAGAGTATTTTCCTTTTATGGTTATGCTTTCTTGCTTATCTAGCTGCTTATACATTGCCCTGACTGCTTGGCAATGCACTGTTATTATACTAAGTACCACTTCCTTTAAACCAGGGGTTTAAAAATGAAGTTATTTGGAGTAGAAATAGTGTTTCACATGCCAGATAAATAATTGAAGTGCTGGCATGAGGCTTTCATAATACTATTTCTATGCTGCTGTTGTGGTTTAACCCCAGCCAGCAACTGAGCATCACACAGCTGCTCATTCATTCCCCTCTGTTGGGAGGGGGGAGAGAATAGGAAAAGTGAGAAAACTTGTGGGTTGAAATAAAGATAATTTAGTAAGTAAATCAAAAGCTGCACATGAAAGCAAAGCAAGGAGTTCACTCACTACTGACCATCGGCAGGCAGGTGTTCAGCCATCTCCAGGAGAGCGGGGTTCCATCATGTGTAATGGTAACTTGGGAAGACAATGTCATAACTCTGAATGTCCCCCACCCTTCTTCTTCTCCCAGCTTTATTGCTGACTATGATGCCATACAGTATCAGTCAGCTGGGGTCAGCTGTCCCAGCTGTGTTCCCTCCCAGCTTCTCGTGCAGCCCCAGACTACTCTCTGGTGGGGTGGTGTGAGAGGCAGAAAAGGCCTTGACTCTTTCAGCACTGCTCAGCAACAGCTCAAACATCCCTGTGTTATCAACACTCTTTCCAGCCCTAATACAAAGCATAGCTCATATCAGCTACCATGAAGAAAATTAACTCTGTCTCAGCCAAACCAAGCACAATAACTGAAGTACTGGAATGACATTTACTTAATACTATATATATACTATATGCTGTTTAGTGGTGCAAATGTATTTTATTAAGATAAGAAAAATAGTCTTCAACAGCAAAAAACATTTTAGTATATCAGAGACTTCAGACTTGTTCTTCCTGTGTTGCCTCCCAAGGTCCTTCCTTCTCCTGCCTCTTCTCCCTGCCTGCAGCCCCCTTCCCACCCTCACCCTGGAGGCCTTTCCCTGACCTGGCTGTTTCAGCTCCAGTTTCCTTGTCTGCTTTGCCCAGGTAAAACCGAAGTCTTGCTCTGCCCTCTGCAGCTTCCACCTGGAACATGTGCAGGAAGGGTGAAAATTCTAGGCAATTAGCTATAGGTTTCTAAACAACAGGTGATACCACTGTTTTTAAAAAGTATTATAATGGACCATACTGGATGGAATTTTACACTGAACTTTAGATGTAAACCACTTATCCCCCCATTAGATCTCAAGTGCCTTCTGTGAGCCTCTAGATTTAGGAACAGATTTTTAAAGTTTTAAAAATGTACAATAGAATATCATTTCCCCACACTCACTCTTGTGGGTGGCTGGAAAATTTCTGCAGCCGGTGTTTGCCTCAGTCTGGTGTTTCATACAGGTAGTTGCAGGTTGACAAATTCCCCACGGGGAAGTCTTGTTAAGAATATTATCACAGTAAGTGCCAGGCTAGCTTCCTAGCAAGAGTTGCTACCAATCCCATCAAGTATAGGAAAATAATAATAATAAATATAGATTTAAACAACCAACTACTGAACATTCTAGTAAAATGTTACACTGTCACTGTGTTTTGGTGTCACCTGACCTAAGACTTAATTAAGACAGCCCAAAAAGCACACTGACTTCAGTTAGCTTTATATCAAATTCTGACTGAACAACCAACCACTCATAAAAGATAAGAAAGATAATAAACATGGCCAGTTTATTTTTTTTTCTCATCATGTGAATTTGGAAAAGGGAAGGAATAATGGGTTTAGAAATATTTCATTTCGTGTTTTCAGGATGAAAGAAAGGAAAAATATACCCAAGAAGTTTCTTTAAAAGATCCACTTAAATGGGACCACTGTCAAAAGAGGTAATTATTTTTTATTGTAAAAGCTTGACAGCCTCCTTTTAGGGCTGAAATGCAGAAACAAAATGAAATCTTTTGTATGATGGATTGAGTTAATGCACAGCAGCTTTCTGAGTGAGAAAACCAGAGAAGTGATTAGGTTATTTTTAATACTTTAGCTAGAGACTGGATACTGCTGCTACAACTAGTCACTGGGGTATAATTAATATACCATTTGCTAATAGAATATAGAGCACTAAAGGCAAATGCCCTTTGGGATTTCAGCTATCTTCTTGCATCCCAGTGAGTTGTAAAGAGCGTGGAGCTGCATGGCAGGGTCCGAGTTGTTTTCCTGGAGCCTACATAGTTAAATTGGGTTGCTCAAAGAGACCTGTACTGTGCAGAGGTCTAGACAGACTATGGGGCCTGCCTGGCTGCTGCAGCTGGGCTGAGTGCCGTTTGGCAGCCCGCACACCAGGGTGTGTGTGCTCAGCCGCCAGCTGTGCCAGGTGCCAGAAAAAGTCCCAAACTCAGCTTGGCGGACGGGAGAGGTGGGGCTGTTTTGCAAGTAGAAATGAGGAGCCATTTTAACCATCCCAGGGAAGATGGTGACAACTGACTGGAGAAGTCAAGAGCTACCAAGAACCTTGGTGTGAGCTCTGACCTGCTGGTACGGGATGAAATCTCAAAGTACCACAGACAGACTTTCTTTTCATGTCACTCTGTCCTCGGTGCCCCTTCTTCCTCATCCGCTTGCAGCTGTGAAGGCATTATCTGTTAAGCCTACTACGAGGTTAGCTGGCAGAAGAATAACTTTCCAACATCTCTTGGTGTTGCAGGTCTTTACAAGAAAAGGGGTGAAGGAGGAACCTGGTCTCATTCCAGTTGCTTTGCATACATGTGCTGGTCCAAGGGAAAAGAGAGGCAAAGTCAGCCAGCATTGTCTTCAAAATAACACCTGTAAGGATCTTCCTCATACAAGCAGAAACCTAGTTCAGTATGCTTTAACACAAGTCATCCTGGTTTTAGGATACATCTCAGCCCTGGAAAGCCAGATTCAGATTACTGTGAGCTTCAAGCTGTCCCAGTTTGTACTAGAGGTGGGGTCAGTCTCTCGGCAGGGTTACAGTACAAATGTCAGAACCATGGGTTGGGTTAGATGACATGTAAAGGTCCCTTTCGACCCGGACCATTCTATGATTCTATGTCTCACTGGTACTGCCTTCTCTTTTTCTTATTTTGCACGCAGATAGGAATACAGACATAAGTGTTTAAGTGTTACACGTTCCTGATTAAAATGTTGTTTACCACTGGGCAAAAGATCATTTAAGATAATGAGTGTGGGAGATATTAAGAAAATAAGTATAATGAATTTTTTGAAGGCTTGCATTTCCCAGAAAGGCTGTGAAGAGGGAGAAAAACCAAATTGTTGTGGATTCAGTGTAATCTTTGAAGACACCCAGTCTATTCCTTTGCCTCTCGGACACATTCAGCAGAATCTCATAACTATGAGGTTCAATAGTCCCCAGACCTTTTTTCCACTTTATTCTGATTTTTTTGCAGAGCTCTAGATGTCCCTATACTTCTTGTATACCTCTTTACAAGTTTTCTCCTTGAATACTTGAGCCTGCATTTGGCCAGGGATGTGTCTTTCCTCTCCTGTCCCATGCTGCTTCTCTGCTGTCCACATGTAGGTTTTGTTTCACAGTTTCTATGTACTTTTCAAGCCACATGGACCAAGTAGAATCATAGAACGGTAGAGGTTGGAAGAGACCTCCAGAGATCATCAAGTCCAAACCCCCTGCCAGGGCAGGCCTCACAGGAACAGATCCAGGTGGGTCTTGAAAGTGTCTAGAAAAGGAAACTCCACAACCTCCTAGGGCAGCCTGTTCCAGGGCTCCATCATCTCCTAGTGAGGAAGTTTTTCCTCATGTTGCATTGGAACTTCCTCTGTTCCAATTTGTGACCATTACCTCTTGTCTTACCACAGGGCACCATGGAAAAGAGACTGGCCCTTTCCGCTTGACACCCACCCCTCAGATATTTATAGACATTAATAATTTCCCCTCTCAGCCTTCTTAAGACTGAACAGCCCAAATTCTCCCAGCCTTCAAAAGTACATTTTGGTTCTTCTACTTTTCCAAGCAAGGTTATTTTAGCAAATGTTTGTGAAGCATTTCAGGCCCTGATAGTGGCTGCAAGACACCTCTCGGTGGGCTCCCCTGCCTCAGAGACCACTTTTCTCCTCAGAGCCTGTCTCACAGTGCCTGTCAGCATGTCTGTGCACAGCCTTGGTAGTCTGGACCCACCTGGCTGATGTGACATTCCACCCTGACCTCAACCTGTTCCCACCCCTATGATGGCCCTGCCTGACTCTGGTGGCTGTCCCAGGGCTGCTGGGGATTGAGGGTCTCTGATGGGTCAGGGTGGGCCCAGCCTGTTCTGCCACTGCCCTCAGTTCTTTGAGCCCCTGCCTGTGCAGGACAACATGGGGGTGTAGCTGGTCTCAGATCTGCTTCAGGGTTGATTTTTTTTCAATTTATTTTCTTTTTCCCCATTGGTAAAGCTAGTACCAGAGTAGGTAATCCTTTCTGTGGCTCTTGAAAGCTACCACAGCAGACTCATCCATACAGTTCCCAGAGCTTAACAAGCTACCTCACATCAGCTGCTCTGGTAGCCGCCTTTGTATGTTCTTAATCTGCAACAAATGCAAGATAATTGAGCTTATCTCAACTCTTTATTACCGCAGGCTCAATTAAATCCAATTACCTCACATTTGCTATGAGATTACACACACAGGATTACTGCTGCTCAGCTGATGGTGGAGAATCTGACTATGGCTGAGCCCAGCCTAAATATTTCTTACCACTCTAAAGGATAATTCATATTGTTGTCTGCATCCTTCTGAGTTTGTTCCCAGAGAGTTTTGTCTCTGAGAGAAGGTGGCATGCTTCTAAGTGCGAGCGCCTGTCAGGAAAGGAATTTACATTACGCTAAACTGGTGACAGTAGAGAGAAAGGACCAGGCTCTGCAACATATGGAAAGTCATAGCCTTAGGCTTACATGATGCTCCAAGCATTGAAAAGTTACAGATTCCCTCACGGGAATGCCGAGCCCTTTGTAATTAGCCAGAATTTATCAGAGACATTTCTAGGGATGAAGAGATATAGTATTTTTTCTGTTACTATTTGGTGTGTTTCCACAGGAGAGAAATGAAAGCTCAAATCTCATCAGTACATTAACAATTAAGTTTTGGATAAATTTACTGCTAGGCAGGTAAACATGATGAAAATCAGAAGAGGTGGAAGAATTCAAGGTGTATGTGAAAAATGATCAGTACAGCAGAAAGTGTTGGTGGGGAGAGAAACAGCAGGACAAGCAACCTCCAAGGAGACAAGGAACTTTCTATGAAAATTAGGCCAAAAATAGAAGAAGGACCATTTTGATATGGCATATATTCTGAGGCCCTGGTGAGTAAGATATTTATAGAAAAAAACTTGCACACATGTGATGCTCTGCCATCTGAGGCTTAGTGACTCCCAGAAATCTGCTACTTAGGCAGTCCATTATTCACATGATAGGAGCATGTGATAATGGTTACAAAATACGGTGCACCTTCTTTTTTTCTCTCTCTTTTTT
>VWZY01009811.1:94013-160610 GCA_013399075.1 Chloroceryle aenea
AAAAAACAAAAAAAAAGATCTTCATCTATTTCCCTCAAGCGAATTTTATGGGTTTTGAAGAGCTAATTTTGTACCAGAATGATCTTGAGTGCCATACTGCTAACACTCCAGAAAAGCATTCCAGCACCTGCTCTCATACAGAATTAGCTCTACTTATATTCCTAAAAAGAAGACCAAATGAATTATACTGTCTACTATTAATAATTTTCCATGAATCTCCCAAGAGCTATGATATTGTAAATATTCAGCAGTTTCTATTCACACAGTAATAGGAAGAGGTAATACATTACATTATGGGAGACTTCAGTTTCAGAGTAAGTGGAGGGCAAAATGTTGGATCTCTATATAACACAAAATGCTTTTAAAATATATATTCCTACATTTTTGGTTATTGTTCAATGATAAAGACTGAAAACTAGACCAGAATGAGCTATGTCCATGTCAATTTGTTTGTAAGGCACCCTTTTTGAACACTGTGAGGGACTATGAGTCAAGTGGCTTGCTCTTTATGTTCAGTACATACAACAGGGATTTCAATAAGGTCAAAACCAGTAAACCTTGAAAGCATTTGCTATTTATAAATCACTGAACTTCGAACAAGTACACATCATACACTGGAATCTGACCTTAGCAGAAATAAAATCTAAAGGGGATTGAAACTCACACAGTTGTTATACCACTTCTCACACAATATCATATTTAAACCAGATTCTCCTAGGAACTCCTCCAGTGAATATCGTTCATAGGTCAAAATGTTCAGCTTCATTTATCATATCCTTAAATATACAACTTCCGTACGTGTGAGTGGCTTTAGAAAAAGACCCAAACAAATGATGAAGGAAGAAGTTGGGACATCACATTTAAATAGTTTTCAAAGTAAGATCAAAACCAGCCTGGGTGACATAATTCTGGGGTCCAGTATAGTCCAGTTCCCTCCTGCCAAGTGGCAACACTGGGACAGACAATCTAGATGATATTACAGTTTAAGTTCAATTCTATCAAGACTGAAATAAATACATTTGTGATTTTTACTGTTCATATTTAGATTCTTTAATATACAATTTTCCAGCTGAACTCTGGGAAGTGTAAGACCTTTTGTACATGCTTTCTGTGGTTTTACATCAGATAGGCACTGAATCTGGCAGGTCTCGTTAACTGGCACGTGGCTGATTTTAGATATGCAGAAGTCAGGGCAAAGTTATTGAGAAGTCTGTACTGTACACAAACCTTCATGTTCCTAAGGAAGCCCTGGATAGGGAGGTATGAGAAGACACCCTGAACACTAACTGTGCTGTGGTAACAAAACAGCTGGGAGGGAAGGGGAGCTGATATTATCTTCAGCTGACCTAGATGGATTTGGAAGAGGACATATGTCTACAGCTTCAGCCAGGAGTTATAAATATGGGATTAAGTTCCCATTCCTTTATGCTACACTTCCATCTAGGAAAGCTGAGTTACCTCAGAATTTCCACAGTTGTAAAGTACTGATCTTTGCCATAATGGCTATATAGCCACATTTTTGTTCCAGAGCTGTCTGTCTACCATTTATAGGTCACCCATTAAGGTGACATCTTTAGTGAATTTGTCATAGAGCAATATTTTGGGGGACCAAAGCTTTTGGTGGCAAGATTCTATTCCTATGATTGGCACTCAGCAAATAAAAGACGTTTCAGATTTTGGAGACAGAGAGATGAAAGACTCTATGAACTTGTAAACAATCTATCTAAAATTCAGATAATATGTTTCAATAAAGAGAAATGTTACAGCCATGAAGCTGTCTAAATGAAAAAAAAAAAAAAAGAAAGAAAATGAACAGAAAATTATATTCTTCATGTGACTGTCTTCAATCCATTTACAATGTCCCCAGCTCTTTTCATGAGCGGTGTGAAGCCCAGATGTTGATCAGCCACACAGTGTGGATGTGACTCTTAGACCATGTTTTAAACATGTCAAAGTGACTGTCCACAGGCACACTCTGTAGGTAGTCCTGTAGAAAGGAAAGAAGGATAAAATAAAAATAACACTCTCATCTGAAAAGAGGATTTTGATACATGTTGGAAATGGAAAACGTCACATCAGACAACCTAGTGAATAACTGGAAACTTGTGTGCTCATCTAGAGGCAACTCCTTCATTCGGCAGCTAAAGCATTTTCCTGATTAAGGAGTAGCTGTTGAGTGACGGAAGTCATGGGTTAAGATGCCAGCACGAAGGGGTCATTTTACAAACATGGCCTGTTAAAATGTGAGATCTCCCTTAAGCGTATTTAAAAATCTTCTTAGTCTTTACATGTTCCAGTCTTGTTGGTGAAGTTCATATCTCCTATCCACAGGTACTAGTTAGAAAGGTAAGTGCTTTGATGGAGAGCTCAAGTCTGGAACAAACCTGTTGGGGTTTGCTTCTTTACTGCTACCATGCAGGAGGGAGGCTTTGTGAGTCTAAAAACAGCAGAAAAAACACCGGCTTGTAAAGCATCAAAATGTACCTTTGCTTCACAGCTTGACTGTTCTGTCAAATACTGATAGACAAACTGCAGGTGCTTGTTTTTCTCAGATTAGAAGAGCAGAGCAACCCTCTGATACAAGACTGTTTGTGTTAAGTTTGATAAACACCCGCGCCCCAAAAGAATGACTGTCCATGCTGAAATCTGGAATCAAAAGTCAGACAGGCATTTTATTAATGATATCCCAGAGTGAAAGACTCTTCTCCTTTGCATCACATTATACTGTGAGCGACTGTGCTGAGATTCAGGAAGGATGAAGTGATGACTTTAACAGATAGTAGATTGTGATTTGGAGGTAAAATAAGTCCTCTTTCCATTAATAATTTACAGGGATAAAAATTACACTGACTTCACTAGGAATTTGCCCCATGTAGCATCATTTAAAGCACTCTGAGGCTTGAGCCCTGGACATTTGGAAGAAATGAGTTCACAAGGAAAAATTAGGCTCTTCACCTTCTTTTCCTGAATTTTGCTTTATTTCTGTGATTAAAGGAGTGCCTGCCACCTCTGTCCCTCTTCAAGGTTTCAGTTTCCCAAGATAATTACGTCTTTCAGAATGTGTATAAGGGTTACCTACCACCTGAAACACACAGATATTATTTTTATGCTGACAGAGGCAGCCTGTGATCTTCAATATCTTTAATTGTGAAATGACCTAGAGTAACTCAGTAGACATGAATGTATTTACTGTTCAGTCAACTTTAAGCACCAAATGCTAAATGCAGCATATAAATACGTTAGGTAAGTCTCTAAGACTTTCTGGAAGAATCTGGGTCCATAGCCTTTTATCAGTCTTTTGTGGGTTTCACAGGCACAGCAGTAAAAGAAGCAACTCATTTAAGATCTATGAAGTTTAAATTACCTGGTATAAATAATCCCGAAGCTAAATTGACAAGAGTCTGTAAATGCTCATAGTGGGGAATATCCTGGAGCAAACAGTTCCTGTGATCAAACTAGATCTGGCCACAGTAACCCAGGACAGATAAACTCAAGTTATCCAGCACCAGGCTCTGGACAAGTCCTAGCTCAGAACTGACCCAAACTGCATCATCACTCTAGACCCTGTGCTGGGATGGAGCTGAATGGAGAATGCATTCAGCTGTTATCCTAATATGACTGGTACTGTCCCATGCTTGTATAACCCATAACTTTTTTCCCATTTTAGGAATCTGTAATGTTGTAAATGCATTGGTTTAGACATGTGCACTGCATAAACTTTTAATTAAATGAAATTTTTTCTTTTCACTCATGAGAAGCTCATGATAAGCACAGACCTTTCCCCACTCATTCTATGGCATGAAATGGGCACAAGTTTTCTAAGTATTTCAGAGCTTTGTCTTCAAAGAACAAACTGACCTAATGTTTAGAGGAGCAGGTTTCAGCCCAGCAGTGACCATTGAACAGGTAGCCTCAGTCTGGCTGAGTCTCTGCTGCCAAAGAAACCAATACTCAGCCCAAGGCTAAGTGCCACAGACTGGATTATGTCCACGCAATCCAGGGCTAGCACTACTAGATACTATTTGCCCTAGTGAAGGCAAATGGAAATAATCAGCCAAGCACTGGGAATGATCAGATGCCCAGGAGATGAACAGCAGAGCAGCAGAGTCTTTGTTTGTGCCTCCTGTGAGATATATTTCCTTAGAATGGGTGGGAGAAAGAATGCCTTTATCCCTGGCCTTATTCAAACCAACCTTCAGGAAAGAGTACAAAAATTGTTAAGTGTTGCTTTTAGAGATGCCAGCTTTCAAGGAACTCCCAGGGTAGTGTTTCTTCACACCGCGCTTTCCCAAGGAAGACTTTATCCCACATGGTTCACCCCAATTGAAATAAATATCAGTCTACCTACTTGCTTTATCATACCAGGAACTCAGAAGCACTCCTGGCACTTGCATATGCCTCTCACCTCTCCCTGTGCAGCAGCAGAGCTTTACAGTCAAACCAAAAATGTCTGTGTGGGGATACTGAGAACCATCTTTGGCCCCTCACTTCGGACACCTCAGTTTGGAGTTGTGCTCTGTTTTGCAGAGAAGAACAATTTTCTATTCTCTTGGGTATTTTCCTGGTTTTGGACTTCAACAGAAAGTATTTTGTTTGCGATTTGTTTTCCTCCACCACCACAGAACTGTGATGTTGTTCTTTTGTTGTTGTTGATCTTCTATATAAGTTGAAGGAATCAAGCAAACATGCTTTATTTGTCAATCTGGCAAATGGAAAGAAAAAGAACAAATCCAACATCACAGGATGCTAAGAAAATGACTTCTATTTTTAGCCTGGTACATTTTCAGACATGTAAACACCTCTGTTAATCGCAGACCCTGCAGCAGTGCTCTAGGGATTATTGAATTGCTTGGAAAGCTGGCAGCCCTATATGGCATACCACTGAAGGGCTTGACAAGGCTAATTGTGTTCCAAGTTGTTTTCAGCACCAGTGGGAAATGAGGTCTGTGTCCTGGATGTACTGTACAAGCTAAGTAGTAATGACGGAGGAAAGGGGGGTGGGAAGATCAGGGTGCTGAATAAAGGTAACAGGATCTATAAGCATATGACATTTTGCTAATATATTTGGCCTCTGGAATGTAAAAAGCAGTTGCATGTTTAAAGGGAGTGAGATATATTATCAAGAGTGCCTATGTTTCCCTTGGACATTTTAAATAGCTGTTAGGTCTTGAGTACATCTTTCTACCTCTCTTCCCTGTAGCACTAAAAATACAATATTCATTCTTAATGAAGTTTCCCTTATAGATATGGGATTTTTCAGATCCACAGAAGTTGCTTTTTTCCCTCCATACACTTAGGAAGCCTAAAATTTATGTCCACAAAGTTTCAGGCTCTAGTAATAACATATCAGCATTGTCCTCTTTTGGAATTTCCCAGCAGTAGCAAATTATTTACAAATTCCTTTTTACTTGGGTTCCTGTCTTCAAATATGGGTTTCCCCCTAATCTATTCCTTGAGTGTCTTGTCTGCTGTCCTATGAAGTATTCCTTAAAGAGTACCGAACCCAAAACCTGTGTGAGCAGGTGAAACTGCTGTAGGCTTTGCACCTGTTTATCTCACATTTAAAATTGTTTCTGTTCATCAAATTCTATATATTTAATCAAACTACTTTCACAGAATTTGGAATGCATTCATCAACCATTTATGTGACTCTTTGGGTTCTGGTAGGAGGAGACAAGTAACCTTTTGTGGTTTAGAGCTCCAGGAAAACTAGTTTGCTTTCTGAGTCACATGAACAAACATGCCACCTCACTGAAACAGATTTAACAACATTTCTTCTTTTTATGAACACAGCAGTAGATGTTAGGTCTGGCTTTGGTGCCTGCTTGTTTTCCTCTGTCATATGCTGTTAAGCATACAATCTCCTGCAGAAAGTGAGCAGTTTCTTCTTTCCTAGGGCATATATTCCAGTGTTACAGTGGCAATGCAATCTAAGATTGTGATTATACTTGAGTGTGCTAGCTCTTAAGAGGTGATGCTATGAGCCCTCTGACTGAGGGTTTAATAACAGGAAATTTTGGGTAGCGCAATCTCAAAGGGAAATTGTTGGCATCATGGGGCTCAGGAATAATCTGTCTACCAGAATAATAAAAGGGAAGCCAGATAGTAGGATGAAAGGATGTGAGAGGAGGTATGGAAGAATGGAGGCTTGGGGAAAATAGCCAGGAAATGAGAGAAGGTCTGGAAGAATATCAGGGGTGTGATGGAAAGAGATTGTGAGAAGCGTTTCCAGAAAGGAGAAGCCTGGCAGAGAAGTATGAAGTGGTATTAAAGGGAGTGATGCATGCTCTGGCTTGGGGGCAGGAGCAGAATGAGGCCTGCAATGCGAACATTCTCCTTCTAGGCCTCTGAGCCTGAAGGCAAAAGGATTTTTAGGTTTGGGAGCAGCCTAACAAGCAAACTGTAAGCCCATCTTCCTAGAGGCGTCATGCAACTTTTTGTTGAGGATGTTACTTCCCATCACATTTGTTCAATTAGATCTAGAATGGCCAGGTCCATTTATCCCACTAAAAAACAGGGTGCATTTTCTGGCCCACCAACCAAGTGACAGTGAAAACAAAGGGCTAAAATGTTTCTTCTCTCAACCAAATAAGCAGTTCTCATCCCTTGTCTTTACTGGAAGCAGACCTTTGTCTGTGTTCTCCCCTGAGTCATACTTGAATATTAGCCATGAGGAACTAAGCTATGTGAGGGAGCCTACTAACAATGTAGCTGCTCTGTGGCCCTGTTTAGTTTCCAAGCAGAGTCACAAGCCATGAAAGTACACTGGGGTTCAGAAACAAATGACAGAAAGATGTTTTGCTGCAAAGAAAATCTTCACTCCCTCTTTAACTCGGAAAACGAATATGAAGTCTTCAAGGGATTCCAGTCAGTGTAGGTTTTTCCTACTCTCCACTATGCCTGTCATGAATTAGATCAGCATCTGAAATCTGCTCAAGGATTAGCACAGAGCAGGTATCTCCCAGTTTCCCCTATTCAGAATGATGATGACCAAGTGACAGGGATGTCAAGTCACCAACAGAGCCTTGGGATAGTGCCAGCACTATGACAATTTATTGTAAAATAAGTTTTAAAGACATCAAAAAGGTTGATATGGGGATGACAGTCTCACTATAGGGATAGTCCTCCTCCATGGGGACCCTAAATATTTAAGAGATAAGTTAATTCATAATGGAGAGGGATTAGAGAGATTGATCCCAAAGTAAGCATTCAGGGTTATTTTGCTATACTAGCTTGAAATTAATAGGTAAACTGCATTGATGTGTGTCATAGTATAACCTACAGCATGGTTTCTAATCTGGTGTCATAGCTGGAGAATGTATCTATCCCACATGCCCTGTCCTTTCTATGGTCTTGGGATAAAATGGGCAAAGAAAGTGAATTGTGCATTGCTTTGCAAAATAGAGCTGGGATGTAGCCAAAGTTCCTGTTCAGATCCATAAACTGATGAGTACTCAAATCTTCCATCACATCCTATGCAGCTGTAGTGTATTTTTTTTGTTATCATGAAGCTGAACTTTTCAAGAAAGTAATAATAAGTTTATAAGAATCTATTCTGACAGAAGCTGTAACTATCAAGACTGAGAGCTACTATGATTACTCCAGAGACTTTAGCATGAAAATGGCAATATATTCTGCCAACAAACAATGTGCTGTTCCATTGCTGTAGGACTATCAGCCCCAAACTGCCATCTGTGTCTCCTGTACTGTTCAGTGTCCCATGCGGCTAATTAGCTGGCATATGCCATCATGTGAAAGAAGGAATTGTTCTGTCTCGTTGAGGGTTTTTTGTTCAGAATTCAAGATAGCTACACTTGTTCACCTAAAAGGTGAATTGTTTATTATGCAGAATCAAAAATGTTCTGAGCAGTACACAGAACAAATAAGACACATAATCCTGACTGTAACAAATTTACCTAATTTAGACAAAATGCTTAGAGGGGCAGGTAGATGACTACCACATATTTGCAAAATTGCTTCAGATGGAAAACTGAGTTCTCAAGAATTCACAAGAAATTTTTGCTTTGAACTGACTTTGTTTTAAGTAATAATTGACCACAAGTTTCAGTTCAGATATTCTGCTGCAGAGTCTTGCAAAAATGTTAGTTAGGCTGTTTGGGAGTTTCTTTCTTCTCTGTGTATAATTCCCTTTCATGAACTGAACTGCAGTCCCACAGATGCAATCTCATCTCTTGCTAATAGGAGGCCATGCGGTGTCTCATGGAAGATGTAGGCTAAACAATAAACCTTACTTACAGAGAAGAATGTACAGCAAATAGTCTGTAACTCCCGGTGGAATAGAAATATATCAGCAAAAAGAGATTCACGACAAATTTTCACAAGGCAATTTCATTTCATTGGTCTTGTCTGTCTTTCCCTTGTGGAAGGGCACTGTCTCTGTGCCAAACAGACATCAAGGAGCCAGAAGGGTGGGGGATTTGTAGTTGAAAAGATGAAAAGAGGAGAGTGGTTTCTGAAATACTTGGAGCTGACAATACTGCTAATAATGTGGATGTTTTTTTAAAGAATTATAACCTGGCAGACTCATTCAACTTCTGCTGACTCTAAAAGGTAATTGAGATAAATATATGGTTCCTTACTTTAGCAGTGTAAGTGTGTCTAAATAATTTTTCAAACCTTAGAGAAAGAGAAATTTGGCCTGAGACAGCTATTCTGAACTCAAGAAGCAATGAAGTCCTGTCTAGATGTATTATCATATATTAACACATGTTCATAATTATTATGACTAAACTTATGTATAGCTATGGCTAAAATGCTTCTGCTGCAAATACTCTGGGAATCAAACCACCTTTTTCCATCCAGAACCTTAAGGGCAGTACTGAGTGACTCCTGTTTCATGAACAGAGGTTTTGTTGAAATAAAATTCAAAATGAAGCCCTAAAGGCAGTGAGGAAGGTGGGATGCAGCAGAATGACTCCTTCTTTAGCAGGAATTTTCTCATTACTTCATGGATTTAAGAAGTTGGTCTGGCAGGGCTCTGTATCTTTCCAACTAAATCCCACACATGAAATAATTTCCTATTGCTTGTAGAAAGTAATTATTAGGCCATGCCCAGAGAAAATTCAGGCTAAATCTGAAAACTCTTCAACAATTTAGCTCTGATCAGAGCAAATGAGATCTCTGTGGAGACCCTCTTAGATAAGTCCCACTGATGTTCTGCTGGGCTTTCAAAAGCTGTTTGCAACTTCAGAACTACAATAAATCTGTAACAATTCACTTCAGCAGCCTCTCTCAGCGGCTTTTATCCCAAATAGTTTTCCAGCTTTCTTAAACATGCTTTACCGTATATTTACTCTTCAGCTTTTTGGGTATTTCTGTTTCTTTGCCCATATGAACCACTCCTTAAAATGGCCTGTTTCCCTGGCACCGGGAATGAAACTGGAACAGCTTGTCCTGGCAACTGTTGCTAGTCTACAGTAATTGGATGTATTAAAAATAAATAAAAAACCCACCAACAACAAAACAATTGTTTTTCCTCATTCCTTCCCAGTAGAAATCAATTAGTCACAGCCTTTATTTAGCACATGTGACATTTACCTAAGCAAGGCAACTGGTGAGCCGGTTATGTGTAACAGTCCCGGGGAGCACAGATCTTACTCATGCTCCAGGCTTTGCTCTGTTGTCCTTCTTGTCACCAAGGGTTAGTCGTTATTCAGGGCAGTGCAGGATGTTTCTGGTAACAGGACAAATGGCTATGGATCCTTATTGCCATGGGTCTGAAAAGAATTGAATGGGGAGTCATTTCTTTTACTTGCTCTTGGGTGTACCCTCCAGCAGCATGCCATGCAAAGAGCTTTCCCTGCTGGGCTTCATTCCAGGACCACATCCTTAGCATAAACTGTCACTTTCTGTGCTTGCTGGCTGCTGTCCATCAGATCTCTGTGTGCTCCTGCTCACATGATGGCTCATGCAATCAATCCCACACTCATTCCTCCATCAGATGGTACCTGCCCTGCTCCTTCTCCATCCCTATCCTGGCAGTTCTTATCTCCAGGCTCCAGAGAGAAGTGAGGAATTGTTTTATTTTCTTGACAGACATCTGACTCATTGGTGTGGTTCTTTTGGGAATGGGGCTCAAGTCAGATCAAAAATCAGTAGGGGACAAAAAAGTCTCGGTTTAATTTGTATGGTTTCATTTTGGTTGAGGCAACTCTCATGGAAGTGCAGGCTGCAGGGGACTTGCTGAGTCAGATAAATTTCCCTTCTCTGACTGAGGTCATCTGGAGCTACATCACCTATGTGTGAGAGAAATGCCTCAGCCAAGAGGGACAAGGCAGATGACCTCTTGATATAATCTCAGGAAAAAACAAGTGGCTTTGACTCTAACCTGTTTCTGTTGGCATGCATTTGAGCAGTAGTATAGCTGGGGTCTAGGTACCTGACCTCCAGCATGGTACATGCCCTAACCACTGTTGATTTCTTTTTCTTTAGCCTCCTACCAGTGTTGTGGCTCCAACTCATCATTTTCTTTGCATTGATTACCAACATCTAAGAGAGAATTAAGTCAAATGAAATGTTAAATGCAATGCGAAAAATTTTCTCAAGGCTTCCTTTTGCTTCAACAAGAAATATCAGGAATAATTCTTGGTTTGTGCCAAATGGAATCGTTCTTTTGATTTTATCCCCATTACTGTCACATCAGACATTATCACTGTCTCAGTTCTGACCAGGCTTCAGTGTTGCCTGTGTTTCATGTGTCGCCTGTGTTTTGAGGGGCGGTTTCTGTCTGTCAATTGTCTCACTCAGAAAAAGTCTCTTTCTTTTCTCTGACAGTATCTTGAATGAAAAATAATGCTCTCACCTCTCAGTTTCATCCAGGCATCACCCTGCTTCTGCAAAGCAAGCTGTTTTGGTGCGTATGTTCACATGAGGACATTCTGTAACTCCATCAGTTGGCTATTAATCATTGCTTAGGTTCAGAATATATAAAAAAACTATTTTTAAATGATACAGTGCTATACATAAAAGCTTCCAAGACGGACTTTGAAGTTTGAAGATAATTATTTGGCAAGCAATGTTGGGTCTGCTGATATGGATGGTTAAAGAACATATTGTGCTAATTTGCAGTTATACTAACAGAGATAAGAAGCCTGAGCAACAGAGCTGAGTACAATCAGGGGCATGTACATGGGAACCTATGTTATGTCGGCTGGATCTCCTGAGGTTCTGGCTCTAGTTTAGAGAATTTCATTATTTAACACCCCACTGTCAGAAGGAGATGTGCTGGATGTTCCAGAGGAATGTAAAAGCTGGAAGACTCTCAAGAAAATGAGACTTCCCTCTAACGCTTGATGCATGACTCATCTATTGTTACCTGCTTTTTCTCTCCTGGTTAATTACAGAAGGTATGAATTTTATTCCCCATTTCAATACATCTATCAGTGTTAAAGAATTTATTGGATTGATAGGTTCTGAACTTTGTAAACACTCCACAGGCGAGGGAGGGTATAAGGCAGCAAATAACTGTAAGGACATTGGTCTTCTAGTTTGGCCATACTGGGAGTATTTTAAGATGAACTTTGGTTATTTGTGCAGGAGTGATTTAAAATATCTGCTCCATTTTTCTGCCAGGCATTATTACCCCAGCAGCAGAGGCAGATGAAAGTGTGATATACCCTTCTGTCAGCTATAGAGGTCATAGCCTGGTGTAGTCACTGAAAGTGTAATAAGTCTTAGCTTTTGGGCAGTGACTCCTGGCTGTGTGGGCAGGCAGCTAAGAGTAATAACCTCTTAAATTATTCCAGCATACATTGCAAGAACTCATTTAGAGGTACTCTGCATAATCTTGGTCCCATATTTTCTAAGGTGTATTTCCTTTCATGAAGCTTTCTGTCCAGGCAATACGTATGTTTGCACCTAGACACTTGGGTCATTAGGCTTTTCATGTCCATATGAAACTGTTAAAATGCACACATGGAATTGTCTTGGGTGCAGCGTGGGTGGATATATGTCGTACTACTGATCACAGTAATGTCCTGGTGCCTTTAGAAATTCTGTTTGTCTGCCTTTGTAAAGTGGCTGATAATGTCACCATGCTCCAGCACCTGGCTGGAAACCCTGAGATGGCAAGTCAACAGACATTTATGCTTTACACCAGAGGTCTGTGAACATGCCAGGTTTTGGACATATCATGTAAACCTCTTGAGGTTTCCCTGGGGTTCTCACAGAAAGCAGGATGCTTCCTTTTCTCTCCCAGGAACTGGGAGCTGCTGTCTCTCAATAATGTTTGTCAGGGTGCCAAAATCCACAAACCCCCAGCCCTGCCCTGCTGCATGCAACTTAGTATCTTACCTGTACAGCAGGCTTGGCACCTACACTGCTAATTCCCACTCTCAGGTGGAGCTGTTCTGGTCAGAAATCAGTTCAGTTTCCAGTATCTTCAGAAAATATCTCATGGCATGAAAGCTTTGTGGATTAGGAGGCAACAGCTGTACAGCTGCAATGTCTGTGGTTTTGCTTTTTTTTTTTTTTTTCTGAAGGGTTAATGATGTGCTACAATCCCGCATAATTACTATACTCTTAATGGACCCCAATAAAAAGATTAATGAGGCTGTTCTGGAATAATTACTTTAGTGCTTTTACATAGAGAATACACCAGCAATGAGCACAGTCTAAGAGGGGGCAACGGCAAGCAAGAGCTATGATAATCCACATCTCTCCACACCAGCACCTCCTCTGGTGGTCTGGTCCTTCATCAAAAGCTTTCGAAGTTGTATTGACCTCAGTTGACTTTGGACTCCTATAATTCTCCGAATGGATATTACTTGCCCACTTAATTCTTGGGATTTCCTTAGGAACTTCTGATTTGATTGAGGCCTATGTCTCTTTCAAGTCTAAGTCAAACTACTATTTCACTATCCTTCATATGTTTTTGAAAAGTATCAATTTATAAGCAGCTGTACTTGACATTTTGTTTGGGATGGAGAAGACGCTGGCTAGTAGTTCTCCATGGTAGATGTATCTCTTCAGAAAATGCCTGCTGGAAGCAGGATTTTAAAGTTTATCCTGGCATGCCCGAATTGGCACTTGGTGCAAATAACTTTATTAATGGTTGTAGTTTTTTTGTTGTTTCTAAGAGTTTTGCGCTTACTAAAGTATAGTGTGCGTGCATGTATGCCAGGACAAACATACATCAATGGAGCTGTATATGAGGTTTTGCAATGAATATTTAACATTAATGAATAGTTAACAGTCACGTCAGCTGTGGTATGTGAGCCTCCACCCATGTTCATATGGCCTGCCTCTGAAGTCACACAGGAACTATGTTCAACATGAGCCACTCTCAGTTAAACCTCGGTGGTCATGTATGTTACCAAATCAATAAAAGCACTGAGCTGAATTACCCCGGCTTGGGCACCGTTACTCTGTGAATGGCGTCTGGAACCAGATCCCCTTACAACATCTGACAACTGCAAGGTCTGTTATGCCAGAAGCTTACTTTAACCCATAAATGACACCTCCTTTTTTTCATCAAGTTTGTTTTCTGGTTTTGATTCTTTTCCTCAGACAATGAAGATTATTTACACAGTCCAATTACATATTAAACTTTGAAAGGTTGATAGTTCCTTTTTTCCATGTAATCTTTGTCTACCTCTGCCTTGAACTATTTCAGTTTCCCTCCCTCTGCCCTGAAGATTTCTAATAATGGGTTTGGGTGAAAACATCAAAAAAAAAAAAAGTAGTGCAATGCATGAAAAATCAGAATGTTGTCTATTTTTTCTTGTATTGTTTCCTTTGAATAAGGTCTAAAGCAACTGAAGCAAAACATAATCTTTTCTTCCATTAGTGAGGGTCAGTTATCAGTGGATTATACATGTGTAGAGACATTATTTTAACATAAGTACAATTTCCACACTTATTCCTTAAATTTACCTTGTTGATAGCCATGCTATGTTGAATAATCTCTGTAATCATCACAAATTTTTTTAATTATCTATAAGCACAAGCACTAGATCTGACTGGATAACCTTTATTACTTGAAGACTTGAAGTTTTCAGCCCAGTTTAGGTTTGTTTCCCTCCTCTTTCTTCACTAGCAGGTTATAAATATTCTGGTAAATGAATATTCAAGATCTGCATTTCTTCCAAGAGCAATGATCTTATGAAAGTTGGTGACTTTCTTTGAAGAAAAAAGCATCTGTAGCAAGAGATCTGGTACTGAAGACACTTTCCTTTGTACCACTTCCCCTAGACCTCATTCATCTGGGTCCATCTTGAATATATTTGTGGTGACTTCTATGCTATAGTTTCAGGTTGGGGTGTGTGCTGACTTTTTAATGTAACTATGGATGTAGAGGTAGGTATCTGGTGCCTCAGAGTATTTCAAACATACTGTCTCAGGGGTTGCTGTAGACCACCTGCACTGATTTTAAGGATAGACTTGCAAGAGAATGTCTGCACTCCACAGTGCTCTGGTAGTCAGAAAGCAAACTTGCTTTCTAATTTGCTAGCTTGCTAGTTTGCTAGCATACTAGCTCTTGAGAATCAGCTAATGATAGATCATATATCTGAAGCTGGCACTGCATTGTGGAGTGCAGCCTTCGCCTTAAGAGCCTTTAAAGGATAAGTGGTTATTACTGATCTATAAAACATTATTGCATAGCAATTTATTCCACAAAAAAAAAACAGTACAAGGAGAAACTGTATTCATTACATAAACGGCACACTTCGACAAGCAAGATTGACATTCTATAAGCAGCACACATGTAGGAATGAGAACTTTAGAGAAAACAAATTGTGAAAGGAACAAACTGTTACAGTCTGATGTAATTTCAATAATTCTGTAATTGAGAATTTCCACCCACTACACGTGAAAGGAAAAGTACACATAGTCCTGCACACCCGCTATGTATTCGCCTCTTCGATAGTGGCAAACATGCTAGCTGCTGAAATCTGGGTCCTTTCCATTATTCCTTGACCATTCACAGAGATGTCATTGCTTCCTGAAGTTAGGAAGGGGAAAATTTGTGATTTTATAATTAATATCATTTCTAATTGGAAGAAACAAAAATTTTAACCAAAACAGAACCAGATATTTGATTGGAGCTTTTTCTCTCCAGCAAGACAAAATAAGCTTATTGGGAGGAAAACTGTATGATAGCTTACAGTTGATTTCTTTCAGACAGCAGTAGTGGAAACTGTCCTTTTGAATATAGTTACATATGTGAACGATCATCGAGATCTGCCAAAATTTTCATTTCTGTGAAGTTAATATTTCATCTTTTGAAACATTTATTTATAGATCCAGATTCATTACAGGAACAACAGCAGCATCTATGACCTCGATTAAAAATATTTGTACTAATTGGTAGAAAAGTGTACATGTATATAAACATACAAACCTGGAAAACCAGTATTCGAGACACAGGCCAGAAACTTTCATACTGCTGAAAGCAAAATAAATCTCATCTTTTCCATTTCAATCTTTGAACCAACCTTTGTGTTATGCTGCAAATTTTACTGACTTATTAGGTTCAGACACTGATTATCATTCAAACTTAGATTATTCATACAAACCAAACCCGAACATCAGATATTGGAAGGTTCGTTTTTGGCATTGCTTTTCTGGAAAGGTGTGAACCAGTTGGAAAGAATCTGGAGGAAAGTGACAGGAATGAGTAAAGGTCTAGAAAATATAACCCATAAGAAAAGATTGAAGGTAGCACAGTTGTTTAGTCTAGAAAGGAGCAAATGGAGAATAAATATTTTAATAGTTTTCAAATATCTAAAAACCAGTTATGCTTATTTATTTTCCAAGCTGATGGCTGATAAAGCAAGACAGAATGATCTTAAACCGTGGCAAAGGGGAGACAGATGAGGCAGTAGGAAATACACTGTAATGGTGTGACCAGAGGAGCACTGGAAGAGTGCTGGAATCTCGATCATCTGGAGATTTTAAAGAGTAGGTTAGAAAAACACCAGCCAAGGGAAGACTTCAGAGCACGGGCAGGGGAAGAAATGAAGAGGTTGAACTAGGCAATTTTTGAGGATCTTCTGAAAACCTGTTGTTTCTGAACAATGTAATTTCACATTTTGGGATGCTATATTAGGGTATCACACTCCCTTTCAGGAGTTCACAATAGCCCGGTGACAGATCTCATTTTCCAGATGAGTATGCATCACTGGGAAAGGTTACCACCCCACATCGTTGCATGCAGCAGGAGCATACCATTTCTTTATCTTTCCAGCCAGCTACAAGAGTGGCTTATGTGGATGCTCCAAAACATTTCAGTCAAAATAACTAAATTGGTAACGATCTATTTACCTGATCTTAGGGGGAGGTGTCCCTGCCATTGGCAGGGGGGTTGGAACTCGATGATTTTTAAGGTCCCTTCCAACCCTGACAATTCTATTTGTGTGTATGCTAACCTATCTCATTTGACTGAGCAGCTTCTTCCAGCAGGTCTTCAGCAAGATCAATGATAAGAAGAAGGTGGGGCTAGGCTATTTGGTTGAGCATGTTTTCTTCTCCCCTCTTAGGACTTTGCAGACATCGCTCTGATGATAATTGTCCCTGATAATCTTACTGCCTTCCCATCTGCCATTCTTTCTTCAGGGAACAAATCTCTTTACCATTTCCTCACATCCAATTCATTTTTAGATAGTTTTTGCTGTGTTAGACAAAAGTTATGCATCATGGGTTGTACCTCCGACATTTTTTACGAGACATAAACTTAATATATGTTAGGGTAAGTTGCAGTCAGTGCAAGACAGACTGGAGTTCAGACTGTCATTGTCCCCGAAAGAAATGGGCAAGGTAGGTAGTGTTTTACCATTGTTTTAAATATCATGCTCATTTTGATATACTGCCTTTCTGGCAAACCAGGTTCATTCTTCAGGAACTGCCAGCATGAAGCTGATAATGCATTACACACTGCAAAATTAGTCCAAGAAGTTAAAGTGGTAGCTGGCAAGGCCTCCTCTTCTCAACAACCTGATAATATTTAGAAGGTAACTTGGACATTTCAGTTCTTTGCTAGTTGAAACTCAGGTTATAACTTCGGATTCTGGGGAAGAAAAGAGAAACTGCTAAGTCACTGATCAAACAGTACTTCTCAAAACTCTTACAATAAGATCCCAAAAGGGCTCAGAAGTTGTGCACTTAGAATCACAGAATTGTTTTGGGTGGAAGAGACCTTTGAGATCATCAAGTCCGGCTGTCAACGCATCATTGCCACATCACCACTAAACCATTTCCCTCAGTACCACAGATATGCATCTTTTAATTACCTTCAGGGACTGTGACTCCACCACTTCCCTGGTTTAAATTTTTTACAAACTTTTCTGTGAAGAATATTTCCCTGATATCCAATCTAAACTTCCCTATTTGCACTTTGCCTTTTGATGCCTGGATTCAAGTTGGAGCAGCAGACCTGAGCCGTGTTCCTGGCCCCTCTCTTCAATATGTGGGGACAGGAAGGCATCTAGAAGTGGAGGGAAATGAAAACACCTATGAGCTGGGCAGAAAGCCACCCCAGTTGGCCACTGGGAAACACAATGTGTGGAGCTGCCCTGAAAAGCCCTGTTTTCTCCTGGGGCATGTCCTAGTCATTGTGTTATGTTTGGGATGCTGCGAGGTTCATGTGGATCTTGAAAAGTGGTCTGTAACATGCCAGCAAAAGGATATAGAAGCAAGAGGGCAGACTGGGGAAGGATGCTCACCTCTGTGAGTGAGGCCATCCCACCTGGGAGCTACTGTGAGCCTTATAGATGTTCTATGCACCAGAAGACAGCTAAATGCCTCTGTTACAGATGAAAATGTGACTTATTTTCCTTCCTGCCTGATGCCTCTGAGTGAATCTATAGTTACTATACTCCTGTAGAATGATTTGGGTCAGAGCTGGAGAAGGCCTTCAGCCTTGAGTTTGTCACATCTCAGAGCTGTCCCCTACCTATCGAATCTCTGGACAAGGAGAGGACCCTGCTGTCATCACCTTCTCTTCCTCGAGCTATATCTGACAAGGGAATAGGAATAAGGCACATGCATTCCAAGATATAAACCAAAAACCTTCCTCAAATAACCCTTGGTTGTCTTAGTGGTTGTAGCATGTTAGCTGTTGTGGGTCATTGTGATGTTCTCTTTTGTAGCATCTAATGCACTGGCCTCTTTTAGGAAGCAATGTTTTTCAGGACTGGAGGGAAAACGCTGAAGAAAGATGCTAAAGGCATCGTATCTTAGTGAACTAATGTGTCTTTTTTTGAGACTATGCAAAAGAGGATGAGGGCACCTGTGTTCCTGACAGGGATAATCTTTGTATTACAGAGATAATTTGTTAGGGACCTTGTGAAAGTGGACATTTAGCAATACATTGCAGACTGATAAGCCAGAGTCCATAAATACTAAAAAGTTAAAATAAAACCCAAATTTTATTCCAATTTTTTGCATCCATCTGCCACATCTCTTATCCTACCTTGCATTTCTGGACCTTCTAAAAATCCCAGGTGTGTACAAGCATGACTCATGCAACCTCCATCTGCTCTGTGATCCATGTTGGGCAGAGGAACCTTATATCACTGACATGAAGCCAAAGGACTCCCTTCAAACTAACACACTTTTTGGGTGGCTATAATGCCATCTTAAAGGGATACTCACATCTGAAGATTTTATTGCTCTTACATGTTCCAATGATGCTGAGGGCTACAAAGGTTAGTATGCTTATAAAACCTCAGTAACGCAATGGAAGATGAATATAGATTCCAAAGAGTCAAACTTTTTACAAGACTTCTTCAAGATTTAGAATTGACATAGAATTTAACATGACCCTGATCATCCTTGAAGATTTAAAGTTGCTCTTGTTCTTTATGGCATCTGTAATTGCTCATTTTATAAAGATACTTTGCAAATTTTGCAAGAGACACTGTACTTTGGTTCTGTCTTTCTGTGCTATCTGCTTTCAAAGGCAAATACAAACAAGGCTGCATTTAATTCAGACTAGAATTTGAATTCTCTGCCAGATACAACATAACACTAATGAAGATCAATACAATTTGAGTGTTAGAAGTAACTATAAAAATGGAAGCTATTCTATTCTGTAAGCCCTCAGTGTATAGGCTTATTTAAAGTTTACAGATTTACTCACACTAATTTAATCAGCTTTAACTTGATGATATCTCTCTCTAAACTGCCTGAAAGGAGCTTGTAGTGAGGTGGAATTGGGTCTGTTTTCCCAAGTAACAAGTGGTAATACAAGATGAAACGTCCTCAGGTTGTGCCAGGAGAGGTTGGGTTTGGATATTAGGAAAATTTTCTTCACTGGAAGTGTTGTTGAGAATTAGAACAGTCTGCCCTGCCAGGTGGAGTCACCATACCTGGAGGTATTTAAACAATGTGTAGATGCGGTGCTGCGGAACATGGTTTAGTGGTCACGTGGCAGCACTTAGTCAATGGCTGGATGTTCGGGAAAAGGCCTGGGAACAATGATCCTGACTCAATATGAGTTGCAATCATGTTCAACTTTATTGTTTCTCTAGCCATGCTTATATATGCTTTGCCTAAAAGCCATTGGTCAGTCACACTGTCCATGCACATAATAGCATTCTAATTGGTCAGCATGCGGCAGGCTTGTCCTTAAGGCCTTTCCCACACTCACAGTGTCCTGTACTCAGAATCTTGTCTTCTGCCTTTGAAGATGGGCAAGCCTCCAGGATCCTCTTCTTTCTGTCTTCAAGGACAGCTAAGGATGCCTGCTCGTGCCCCCACGCACTCACTCAGGGGCCCAGGCTCAGGCCTCTGGTGCACATGCACACAGGGCCCGAACACAGGCCTTCGGCCTGGCCTGTTCACCCCATGCTGATGTGTTCGTGACCTCCTTGTTAGCGCAGCCATTCCCTGACGGATGGACTTGATCTTAAGGGTCTTTTCTAACTAAAATTCTTCTATGATTCTTTAGGTACACCTACAGTTTCTTTAAATACTTTCTTCTGTCTGTAGAGCAATTCTAGAAACACTGCATGACAAGGTAGAACTCAGAAATCAATGACAAAAGGTATATTAAAAAAGAATAAATTAGTAACACTGTTATGAAGAAGGACATTATTTTGCATGTATACTACTCATATTAGAAAGACATTTACCAGAGTAAAATCCACTATCTAGAAACACAGTGTTGCCTAAAACATTTCAGCAACACAGCTAAGGAGTAAGTGACTTCAGGAAAGGGGACATAACTCTGGTTTAGCTCAGGAAAGTTAGCTCCTTTTTCTAAAACAGTTTCATAACCCTTCATTTTCATATAAATTGCAAGTAGCAAAAGACTTGTAAGTGTTGTACATGCTTTGTATGATGAGCAGGCTCCTCCCAGCTGCAGTTTTTGGGAGGTGGGGAGCAGTAGCAGCAGTCTTCATAGAGTCCCTGTTCACACTTTAATCAGGACATATATGGGAAGTAGAATAACACTGGGGCTGTTCTAAATGTATATTAGAAAGCACCAAAGTGGATATAATTTATCCCTATGGCATCCAGATGCCATGGAAACCTACTTCATGTAAGCCAGGATGTTTCTTTTATGATTTAAATTCCATTTCTTCTGGCCCACATGAACCATATGAATACCACCAAGGGAAAATTCACATATAAACTACCAAACGCTTCTTAGCAATTTCAAACCTTTTCCAAAGTGACAGTAAGATCATTTGTATGATCCCTGTGTACATTTTAAATCCTTTAGTTGCTTCAGGAAGAAGCAGGAACCTCTTTAATGTAAAACTTTATGTAAAGCTCTGTGACATTTTAGTATGAACCCTCTTACACAAACCCAGATTCCCTATTACACAAAACTCCACTGGATGGAGAAGTGGCCAAGACAAAGTCTAATGAAGACACAATTTCCTTACAGAATGACTAAATAGAAGGCCCTAAAACTCCTTAAAATCTTTCTTAATGGTTTAAATAACATTTTATTATTTCTCTTTTTTTGGGAATCATCATTCTCAATCTTGAAAGGTTCTCATTTGTTGTGAGAAGGGAAAATAGATAATTAATACGCTAAAGGGGAATTTAAAATAATTGTGTTGTTGGAAATCTACTTTAGGAGTGAAGTTTATTCTATTTATTTTTATTTATATTTTTTTAGGAAAGGGAGAGGCTGCATGACAAACCCTAAATTTTCTGTAATACACTTAAAGTTCACTGGGGACAACTGGAAGACTTCATCAGTTTTCCTGTATTTTTTAGAGGCAAATTAGCAAAGTCACTTGAACTGTTTGAGTCCTCCCATGAAGTTTCTGTGGCTGAGTTCTGTAGGTTTGCTTTGTGTCATGGAAGACAGATGTTATCTCTCAACCATTTACCATCTTCTACATGTATCCTTCAGCTCCTTCACAAATCTGAAATTAATCTTACTGTGATGAATCTTAGAAAACTGTTTTCTCTAAAAGTGTTTCTTGTTAGCAAATGACTAATCCTTGCCATCTCTGCCTTTTTGTGCTATTAAGGACTTCTCCTTGCTCTATTGCCTGTGGTTCCCACTGCCTCAGTGCTGCAACACTTGCATTCACAGTTATTCTCGGGTTTTTTTGCTATCTACAGCAGCTGCATTGATGACAGCAATTTGTGTCTGTAAAAATACCTGGAGAGAAAAAATAGTGTTCTGCTTAATGCTCTGCAACACTTTGGTAATGACAACTGTGTATTTATTTTCTTTGAGGTTGGTCAACAGCTATTAGCAAAGTGCAGGGGAGACTGCTTCTGTCAGTCCGCTTGGAGCCATACACTTCAGTAAAGTTTATTCATTAATAAACTCAGAGTTTGTTCAATAATATTGTTAAAATAGTTACACAAATGTTTTCTTACAAGTTCTGAGACCAACACTTCTTATTGCCTACAATAAAATCTTTGCTTCGAAAGCCTTCTCTTCCTCTTTACAGCTTCATTCTCCTGTTATTGAAGGTCACTAACAGAGAAGCATAGGAGTAGGCTACTGGACTAGCTTTGGATGCCACCACCACTAACCACCTGCACAAAGTTACTGCCCTGAAGAGGGTGAGCAAAACGTGTGCCCACACCTTGGCTGTTCCAGTTCACACTTAAGCTGATGATGGCAGTGGATTCACATTAAGATGCCAAAGTGCGAACAAATTGCATGGCTTCCTGCCTGGTTTCTTCTGTGACCATCAGCAGAAGAAAAAGCAGCTACAGAATAGAGGAGACCCATAACATCTTCAGTTGCTCCAGCTGTGGACCTGTGAATGAGATCATCTGCCAGCATAGCTGAAGTGAGACTATCACTGTGAGTTTTACAGATATATCTGAACATGCTTTGAAGTAGCTACCTTGGATACGGCCCAACAAATAGCTGAGGCAGCACAGAGTCCAGTGCAGGCTATGTTTCCAGTTATTTACTCAGCTTTTCAGGTGGTTTGCATAACCCCAGCTGAGAGCAGTGCTGTGATAGCTACATAGTAACAGCAATCCTGCTAGTTTAAAGTTAGTTTGGGCTTGTGTTGGTGAGCTCCAGTCACAGCTCCATACAAACAGATCAGCTCTGCCCTTATTCGTTTGTACAGTGGGGTTTCAATTCCCCATAGAGACCTTCAGGCACTATACAAATAATAATGAATCATTAATAACTTCTGCTGAATCATCTGAAAACTATTCACTGTGCAGTTGATGTTTATTTATTAGTGCCAAATAGGTGATGCAACAAAAGACGGCAAACAAAACGAGCTGTGGACTGTTTTGCTCCAATTCATGGTATGTTTTCTTCTGGGCATAATTATGTCTTCACATGAAAACAAATTATGTGCATTTGTGTTTGGAAAGATTCCCCTTGTCTCCAAATATCTTCTTAAAATGGTTTTGTTTATTATTCCTGGTATTGCTTTATTCTTAATGCAGTACAAAGTGTCTGGAGAGAGGTGATTTTACATATTTTTTTTTTCCAGCATGGAGTTATAAGATGTCAGGGCCGGGTATGTTCTGTCCTTCTGTTAATACTTCTGTGTTCTTACAGCACAAATTAAAGCCAACCTCCACCTTTAGACCCAAAACAGCTAGATGGAGCTCTTTCCTCTCTAATTACCAGGAAACTGTCTTATGGACCTAATTTAAAATCTTTGGACCAATCCTGCTAATGAAAATGTTCTCTTTTTTAAAATAAGATAGCTCTGACTAAGAACTATGTAGGAAGGTTTTGCAAGATTAGACCCAAAATCTTAAACTAGAAAGGTGTTAATAATGTGTATGTGAACAGAGCTAATCCTACAGTACATGGACTATTGACAAAAAAAAAAAAAAAGATCAGGAGTCTGAAGTATAGCTTGAAGATCTCCTGTCAAGCAGTATCTCTATAATTTGTATACACACATACAAAAGATTAGATTAGATGATACAATGGGTCTTTCTTTGTCCCTGACTCAATGAATCTAGATAGATGTCTTGGTGAAGATAGTTAAGATGTTGCTTGTAAGAAGCTGTGTTGAAACAAGCCAGGTAGAGGTCACGTGATCTTAAATAACATGGCCAAGAGAAGACTAGACATTGTCTTGAAAATGTGCGAAGCAGGGCAACAGTCTCAGATATACGTGCTAGTTCTCTTGCTAAATTAAGAAAATCTCCCCTAGTATGGATCTATTTCCTTCTGTCAGCCCTCAGGAAATTAACATAAATGAAAATGGAGAACTATTTGCCTTAAAAATATGCACAGTAAACATATGCATCATTTATATAAATTTAATTAGGTATTACATTTTGGAAAAATAATGTTAACTGTAATAAACAAAGATCTGAGGATGTTTACTCTCTGTTTTCATTTGTAATGCATACACGTATGCTGGGATTGCACTAAAACCTCTTAGAATCAATGGGAGATTTTCCCACTGATTTGGGGGGACTAAAAATAAACTATATCACATAATTGCTTTCACAAACAACTCATAAAACTCCATTCTTGAAACTGTGCTTATGTCAGCTACTAAGGGATTCTTGTTATAGACAGAGACATAACTGAGCTGTCTGCTTGTGCTTTTTTCTATCCTTCTTAGTCTCTCAATGCCATAAGCTAGCAGAGGGAGCAGAGCTGAGGTGACACTTTGTGGTACCCATGAGTCACCTCAACTTCAGAGTGAGCAAGCATTTTTCAGAGTGAGCAAGCATTTTTCAGAGGCTGCCAGAACCTCCTGCTAGATCTCCTGTCTAAGACCTGGAGCCTGTCCTCCTAGACAGCTGGAGGGTACTGGGTGTACTTTCTTCCCTTAAGCACCTCCATTACCATGGCCCAGGATGGAGGACTCCAAGGTGGATTCTGTGGCTTCCTCGAGTGCACATGGCACTGTGGACCTGAAGGAGTCTTCCTGAGCCACATGATTCAGTCTCATATTGTTACAGTCAATCACAACTTCTATCTCTCTTTGCCTGTTTAGCTCCAGCCAACAATGGTTATTGTTTGTTGCCACATCTCCTACTAGAAAGCTGTCCCAGCATCTCACTTCAATGAATATTAGAAACCTTCTAATCTCCAGATAGAACTTATTAGTAGCCAGTTTAAACCTACCTGTTCTTGTACAAGTAAACCTGAAAGCTTAAATAGATGCTCTCCCTCCATGGTGTTAATGGAATAGAGTTAAGCTGTGGCTACATTAGCAAATAAATTTAAATAATAAGACTGAATGGGTGGATAGAAGCAGTTGGTGCTGAGACTCTTGTGTCGCATCCTTTACAGGCAGTTTGGAGTTTGCTTGGGATATGATTTATTCTAGTTGAATGCCTCCACTGCACATGTGCTTTAAAGCTTTCTAAAGGAAATCTGTGCTTCAGACCTTTTCTTCCTGAATCTGGGGTTCCTCTAGGAAGTGCCACAATGTCCATCTGTCTCATGCAGATTCATGCCACTGCTCACAGCAGTTTCCACACTGCTATTATCTATGCAAGGTCAAACATATGAAAGTATCATGCTGTCTCTGCATGATAGCACCTGCATCTCCATCCACCTCCCTCCTCGCAGCCTGCACAGCTTCTGCTGCACTGTGCTGCAGGCAAGGACTGAATCCTGTGGCAGCCAGCTGCTAACCCAGTAGCATCCTTGTAAATACAGGGAAACCTTTCAGCTTCTGCTTTTCAATCTCATGACTGAGGGTAGGAATGGGAGCAATAGTGTTATTGTGCATGGTGTCATCACTACATCTTCAGATGATAATCCAGAGCATACAGGAAGGGGAGGACGCAGTCCACAAAAGACTATGAGGGAAGAATCACCATGATGTGCTGCATTTCCAGCTTGTCTGGATGCCTGGACTGAACTGGATGCTGGGTATGATTGGATGAATGGTTTTAAATGTAGACAGTCACAACATAGAAAAGTTATCTGGCAGTTTATAACCCTTAGAGATTAGTTGCGTAAATGGTCATAACAGCAATATGCCAAACTACAGCTCTGTACAGCTGTAAAACATCTGCTAGAGGTTCACTCCTCTTCCCAGCCCAGAGACACAACTATGAAGCTGCACCCTTATCCATGGTTGAATTAACCTGCACAGAAGGTGTGTGCTGCAGTTCATAGTGGGAGTTGCCAAAGCAGGAGCCCCTCAGAATGCCCTCAAATGCCTTCTGCAGGGTTTAGGGATGGGTTCTCTAGATCAGTGATGTTCTAGTGGCACCTTGACCAAGGTCTGTGTAGGTTCAAACAAGCAGCCAGTTTAGTGTTGGACTCCCAGTCACAGAACATTTAAAGCTGTCTGTAATGGACACAGATCTCCTGTCCCCACAGTGTGATTGTTTTCTTCAGAAAAACTACCTTTCTCTTCTTGATTTTCTTACCATGTTGTTAGCAACCTGCTGATGCTGCCACTGTGTTATTCAACTGCCCAAGTAGTTTTCACGCTGTTCATCTCATGGTTTTATACAAGATGTCATTTCCTTAAGTCTCTATAAATCCAGGAGATTTGTTCTAGAACAGACAGGTGTCTGATACTTTGAAAGACAAGAGTTAATGGCAAAGATTGCAAAGCTGTAAAAGGAAACAGTGACAAGGTTGGGCTGGTAACCAAGAGGAAGAGTAGCAAAACCAAGAGATGTCTCTCCAGAAGTTGAAGGGTCATTTGTGAAAACAATGCTATGCTTGAGGCATAGCATTTGTTGTGAGATAGGAGGACAAAGATGGCACTTAGCCCTTTGTGTGGCAGAAGAGATATTTTATAGAGTAGTGGGGATTGTAGGATAGTCAAGAGCCTCCTCACCACACAGATATTTTATGTAACACCTACTGGCAATGTGGCCTACACCCTGGCTTGAAACCCACTGTCTCCATGAAGCACTGGAGCACTTCTGAAGAGTCAATTTAATTTCAGTTTCCTCCAAGGGGAATTTAACTTGTGCACACCAAAATCACTCTGCCGCCTGAACCAAGGTACTGGACAGAGGCAAACATGGAAGTGTCTTCAAAACTGGAAGACTGAATGATTATTTCAAGCAGCAGTGTCCGTGTAGACATTGCCTCACACTCTCTTCTCTGCCTTCAGAGGGTAAGGGGAAACAAGCTAAGATTTTTGTATTGATGTCCTAGCCTTGTAGCTGAGCTGTGACACTGTAGATTGGTGCAATACCTAGAGGATCTGTGGTCTAGTTCCCATGCCCCTTTTATCTTCTGAGGAATTTGGGGTGGTTCCTGGTATTAATTAGTCAATAAGAAATTAAGCTTCACTTGGTTTAGATTTACTGTAGTCTACCCGTATTTTCATGAGCTTAGAAATATTATTCTTGTCATCCTCCTCTTTCTCCTATTGTTTGTAACACTCACTTGTGGTATTTCCTATGCTGAAATGTAGGATGTTATCAGATGTCTGTGAAATGGAAGTGAGAGTGTATATAAAGGGATATTCTACATAACTAGATGCTTCTCTGAGGTGTGGGAGTTTACTGACAAAACCATTTGTGCATCTGAGCCTCCTCTGATTCCTTTCAGACCCCTCATCATACCCAACGTGCTTCAAATGTGAGAGTACTTTTGCTCTTGTAGTTGAATATTAACCATTTCCTATTTATTGTCTCAGATAGCCTGGTTTGGGATAAGGTGAGGAAAACAAAAGGAGAACATATTATGCCACAGGGAAAATAAAGATTTAAAGAGTTGTCAGACTAAAATGGATTATTCTTTTCCAGGCAGCAGACAATATCAGATACTTGACAAAAATTTACGTCCAGTATACAGAGAGTTGTTTTCTAATGCTGCTGATGGTATTCCTTCCTCATCTGTTAGTGATTTGAAACATTTCCTGTCCTTGTGTATATCTGAAAAATGAGTCCTAAAATGGATCAGGATATTCTATAATAGAAAATTAGAAAGACATTGCTTCAAATGGAAACATTAGGATTAACAATTGTGATGATGGTGATAAAAAAACAACAGCTGTGAAAAGTCATCATCAACCATACCTGCAAATTAACACATCTGCACTCTGTTAGGGAAACTATTCCTTTATTTCTTGTTTCTTATCTTATAAAACTTTTTCCTTCCCTCTTTCTACCCTCTCCACTCTCCTAAACAAGGGATCTAATTAGGGTACAGAGGGCAGGTAGGGAGAGAAAGAGGAAATAGCTACTGGAAAGGTATGGCTGGGCAGGTTGGCAGGCAGATTAGCCAGGTGATGGATGATACTCAGGAATGTTTGCACACCGTGCCTCTTAATTGCTCTCCATGAAGTAGTGAGCTAAAGAAGGAATGGCTGATTTTATTTTAATCTGAATAGCTCACATGATCAAAGTTTTATTTCATCAGACCCTTTTGCTTGTCAGCTTGAGCTCCCTATCATTTGATCAATCAATATTCTAATTCTTTTTCCTGCTTTTTATATATCTTACACATTTTACTGTTCAGCTTTTTGAATAACAAAAGCAATTCAGGCTGATGGATGCAAAATGAGAGGAAAATGCACACTTACTACTCCTTGAATTACATACTACATGCTAGAGTGCAGAACAACACACCGTCTATGTTATAAAACCAGACCATATCAGAGTAAATTATCAGAGGAGAACTTATCCCCCAACAAGTCCCATATTTGCAGTTTTAGTTAGGCACAAAGTAAGAAACGTAAGGCAGTGATGGGAAGAGTCTTTCTTCCAAGGAACAGCTGTGGTAAGCTGTAGGCAAATGGAGGGTTGCACAAAGACATCCATAATCCAGTTTTTCCATGCCAGAACTAGACTTTTTCCCAACAGCCACTAATGCCTATGCCCTCCCCGAGGGGGTCCTGACCAAAAGGTCTCCCTAGAGACTGCCTCTGCAGTAAAGGCTTTAGGATTAAGCGTGGCCAACAGCAGTAAGGTCCCTGCTCAAGACATCTTTGTTGTCCTTCTTGCTGGCTGCAGGTGAGGATAATTAAAACATGGTCTCTGAGCAGTCTGGCAGAGGTAGTGTGCTTCTGCTCTTTCCACCTGGGACCTGTACGTTCATTTGCACAAGCAAAGGGACATTTTCCTGTGTTAGATCATGCGACTTAAAGTGCATATTCAGTAAAAAGACTTGGATAGTTGCAGTGAAGTCCCACTTTGCTAATTAAACCAGAGCTGTGTTTAACTCATTTTGACAGCATACTTCTTCCCTCTGTTGTATTTGTAACAGCATGAATTCTACTCACTGGCTAATAGTTCCATAGAAACATGCAATTACAGAAATTGCCTATCAGTCTTCATGTCTTGTCATGGCCAACATAGTGAAAGCACTGAAACTTATCTGACCAGTTGTGAACTGGATGTTTGCCATGGAGGCTTTCCTGCCCTTCCAGGCAATCACAGGTAGCACAAATTTGTGTATTAGGAAAGGAACAGAAGCATAACTACAGATGTTTTAATGTCTGTCAAATTCCTCAATCCTATTTAGAAATAAGCACTGTTCTCTCTGATCCCTTGAGCTAATGCTTAGAGTAGACTTATCTAGTTACCTAACATAAAAAGTGAAAAAGAGAGTAGGTGTATGGTGTGAATCCATGGTGATGCACAGAGTAGATGTTAGGCTAAGAAGAAATTATGTTTCCTTCCATCTATCAGCTAACTGTGAGAATGGTAGCCAGAGAACATAAGACCCAGTAGGAGAAACTGGAATCCACAACACTGTACCCATTGTGATCCATTAAAGAAAGATGTAAGCAATAACATCTGGGTGTGTAAAAGAGAAGAAAAGAAGCATTGCTTCTGGCAGAAGAAAAGCTGACAGTTTCCTTCCATCCACATCCACACTTTCTGTGTCTGTTCATTTACCACTGTAGCCCTGAGGTGCTCTTTGAACAAATGTCCATAAGAACAATTCCAGAAAAAAATGCCTGAAAGAGGTTGGGTTTTTTTTTGTTCATTATATACAGCATTTTAACCTGCAGCTGAAAATACAGCACAAGGATTCATTGGATGCCACTGCACTCCTGTGTCACAGGAAAGAGTTGTCTTCTCTGTTTTGCAAAGAAGCAATAAACAACAGCAATTATTCATGCTCAAGTATAAAACAACAATATCAGTAACAAAGGCGTAAGCACAGTGCAGCTTTCCTCTGTGCACATGTTGTCTTCTTCCTTTTAATACATTTACCAGTTAAAAAAGAATGAGGAATTCAAGCTAATAAGATAGAAGGAATTATTCATGTAGGATGACCACAACCTTGTAAGGCCAGTCTCTCTAGACACTAAACGGAGACAGTTATGATGAGCTGCCTACTAAAGGAAACTGCCTTTCTGTTGCTCTCTCTCTCTCAGCTTCTGAGCACAGGTGGCCAACTGCACATGGCTCATAAGCTGTTTGGAGAAGACACCCATGTAAGAACAATGCTAAATGCTTGAGGTTACCCAGGACCTGAGGCCAGAACGCAATCCAGACCTTGGGGAGGTGAGGAAGCTGCAGACTCCAGGATTGGCCTTTCATGTCCCTTTCATGTCCCTTTCATGTGAAGCAATGAGACTTGTGGGAAAAACAACCTCCTTTCTCCTGAGACCAGCTCTTGTGTTCTGTTTCTTCTTGGATCTTCTGTGTGTGTGCTGTGTACTTCATGAGTCTTGATCATGCAAATATGCTATATGGTTCCTATTGGCAGGAAGACTGATTACCCTGGAGTCACTTAAGAAATTATGCTAAAATTAGCAAGGAGACGCCCTTCAGGGTGAAATATGGTGTTTTAAAGTTATTTTTAGACTTTTAATTTGAATTGAGAAATATTTTTTACAATATATGAGTCCCTGAGAACATGGGACTTAAGCACCCAAATACCTTTGAACTTGTGTTTCCTAGTCTGTGCTGAATATGCATTACCACCTTAGGCAAAACAAGACACTTGAAGGTTTAATGTTTGATCTAAGCCCTCAGCTGACATTTATCAGAGCTGGTCAGGTGACTGTTTTGGTTTTTGGTTGGGTTTGTTTTTTTTTTTTTCTTTTCTTTTTTCTTCCAAGAAAAGCATTTCCACATTTAAAAAAATATATATTTTTTTTCTCTAACGAAAGTGTTGAACTGACAAATATTTCACAAGTTATTTCACTTTCTTCTCTGACAATTACTTTCTGTGTGTGCTCGATTGTCTTAGTGAGCAAAGAGAGCTGGGACATAGCAGCCAACGTAGAAGTGCAGCCCTTTGTGGGCTGGTTTTTTTTGTAGTATACAATGACTTGTTTGGTGCCTTGGAAATTTATTTCCATGACAGCCTTCCTGAATGGCATATTTGCCATTTTCAGTTTACTCTGCGTGTGTTTGCGTATTGGCGTGTGAGTGTGCGTGTGTGCCGGAGGGCGGGTGTGCCTGCAGAACAATTCCCATTGATGAGAAAGGTGAGGAGGAGGTATTTAGGAGATGTTATGAAAGACTTAGAAGGAAACAGCACAGGTAGCTGCCAGAGTGAATTAATTATTAATGTTTAGAGCTTAAAAGTTATTGGAAGCCCAGCTGTTCAGGGTATGCGTGTGTGTATGTACGTGTGAGCATACGTACGTATGTGTGTGTGGGGATGTGTGTAAATATAAAGGTTAATGACTCATGCTGTGTTTAGTCAATGAATGAGTAAAAGTGCACAGGCTTCAAGCTACTACTAGCAGACATGCCTGAGAATATCCACCCTAGTAATCATCACCCAGAACCCATAAACAGTGAAATTTCACTTGCTTGGGACTTTATGGCAGCCCTGATATTATCGCTGTAGTTTATAGGGTCCTTTAGGATGTGACATCAAGATGTATTGGGTTGGGTTTTTTTTACAAAGGTATTGTGCATGTTTACGGGTGAATGATAACACTTCAGACAGAAGAGTTTGTTTTATTCCAGGAGAAGCCAGGTAGCTGGTTTGAAATGGTAGAAGTCTGGTGTTCCCATAAATGATCTGTATTTAAGGAAACAGGTGTACAACTAGGCAACATTGAGCTTGGCATAAGAGCTCATTTTGTCTTCATTTCTGAATAACTTCTGGAAAAATTTAATATGGAAAAAAACCTCTGTAACCCAAAAAGGAGAGAGAGACAAACAATTAAGAATTAAAAAAATCCTGCAACATTAAGACACTATAGCTGAGCATGAAAATAGAGTTCTGATTTTTATAATGAAGTATTTATATGCAAAAAGAAATAGAAATCACATTTGTTTGATTTTGACCCCTTCTCCAAGGGTAAGATCTTTTGCTAATAACCGAGAAGGCCTAGGTCTTGTTCTTTTCTGTGCTTAAGAGGATTTGCAGATGGACCTCCAGTCCCACAAGCACTGTGTCTGAATGCTCTGAAAAAGGTTACGTGTTCTCAGTCTTTCTATCTGAAGATTTCCTGTCTATGTGGGACCCTGAAACATGCACTGAACCAAGTGTTAGAAGCTACTACTTCTAAAACAGCCAGGAGTTTATTCTCTCTGTATCAATGAATATTTAACCATTTTGTCTCTAGTGAGAGCAAAGAGTTCAAATATTTTCATTTAGAGGATGCCATAGAACCCCAGATTCCCACATCTTGGATAGTAATGATATTTTTTTTCCATTCCATTTTTATAATCAATGCCTACATCTATCCTTTCTTTTCCATTGCTTCATTGTTGTTTAATTGCCTTACTTGGAACTAAACAAAAAAGTTTAATTTGTTCTAAGATTTTGGCTTTCTCTTTCTTCTTTTTTTACTTGGTCATTTAAACATGACAAATGAGATGCTTTTATTTGTTCATGTCACAGCATTCCCCAGCTTTTGTTCTCAAAAACTTGCTTGCACCTGTTATTTTTCCTTGCTTAAACCTGTAGAAAACCAGTGCTCATTGCTGGCCAGAGCATGTGGTTACTGACTGTGCACAGAAAATACATCAGCAAATAGAGCAATATCACAGCTTTCAGAAGGTGTGGACAGAAAGGACTCATCTGCAAAGCTTGGAGGTCCTGACTTAGAGAAAGAACAAAAGCCAGACAAGGAGATTTTCAGTAATTCTTTGGTGCTTTATAGCAAAAGGTTTTTTAGAATATGAAGACTTTTTCAGTAGTCAGCAAATTCCAGTTAAGTTTAGGTTTCCTTCTTCTCTATCACTTTGCTAAATTTAATCAGACATTAAAGATTAGACTTGTACACCCATGGTATGAAATGTTCATGCATATGGAATTGGGTCAAGGAAAACTGCAGATTCTGCTCTGGCAAACATAGCCATATGTACTTCTGAGCCTGGAAACCAAGGAAGGCACGGACAGAGGGACTGCACCTGAGAAGACCCACTAGCACTGCAGATGTAGAGCCTGAGTACACCCAGTTGGTGTAGACGTTGTTAGCATCCAGAATTTGAGGCCACTTGAAACATACAAGTTACTCTTCCTGGGGGATTAGGTATGGTTGCACCTGAAAAGGTTAGAATTTAGAAGACAGTGCATTCTGCCAAATTACATTACAGGCTGCAGCTCCAAAACTTAGCTGATTAGGCTGTTGAAATCCAGGTAGCCAAGTTTTGTGCTGTTTATACACATAATAATCACATCCAGAAGCTCATCTTCTACTGTCTTCATTTTAGTACTCCCAGCAAGCCAATCACCAGTGAAGATGAAGTATTCATCCATTCCCTTCCAGAAAGACAACATTCAGCTTCAGCTTGTGCGTGTCTGTGTTTGTATGTGTGTGTTCGTAGAGATGAGAGAACAGTCATCACTGTTTGGGCAATAAAAACAAGCTGTGTCTACATCTGAAGCAGTTGAGGGCAGAGGTTTATTAAGAGCTAGAGAATAGTGCTCTGGGGTAAAAGCCTGACATGATGTGGAGGGGACATAGCATTCCTCACCCAAATGTTTTTTTTTCCATACAGAACTGCCCTGACACGTCAGAGCTGAACCATAGCAATGTACCAGATATCATTACACAAGTGTTAAAAACCTGAATGATGCAATGCCAAACATGGACCATGTACAAATGAAACCTGCTGAGCCCACACTCATGGAGGCCTCACAGCAAGTGACAGTACCCTTGGAAAGCGGGAGTTTTCTTGCACATTGTAGGGTCATAGATGTCAGCTTTTGTCCTTATGCTTTATCAAGTAAAATTTCAAAATCCAGGGGGGAAATTTCTTCAATATTTCTGAGTGTGTAGATTGGGGTGTTTGGGGCTTTGGTAGTCTACCTAGTCCATACACTAGATGCATTTTAAAGTCCCTCCTAGGTATCTGAAAAGGCATAGGGCACCTCAGGTTTCCACAACAGTACAACTCCCTCTCCAAGCTGTTCTGTGCTATGATTACGCATACTGTTTACATGGCTGTTAGCAAAAGCCAATTAAAATCATAATAGACCCACCTTCATCAACATCTGACCACCTCCAGACAACCGATGGTATGAGCCATACATGCTTGTTGATCTGTAATTCCTTGTCTCTCAGCAGCTGCTTGCCCTCCTCCCACCCTTTCCTCTCAGGGCACTTCCTACTTGTAAAACATCCTATGTCTGGGGCAGACTTTTGCCATCCCTGCTGCTGAGCCCTGTCTTGGCACCAGAGGCTCATTGAATTATGCCAACCCTGCTGCCAGCTGTACAGCAGCCTGTTTCTCCATGTAGACCCCTCTAACTGTACAGCCAAGATCTCCCTTATATTGCCAGTTTTCCCTTAGTTTGTATTTAGCCAGCTACAAAGCAAAAACAATCCAAAAAATCATTTGTCACTTTGGTTCCTGAAGCATGTAAAATTGAAAATGGCCATTGAAATGTGTCTCTAATAAAAAAAGAGGGAAAGTAGCTGGGAGAAGTCTGTGCACTTTTCACAAATAATAGTTAACATTCTTAAATAAAGTTTAACAAAATTCTGTGACTAAATTTGTAGTAGCAGTTCTGAAGTGTATGAGAAAAGAAGGGTAGAAACATGAAGCAGTGTAGTAAAATCAGTTTTGGTACCAAACAATGTGATGGAAGTAAATGCTGCATCTCTCTCTTTCAAAAATATCATAAGGGATGTTCATGGGATCAAAACCAGAGAAACCAGTTCTTCAATAGTTAGTGAAGCAGGAACCAAATTAGACTTATAAAATGCTGTGATGAAGATAACATGAAAGGGCAAATAAGCTCTGCCTTTGCGAAGAAAATGTTCATTTGTGAAAGTCTCAGCACAATAGCTGATTCAAAGGGATGGGACTGAAAAAAAACAAGAATTGCATTTTGTATGAAAAATTGATGTTTGAGTAGTTTGGATCCTTTCAAGTTGTTGCTGAAATGCCAGGAGCTCCTGGTAGACAGGAGATCTGAACACATATCAAGGGACTTCATCACTCGGTGTGGAGTCTTGAACCTTAGCACTTTCCATCCTGGGGAAGAGGCACAATTCCACAGCACTGGAAATTTCTCTCCCTCATTCTTTCTCTCTCACACACACACACTTACTTATTTTTACCATAATTTCATGTGATTTAACACGCATAGAAACACTGATACTGAATGTTTCTCTAGAAAGGCAGAACATTTAAAATAAAAGTTGAACTCCAAAATAGAAATGTTTTATTTAAAAATTCCACCCTTGAGATCCAATGTGCTTTTATTAAAGCCTGTCACAATTATTTTATAATTGTATCTATTATGACAAATAATGTTATCTATTTTGGATTAAACAGAGCTTCCAGTGATTGCTGGAATCAGAAGTGTCTGTCAACACAGAGGAAAATAATTTTTTTTTCATCATCTGAACTGTAATGAAATCTCTCCTTGTAATGTAACATCAGTAATAAGAATCAAACAATGCTAAGATAGACAAGAAGATGGAGAAGAATATGGTTATGTAAACTGAGAGTATGCCAAATTATGGTAGTCACATCTAAGAACAACAAAGGAAAACAAAACAAAGCCTGAATTGAAGTTTTGTGGCAATGCACTGAAATCATGAGGATTATGCAGAAACCTCTGCGTCATGGGAGCGTGAGATAGTTCATGCTAGGAAGGAGATAAGTAAAAGGGACTAAGAGACAGAAACAAAATAATGGAAATTTAAACAGAGGAAGAATGCAAATTGGGAGATTCCTTTTATTGGTCTCATAGTATGAAAGAAAGGGGATGGCCTGTGAAATTGAGAAACAACATGTTTAAATACTGTTTAAAGGAAATGCTTTTTATGCAACATGTAATCATCTATTAGGACTGATTGCTAGAAGATAATTGAGGCAAAGGGCTTAGCAGGATTTGAAAAATTAGTAGACTTTGATACAGATAATAAGAACATTCATTGTTAATTAGACAGTATAAGAAATGCACCTATAAGATATACCTGTGGTGTGTCTGGTGTAAGAGAACTACCAGTTAGTGGAGCTTAGGTAGATATTTCCCTCATGGCTAGGTTATTCTGCACCTGTTCATTCTGGGGTTTCTTTCACCTTTTTGTGAAACATTTGCTGTCAGACTCAGGGTGACAAACCAATCTGTGGATCAATACTGTGCTGTCAAATAGTAACTCCTGTGCCACAAAGACAGTATGGTTAGAGGATTGGATCTGTTTGATTCTAAGACCTGGAACTGGATCCAGTAGAGATGAAAACCTGTACAAAACCAGTATTTTGCCCTGCCCAGGTTCCCTGTCTCTTCAGACAATGTGCAGAGCTGTGACAACCCTCATGATCTTAGAAGTTTTTACCATCTATTCATCTGGGACAAAACTGTCTGATGCCTTCCCAAAGAAGTCTGGTAGGATCAGCATGGGCTGCTTTATCTAAGAAGGGTTTTTCAAAGTCAAAACCAACATGAGACTGAGCCTGATGATCTCTAGTATAGGGCACAGTTTGGACTGATGCTTTCTGGCAGCAGAGGAATACTTGCAGTTTGCCAAGTGTGTCACTGGATCTCATGTTTTTGGTTCCCATTTTTTCCTTTCTAGTCCCCAAACCTTGGTAACTTCTCTGTGAAAACGGGGAAGATGAGCACATCCAATGCCTGGCTGTTGCACTTACCTGGAACTGGGGGCTGGGAAGAAATCACTGATCTGATAACAGACAGTCTCAAAGATGAAACGTATGATTTTAAAAGGATGAGAAAGTTATAACTCAGCCCAACCCACAGCTCAATCCAATCTTTACTTCTGTAGCACCTGTACAAAAGACTTTTTATTCATTGACCTCAGTTGTACAGCATTTACAGCAGTTTTGCCATTCAAAAAATGTTGCTGTTATCACAGTACTGATCAACTGACCTACTCTCAGTAATGGTGGGATGATGATCTGTTGAGGGTGATAGAATTTAAGTGCTTTTTAAAAAGCTGGGAAATTATTTTAGAGAGTGTAAGAATTTGGTTTTTTTTTAATTAAAATTACTATCCTTGCTAAACCTGTGTACACTCAGCATTGTCAAGTAGATAGCAATAAATACATAAGAAGACTGCTTGCCTTTTGTGCATCATTCTGTGGGCCTTACTGAAGGATGAGTTCAGGATAGATGTGGTTCTCTACTGATTATTTTGCCAGCAGTCTGGTCTCCAATTATTTTAGGATTGTTCTTAGAAGATTATACAGGATGTAAAAAATTCAGTCTGTAGTTTCTGAGAAACAATGTTCAATCAATATTTCATATTTCTTCTGCGGTCAGACCTAGAGGCACTCCAGACAGAGAGCACTGTCTTCTGCAATCCTTTGAAGAAGAGTTTCTCTATTCCGAGGTTCTTATTTTAAGAAAATTTATCTTAAAAATGACACTGTAAAAGTAATGTTGACAGCGTATGCTTGATCTTAAAATTACTCAGATTCTTACAATAAATTTTAAAGTGCATTTTCATGGTTTATTTTTAATAAACAAATAAACTATGCTATCCCAAATGACAATATAACACCATTCTTAGTTGTCATAATAATTTACAATATTAAAAAAAACCTTTACAGACAGGATACACATGGTTTAATAAGACTAACATGAAATGACTCAGTTAAATTGTTTTTTCATATCGTGAAATCTGACTGATAACTGAATAGCCTATGAAATTGGTCATACACCTCACAGATATTTCTGTGTAGATTAAGGTTTAAAATTTGCAAAGAAAAATCTTAAATGATTAAAAAGTAACATCACTGTGATGTTTCTCTTTACATTTCCACAAAAATATAAAACACCTTTAAGACTATTTTTCTTTACTGGATACATCTACTTGATGAATTTGTTTTTCTGCTACTTTCTTAAAGAACAATTGAAATCTGGGACATGCGTGTATAAAGGTTCATGAATCTCTTTAGGAATTTTCAGATGAAATCCAATATACCATAATATAAAATCCATGTCAAAGATTTATTTTCTTGCTTACATCTTTCCATTGTGTGCCTGTGCAATTCCTAGGTTTCTGGTAAACAACAACATGTTTTGCAGCAGGCAGAGATTTGAACACCAGCCCTGTGCAACAGGATACAGACATTCTGTATTATTAAATTAGAAATGATGTGGTTCAGTAATGTCAGATGCCTTCATTTTTAGTTAGAAGTAACTGAGATAGTGCCAAATTTAAAGAGACACCTGCCATCAGATGTGGTGCTTTATGATAAAACAGCAGATCAAATACATCTGTATAGGAACTCATTAAATGATATCTATATATATCTCTACAACCACAACATCTTTTGAGAAGCAGCTTTTTACACACCAGTGTTCAATTTCTTCCCATGAGAAGATAGGGTTTTTTGGTGATTTAAAAAAAAAGATGCTAGCAAGTCAGTTTTAATTCTCGAGAAACCTGTCAATAATTTCAGATTAATCCATGATATTGTCAGTCAGAGAAAAAAGGAATATGCTCATGTTTATTAAAGAGCCATTTGAGGTAATGTGATGAAATCCTCTGACCTGGTTCTGATCTTATTTACACTGTGTGAAACCAGACTACCTCTGGAATTAGTCCTCAAATAATTCAAGGAATTTCCAAAACACCATTGCAGCCTTTGGAGAAAAATTTGCTCAAGAGTTGTCCTGTCACTAGGCTGTAATCTTTCAAGTTGTCCTTCTGAGGTGAAATAAATTATTTTATATCTCCTTGAAAGTGCTTTTGAAATTAAAGGAATAATGATTATATTGTCATCACCGGTTTTAGGAAGATTCAAGCCATTTGCTTGTTCCTATTGTTTGAGTTACAATAAACTTAAGGAAATCTCATAATCTGTAAGGAGACTGGCCTCACTGGATAGGATACTGCTCCCCATCAGTAAGTGAATAAGAGTTTATATCAAAAGCTTCTTTTTTTTTCTTGTATCTATTAAAAATGATATTTTAACATTTATCTTTTAAATATACTTTTAAATTTCTTTTTACATTTCCTTTGTTTATATACTCCTTTCTCACAACTTCTTTTTAGTGTTCATTACCCCAATGTAGGCTGATGACATTCCACTGAGCTGGAGGGATCTAAAAGGAGAGGAAAGGGTCTGGAGGATAAGAGAGAGGGCAGCAGCAACTCCTCAGAGTGAAGGTGTGTAAATTTGGCAAATTAATCTGTGTTTGAATGGTTTCTGAACCAAGGGTGTAGAGATAGATGAGATTTCCCCAAGTTATTTTCATGCCTCTTTGACAGGCTCTGGCCATATCAATATTAATTATACAAGACTGTTTTTCTGTGTATCAGTTTCTCTGCTTTCATATACATGGTGCTTTCAAGATATTGCTTCATCCTCTCATTGATTAAAATATGACATTTGAAAAAAATCTAGGTACTTTACTAGGTTACTTATAGAAACAAATGAGGAGGAGACTCTCAGTCCCCAGAAGTCCACCTGAATGCCGTTCCTGATGAGACACAGTCCTTCCTCAGAAACAAAGTTTAATTGGCTGCTCAGGTTAATTGGTTGCCCCACCCTACAACACCAGCTACCCGGCTCTGCCTCGCCCTCCGGCCCTGCAGTGCTGCAGGCAGTGGGCAGCCTGGCAGCTGTGGTCTTGGAAAGCAAGGAGGTAAAGTACACGTGGAAACTTCCAAGTTCCTCTATCCGTGTCTGCATTTCCATGTATAAAGATGCTGGTGATAAACGTGAAGATGCTCATGAAAATACAGGGAGAGGTAATTCAGGATATACTGTTTTCTAGTAGGTTGAGGGGAGGTAGCTCTTTCCTTATGTGACTCTTTTTTATTGTGTAAACATAAACTCTTTCATGTCTGGCTACTTTGTTCATCATGGGGCTGTTCATATACTTACACAATTTCTTAATTAAAAATTGCAAAATCTTCACAGCTTCATTTACCTTCTCCTGTCTCAGTAGTAACCCGATGAAAGAAAATGCTGCCTGCCACACCAGCTGTGTGCTGTACAAGGGCTTAAATAACCAAGGTAGGTCTGTTGCACGCTTCCTTCAAATCTTCTAAAGCAGAACAGGTTGAAAAAATGCATCCTCATCTGCCTGTGAAATTATTCTCTTTGCCATGGAAACTCTGGTTTGCTTGTTGGTTCAACCACTCGATGCTGATACTTGTGACCCACAGAGAAGTTTCATCTCTAACGAAGTAGCTAATTGAAGATCAAGAATTTCTTCAATACAGTGTTTAAATATTTAATACCCATAAATAAATAAATAATTCAAAGTTCTGTTTTCCTGAACATTGTAATACTAAGGAGGAGGCAGCTTCCATTTTCAGGAATTCAGACATGCCTTTTTGGTTAGTACTTTCCCACAGAAAAAAAAAAAACATTATTTACCAAAATAAGTGCTGTCTAAAGACAACACACACTACTGGATTTCTCTTTTCCTCCTGGCATTGTGCTCACTTTCTGACTGTCTCACACCCAGCTGCAAAATAAATCAGTACTACCAGATCCTGTTTCTGCAAGCAAACTCCTGGGAAACCTATTGGTTCACACAGCTTTGGTTTTGCTCTGGCTTTGTTGGGCATTATCTTAGTGCTACAGCTGCCACTGAGCAAAGGAATGTTTAATTACTGCTTTAGTATACATTGAATGAAGGGTGTTTAGTGTATGCAGTACCTTTAAGCACGCCTCTACTTGACGGCAGTTTTTACCATCTTTCAGCTGGACTTAAGCCTGTTCAGTCCCAGTGTACAAGATGCTAGATATTTGTTCATATGACAGGAACTCCCCTGCACATTGGACTGCCAGATCTGGAAGATCCCTAGCGTGCACAGGTTTTGGGAATGGAGAAGCTTTGATGTGAGGTTGTACCCTGGTAGAAATTGATTTTTCAGCATTTATTTGAGATCCTTTTTGTGTCTTGTACAACCATCCAGCTGATCGGGGATGAGGCTGGCCAGATAATTTGGACAGAAGATAAACAGTGCATAAATTCATGGGATAGGGTCTTTGTGGTGGGGAAGGTGGGAATCAAGTGCTGGTAATCAAATAAGACTTCATGAGCCTGTATGATAGACCCCTGTGTTTCACTTCAGTAAGTTACCAGAAATACTAAATAAGTTAGCACTTTATGCCATAGGGTTAGTAACATTTCTTTTCTTTTCAGAACTGCAAAGAAAACTCACTCTCAAGATACCAGGTTTATAATGAAGTTTAAATGCACATACAAAGGGAACTGCACTTGTCTTTTTGGGAGCAAGATTTACAGAAGAGATGAGGGACACCCTGAGGCACCTCACCTCTCCTCCTGTGCTTTTCTGCAGGGTTTCTTTCTGTAAACTGGTGAGTGGTTGATCATTCATTTTATTTCTCACCTAGGGCACAAACAATTTCCTGTGTCTATCCAATTCTGATGTAACGTTTAATGAAGACAGTAAGAAAATTTTGATTTCATGCCAGAAGAAGGCATGCTTATCCAAAAGTCAGGCTGGTTTTTACTGTGTGGTTTAATAAAAATACTACAAATTCTTACAAGGTTTGCCTAATGTATTTTTTGGCTGTTCCTTCTATAGCAATACAATTACAGCTGTGCTTGCCTTATAAAGACACAGGATTAAGCACCTTACAAGTGCTCCTTTTGCACTTGAGAATCTGAATGTCCCTAAGCACAGCTAGGATCTGAACGCAAAATCGAGTGCAAGACAAATGGTGCGTAAATAAACACATAAAAAAATCCTAGAGAATCTCCTCATCTGTTTTAACTGCAAAATGAGGTCCTTGAAAGATTGTTCTGGATATCATTTCTTGCTTCATGTAAGTACTATGAAATGCAGAATTACATTCTCAGCGCATTTATATCTTAGCTGGAGCTCTGTCCCTAGTTTACCACACTAAAATTAGACTGAGAAATATAATTTCTGTTTTCTTGAAAGAGGTTAACTATTAGCAGTTGTATTTTTATGGGCTTTCCCACATGGGCTTTCCCAAAACCATACCTTTAAGGTCTGTGTAACTACTCTTATGAATATATCACCGAGAGGAATTAATTGTATGCATTCCCCTCACTCACCCTGCAGTGTCATCTTGTTGGGTACCATCGGGCTGAGCACGGTGTAGATTCAGTAGGAGAAACCTTCCCTTTAAAGACTGTCAGGTCCCCACAGATTTCAACTCCCAGAGCCTGATCACACCCCCTCTGCTGACAGCAGCAATGTCACAGTGGCAACGTTTGGCAATCCCCACCAGTATGCAGATGTGCCTGTGCTACCACTTTTACCGTTTCAGCTTTAACCTGGCTCATTTTGATGGATGTGAGTCAGGGAGTGACTGCTCAAGTAGCTCAGCAAGCAGGTCCCTAGGACAGTAATCTCTGTTAGTCTGGCAGTGACAGTTTTTAAAGGTGGGCTCTTCACATCTTCCCCCTGCACCTAACAGAAAAGGAATGGTGACCTAATCTTTTAAGGTTTTGGTTATCTTTTCCTCTTCCTTAAACGTTTTTGCCTTTGAATTCTCTTTAGCACAAGAACAGTAACTGGTAGTCTAGTGGCAACATGTGCTGAGACATGAACAGATATAAGAATTTGTATAGGAAGGAATATGAAAGGAAATATTCAATCTTAGAATATGGAGGTTTTATTTTTCCAGGCATTAGTGAGATTATCCAACTGTGGAGGAGGACTGTTTTCATGCTTCCCCTGAAATTCTTTTCTGTAGCTCATTGAGTTTCCGATTCATTCATTCTGTGCAGAACGGAGTGATTACAGACTCTAAAAGCCTGTATCTTTATTACTGTGGGTGTACTCTTCCCCTTCTTTTTTGTTGCTAAGCCAAATGGATGATTCTAAAGAGCGATTTCTTTAATCTATCTCTTAGTCCAGAGCTCATTATGGACAAATATGAACCACTATTTCATAACTTTTAACAGACAAAGCATTATCTTCTGAGGTGTAAAAATGTCTCTTAACAAAAATGTCTTTCCATTTTTTTTATTTTTTTTTTTTTTTGTGCAGGCACTGCCACTGACATCCTGCTGCCTACAGATCAGAGGGACCCAGATTTCTTCTTGCTTGACTAGTGCAAGGGCAGACCTACATAGAGAGTGGCAGACGCTTCCCTGGGAGAAGCTGGCGGCTCAGGCATAGTGGGAAGAGCAGAATGCCTGATTACCACTTCTGTGCTCTGTTAGTAGGAAATAAAAAAGGGGAATAATAAGTGGTTCCTTGAAGCAGCACCAGTAGAGTGCTGTAGGGAGGAGATGAGTGGGCAGGTGGTAGTGGGTGATGGATGATACCATTGGCCTGACTGACTGAGTGGTAGGGCAGAATAGGATGTCAGGGAAGACAGTTTACTGGCTGCACTGGTGAACAGATGCAGTTTTTCTGTGTCTGAACAGAGGTTGCAGACAGGTGAGAGGGAGGTAGAGTGCCTGACAGTTTGCAGCAATCTGATGTTAGCCACTTGAGCTAGAGCTGCATTGCCCTGAACTTCAACTTTGGGTCATGCTGGAGAAGATCACAGCAGAACAGAGCCTCGACTTTACCTGTTTACTTTTCTGCTTCCGTTCTCTGGTCACTTGTCCTTTCATCCTCTGCTCTCCACCTCTTCATATCATGCCTGTTTCTGCTTATGCTGAGTGGCTGTTGAGACACTGCACAGCCCAGCTTGGCTGCATCTTTGTCATTGAGCTTGCCTAGGAATCTTTCATTATATAGTGACAAATTTTAATGTGTTCTATTAATTTTGAATTGTGCAACAATACAAAATACTTCATGCTAGTACTTTCATCAGGGGTTCTCCAACCATTTTCAGCAAGGATGGAAGGATTTCTATAATTTCTACTCTTCCTAACACACTTCTGGGTAAACAGAGGCATAAGCAAGAAACTTATCCTTCCCATGAAGCAATTTGTCCAAGATCACACTGGGATCCAGGACCTGTATCAAATCAAAGTTTCAATATTGTAATAATGCTGCAAAATAGCATTACCATCTCTCTTCAAACAAAACAATCTAATGAAAAATATGGAAATGTTTGGTTTGCACAGCAGTTGCATCGTCCTTAGGTAGCCAGGCTAGAAGATAAGTCAACCTTCTGAAGTGGGAAGAGTCTGCTCACAATCACATCCACCAGCACAAACTTGTCTTACCTCTTCAATACCATTGAAGCATGATGCCACTGAAGCTTTGTGCCAATAAATATCCCCAGGATAAGGCTGATTACAAGTCTGTGCCATTCATGAAATTCTCTAAATATTCGCTGTCGTGTGCAATATTTCAAAGGCATTAACAGTAAGAAAATATGTGCTATTTTACAAGGGTGAGCTAAATGCATTTCTTTTGCCCTCTGCTTGAGATGAAAAGAAACCAGGCAATTAAATAAGGAAGTCTGGGGCCCATTTTATGGCATCCTATGTGACCACAAAAGGGAGAGTGGTAATTGCCGTTGGTGTGTGATATCCTTTAGCATCCAGACTTGGAGAATAATTCTGCATCCTAGAATGCCAGCCTTTTATAAAGCCTGCAGGCACATCAGTCTTCAGTAAGAGAGTTCACCCCATTAAAGCATTTTAAATTAATTTTAATCTAGGGAATTCAACTCCTGTTTTTAAACCTTTACAAACAAGTTTAAAGCTGCCATGTACCATAAATTCATGGTGGTCTACAGAGGGTTTTTTATAAGCTGAACAAAACCTAACAATTACATGAGGGATTCAGCAAGGCCCAGTTGGAGTGTACAGATAATGCACTTAGAGAAGAGTTCTTTCTACCTTCTATAATAGCTACTGTATGCATAAAATCTACAGAAGAATGCCACTGTGATAACCACTATCCCTTAAGTCACTTGTGTTATAATGAAAAGACAATGCTCTCCTTTATCTGTATGAAAATAAAAGAGCAAGGTGGGTGTCCCATCCCCTGGTCAGCACATTGTCATATAGGTGCAGTCTGCCATATACCAGGATGATGAAATTTGTACCATTCTGCTGCAAAATAGGGGAATTCTGCTGGTGCTTGACTTCATGTGTTCCTTCTTACTGAAGTATGCAAACTAATACTGCATGTTCATAGCTTTGAGATGTAATAACACAGAATTTCAGCTCTTGCCTTTAACTTCACCATTATACTGGCAATGGCTAATACTGCAGCTGATATCTAACTGACCGGGCTTCATCTTCCAGGCTGTTCCAGTATTCTTCCTATTTGGCCTAATTCTCATGTAGTAATGCAATGTTGACTCCCACCTCCTGTCAGTCAAAGACTCTGACCTTCACTACCTGTTATGCCTCAAGTAAGTATTTGATGCTTTCCCTGCTGCTATTTGACTCTGTAAATACACCATTATTGGGCAATGGGTGGAAACTGAAGCATAGGAGGCTCCACAAAAACATTAGGGAAAACTTTTGCACTGTGAGGGTGATGGAGCAGTGGAACAGGCTGCCCAGAGAAATTGTGGAGTCTCCTTCTCTGAAGACTTTCAAAACCTTCTCGGATGCGTTCCTGTGTGACCTACTCTAGGTGATCCTGCTCTGGCAGGGGAGTTTAGGACTAGACGATCTTTCGAGGTCCCTTCCAACCCCTACCATGCTGTGATTAAAAATAGCAGTGGTGTTTTTCTGAATAGGATCATTTCACTCCCAGAAAGGAGCAGCTAAGATGAAAGAAGACGAACATCTCTTAAACCTGCTTCCCCAGAGAAATCTTAAGTGAACCCTCATGCTCATTTATTTTCTGTTAGTATTTACATACTGACTCCAATCATAATTAAACTGCAAGCTCCTTAGGGCAGAGACTAGCCTTTCATTCTGTGTTAATTAGCAGTTTATGCAACAAGGCCTCTGTGACTTGACTTTTGAGTGATAGAAAAATCAATGTGTTACATTTTTCAGGTTTGGGGGAGGATCTGGCAGTCCTCACACAGAGAAGATTGACAGCTGGTTTAGAATAATAATGCATGCACATTAGTTAAATGCTTCTGCTAAAATGATAAACAGTTACAATTCAGTTGATGCTAAGACTTGAATAATGATATTAAGGATTTTGAGTTACTAGTCTACTGCAGCCTAGTCATTCCCATCTCTCCAGGCTTTATTTCAGGCTGTCTGCACAGTCAGTAAATGAACAATGCATTGATTTACTCCCAGTTTACATTTTCTGTGTTTTCTAGAGTGGTTAGGGTTGGAAACATATTTATTTTCCTAAGTTAAAGCTTGGATTCCTGGGGGATTCCAATGGGCTGCTAACTTTGTAATAGCTGCCAGGAGCTGCTACTGACCAAGTGTGTTTGCTCTTCTGGCTCAAGTCTCTGGGTCACTTAGAAAACAGTAAATATTTTCCACATAATTTTACAAAGGAGCTACAAAATCTCCACTGAGAGGAGAAAAAAAAAGTCAGGTATATGTTAAATTTTCTGTGCAATACTAAAATTGATTCTGAACACTGGATACTTTTCAATTGCTTAACTGGTTGGTAAGAAAAAGTGAAAGAAGGAAATGCACTATGTGAAAATTTTCAAAGTTAGTTATTCATTAAAACTATTAAATCATCTGTATTTGTGACAAAGAGAAACCACATGGGGATTTAAGTTATTGTTTTTATAATGTGTCAGAGAAAGAAGTTTAGATCTTTTTCCAAGCATCAGAGAAACGTTAGTAGTTCACAAGCTGTCATCAGTCTCATTAATCACCCTGGCTTTTCAAGTATGCAATTCTAGCCATGTTAAACAATTAAATCAAAGTTAAGGCCAAAGCTTGCCTCTGAATGTGCGTATGCAGTACCCATTTAAGTCAATGTGAGGACAAAATTTAGCTCTTAAGCCTTTTAACTGATAAAGTCCTAAAATAGCTTTACAAGCAAGAATTTCCTGGCAAGACTAGAGTTTTGTAAATCTAAAAGCATGCAATCGTATTTCAATGTAAAATAGCATATAAATATCAAGCTACATCTTGAATTGTAGCCAAATGCAACACTATATCAAGCATGGCTCAGAAGTGCTATATACAAAATGAATGCTTTGTCAAGTTTCTGTGTTGGTACCTAACAAACAGAAATGTGCACATATATTCGTATCATAGTATGGAACTGGAAGCTGCCATTGTCCTTTTTGTCTCAGACGTAAGGTACATTGCTAAAAGGAATGCTACATTTAGCTTTTAAAGTCAGAGCAAGATGTAAGTGGAGAGTATTTCAAGGAGAGTTTTATGTCTAAAGCCAGGTTCTGATAAACTTAGTGCCACTGCATAGTGCTGCACCCCTCCAGCAGCCACACACAGCTCAGTCAGTGGCTTTCTCTACATGTCAAATAAAGCACTTCTGAGTTTAAGTAGCACAAAAATTTTGATAAAAAACTTTTTAAACCACCCACTCATTTGGATAGATCTCAAAAACCAGTGAGAAAATTTAACATGTCAGAAAATAAGAACACAATCTTCTTCAGAACCTTTTCAGTTGCTATTTGGCTATTATACTCAGCCTGTGTAGATTCACTCTTATTTAACATTGTATACGCTCTCACTTTTCATTTCCTCTCCTAGACCTGATGGTTAGTGTTATACACTGCTGGAGCTCCATCCTGGAGGAAGCTGCCATTCAGCACTGGAGCAAGTGATTGCTCTATAGATGGGATTTGAAGACAAGTGAACAGTGACTGATGCAATGGAGAAAGCAGAAGCCGTGTTGGGACGCAGCACTGAGGATGATGTTGTCATAGTGATAAATTAAAGCCATTTCTGCAGCAACATTGTGAACAGATGTTAGTAGCTCTTGTGGAGGCCAGAGAAGAGGACTTTGAGGCAGTCAGAGTAATAAGAGCTCAGTCTACTGCTTTAGCTGTATGAATGGAAAACAACAGAAGGCACAAGAGCAAACTAGAATTAAGTCTGAAGCTAAAGAGACTGATGATGGTAGAATACCTACAGGTAAGTAAGCTTTCTTTCCTTGACACAGGTTGTCTGGGTATGTGTTCACATTGTGGATCTGAATGTAAGATCACCGAAAACAATTTTTTCTTTCTTACACCAGTAATGCCCATAATGTCCACAGTTCAGCAGTTAGAGAAGGAGGCAAAGTCGAGAGACACCAGTGGGACCTTTCTGAGCTGTAACTGACTAGGGAAAGGAGGCACAACTGAGGAGACCTAAAGAGATTATCTCAACTCTGATGCCCAGTCAGGTCCTTCATCTCAAGCCCACCCATCAGTCAGGTGTTGAACAGCCTCTGTTCACTAGCTAAACTTCTCAGGTAAATCGAAGTAGTGACAGGTACCTAGCACCACTCAGCAGTGCTTCCAGGGTGGTTTCACAGATGGATCTGTTGTCTGTACAGAATCAGAGGATAGGGCAGACCACTGGAAGTAGTGTCTCCCAACTCACCTGCTCAAAGCAAGATCAGGGTTTTGCTTAATCAAACTTTGTATATCTCCATGGATGGATTGTCCACAGACTCCCTGGATTGCTATTACAGTGTCTGACCACCCTCAGGGTGAAACAGTTCTTTTGTATTAAGTTTGGAATTGTCAGTGTTACAGCTTGTGCCCATCACCTCTTTTCTTTCCACCTTGCTTCTCTGGGAAGAGTCTGGCATTGTCTACTTTATAACGTTCCGTGAAACAGCTTCAGAGGGCAATAAGATATCATAGAATACCAAGCTGGAAAGGACATCAGGGATCATCTGGTCCAACTTTCTGGGCAAAAGCAAGGTCTAGATAAGATGGCCCAGAACCAGTCTAGCTGAATCTTAAAAGCGCCCAATGCTGGGGAGGTTGTCTTCTCATATGGATGAGCAAACACAGTTCTCAGAAGCAGCAGGGCAGAAGGTTGGGAATAATCACATCAGCCACCCTCAGCAGAGACGTCCCCACTATTAAATCAGAGCCCATAAAGCTGCCAGTGGGGAATTAACACCTTGTTGTTTCCCCTCTGTTCATTGAAATAGGACTTCTTGTGAGCCCTCTTTGTAAACTAATAGTATCTTATTATAGAAGAAAAAGGCCTTTGTATCAAGTTCTTATTCTAGAAACAAGAGTTCGCAAGACAGGTATTACAGAAAACCTGCTAGCCTTTCCATCAAACAGTAGAAAAAGAAAATATTCATTCCCATAATTCCTGCTGTTTGATTTCTAAAAGCAGTAGGATGTAATGCCTTTCAGTGAAAAGTTAAAGCACAATTTAATTTGTCTAAGCCTTTTATCCCATTTTAAGTTTTCAGAGGATAGGATTTTTTGCATTCCTGCTTTTGTAAACACTCTTGACAACACCTCGAGAACCCTAAAACTTATAAAACTGTACTGTTTGAGTTTTTTTCCTCTAGTTTGCTTCCAGATAAATGAACTTTTCTTGATGAAGCAATATTTTCCTGAATAAACTTCTATCAAACACACCGTTGCATTCTGTCACAGTTGCATTCCGTCTTCCACACACATACATCTATTCTAGCATTCAATATCCAAAGCACCATAACTTTCTTAAGCAAATTGATTTCATTTTAAGGAACAAATAGAACTCTTTTATATTGATCAGTAGGTCAGCATCATTGGAAATTTGTCTGCCAACTGACCTCATTTTAAATACCAAGGCATGGAGGCTTTGCTTCATCTTTCACCAGTGCTTATTTAAGAATGGCTTAGTTCTGTCAGTTCCACTGAAGCTTTCTTGTGTTACTCCAGGGAAAGTGAGAAAAAACCCTATAGGTTTATTGAGTCTGAATATTGTGCAAACAATGCAAACACAGATGAGGGTTCAAACCATTTACTACTCTGTGTGTGTATTTATACACACACACAGAATATACAGAGATAGCTCTTCAAAGGGACTAGGGCAAATTGCAGTTCAGTAGAATCCAGACTAAAATAAACCCAAGTTAATAAAATGTGTTTTGATAACATTCAGCTTTGTTATTGTTATTATTATGCCTCTTTTAAAAAGACTTTTCAGAAAGTCTAGTAATTAAAGAAGATGCATGCTGGTCCCAGCCTAATTCATGTATCTCTCCCACTTAGGGCTTTGAAATTCCTAGGTTTGTCACTGTTATGCTGATATGTTATCATACAGTTGCTGATTTTCTTTACTATTTAAAAACATGCAAATAGTTCTCAGAAGGTCACTTTGTGGTTGTTGCATGGTCAGTTATGTCGCTCTTCTGTCTGTTCTCAGTATCTAGTTTCATCAGTCTGTTGTCTCCATTTGCAAACTGGTTTAAGAGCTCTTACCTTTCCTGCCTTTGGCTGCTCATTTCTATCACTGCCCCCTCAGCAGTGCTGAAGCAACAGATATATCACTAAAATAACCCGTGAGATTTTTTTTAAAAACAACTTGCAGAAAGTATTGGTGGTTTTTTGTTGTTTGTTGTTTTGGGGTTTTTTAAACACAGTGTGGTGGCTGGCACAGCTTGACAGAATTAAACCAGCACAACTGAGGAAGTGATCAATTATAGCTATGGGGCAGGAATAAGCAGCAAATGAAGAAACCTCTTAAATCAGCTGCCACCTGAAAAAAAGTTCCTGTAACTACATCATTGTGTGATGTGCTGGGGGAGTAGAGGAGTATTTTTATGAATATAACTGCAGTGATTCATGTGTTTGGTGTTCTGTAATGTGTTGAGCATATGGTATTGCAGGCTTTATGTAAGTGACCTTGCAAGTTTGTATTTTTAAATCTATTATGGAACAACTAATGAAAAGGTCCTGATTTCTCCTTCCTACTGGTGTAAATCTTGAGTTTCTGAGACATGCACTCTTTGGGGCAGACTCCGCAACCATTCCTGTAGTTCAAGAGCTTCCTCCATCCCAATGGAATGAGGAGCTCTCCATAAGATCTCTCAGGAGATTTTTGCTCCTGGAATATGCTACCTTGTTTTTTTTCCGTAGGAAAAAAAGTTGTGAGCCATGATAGCAATGAAGAGATGTACTGTATAAAAAGTCTCATCATTTTCCAGGAGCACAAATAAGCCAGGAATCATCCTACTGTTCTTGTTCCTTGACAGAGATATTAGGCTGTGTCTGTACTAGTGAGTGACATGCTGCCAGGGAGCATTACTGGGCCCAGGAAGTGCTTCATACCTGGTGCTGTGCTAGTAGGCATTTCCACCATGGGTGTTGGCCTGATATCCTGTGGGTGCTGTGCTGAGAAAGAGAACTTGGTCTGGACTTCTCAGGGAGATCATCGACCACCTCAGTAAAAACCTGGTACCTACACACCAGGGCCATCTGAATCTTTCTTCTGAGTGTTAGAGTTTAGCAATGAAGATCCAGTGTGTCATGGCACAAAGCATTTTTTCCTGGGGGCCACTAGCAGCTTATTGTAGGCAAATACATTTCCTCTGTATTGTGCTGAAATTCCTGACCTAGGCACTTAAATGGTTGCATACTGTGTTTAGCTGGCTTGTAAATAGTGCCCTAAAAGTGTGCTAACTGTATTTTTTCACTACGAATAGTTAATTCTAAATATTAGATCAAATAGCGTTGAAGCCTTTTAAGTCAAAGGCCTCAGTCAGTACTTTGTGGAGTTCTGGACTGACTTTGGTGACACATATGGTCTGCAGGGCCTCAGATGCAGAAATCAATCAGAATAGCTCTTCCAAAGTAATTGTTCCTCTCAGCCATTCTGCAGGCACTAATCCAAAATGTAAATGAGCATGTTCCAGAATAATCACTCTACTTACAAAGCAGGGTAAATACCCTAAAATGAAATAATTTCTATTTCAAATTATACTCTCTTTATAGAGAAGTTGCTCTAAAATATAGGAATAGCAAGAAAATGCATAAACTGTGTTAAGATTTTGATTACTCATATAATCCTGATGACAGCAATTTTACTAAAAATTCCTATATTCCTACATTCCTAAAGCCATTTAGAGCGTGCATGGTTGCTTCAAGCACATCTTCAAAACTAGATGATTATGTCAGATGTATTTGTACCAAGTGAAAAATAAATCACGTTTTAGTTCCCAGGTTTGCATATTTGCTATGGAGATAAGGGTTTTTTTAATAGTTTGAGTACAGCACATCTAATATAATGATCTAGTTTACTTGCCTGAACGATAAATTGACTAAGACCCCATTTAGATGAACATTTATTTTTGTGGCAGAGCGAGTTCACATGTCATATCTCCCCAGCCGTATGCTCTCCCATGTACAGCTGCACAGTGAACCAGGCTGAGAAACTGATAACCCAGAAAAAAATGTGTATCTTTTTAACCTGTATTAGTCCCTCACTCTACTTTGGAGCCCTTATTTGGCACCACACACAGTTGCACTGCACGTGGTGTACAATGAGAAATGAATGGCAGGCTGGCAAAACCAACCCCTTTTCCTTTTATTTCCTTGGAACTTCCCATTGCTTTATTTAAATGTAGAAAACTTTCTGCTCTTAAAAGTGGTAGTAAATAATTTCCAAATCAAAAATGAGTATGTGTGTGTGTATCTAGCTGCTGTCAGTCAGTCCAAAGGCAGAGTGTTGTGAAAGAAGACCATATTCTTTCACCAGGTTTCACTATCTGTATTGATTAGTATTGTGTTTAAAACAATGCTTTTTTTTTTTTTGTTACAAGATACTATGCTGCCTTGTCAGTATTTAAGCTTCTTTTCTTTTCCCAGTGACCTCTAAGAGAGTTTGGTTCAGGTCTCTACAAGCAGCACAGGCTACCTGAAATTGTAACACCACAGTTTTAATTATTTTCATGCAAAATTATAATGCACGAGAATAATTATGCCCAAAATGTTCTCTTGTCTAGACAAAACCTTTTAAGGATGGCAGGATGGGGGAAGACTTCTGTACTTGTCTCCAGGAAATTCTGTACACCTACTGTGGATAGAACAAGCACCCTGAGGACAATGCCACTGGGACATCAGACCTGCTGATTATGTGTCCACATGCACCAAGATGAATAGCTTTTGACAGTGTCAGACTATTCACAAGCTACTGATTGCATGCTACATGTAAGTATGGAGTAAGGCCAACGTGTCCTGGTGGTGCTGAATTTACTTCACACCTGACTTTTGCATCAAAAATGACTACTAGTTAATAGAGTCTTCTTCAACTGCGACAAAAATCCTAAGTGGTAAAAGAAAACTGGTCTAGAAATCCATGGATATATCAGGTCAGGCCCCACAGTGAATCTAATCTTAGGAGAAACCTTTCAAATAGAAGAGTCAACTGTGAAAAGAAGCCTGAAAATGTCTTCTCAAAGGCATCCTGCTAATTAAGGAGCTGAAACTCAAGCAACTACAACCTTAGGAAATGTTTTGTGAATGTTGGTGTACAACTTTGTGCATATGCCAGACTTTTGAATGTATAGCTTTTCCGTTGCCAGGGACATGAATGTGAAAATGTCTAATAAGTAAGCCTTGAGCCAAGCAGAAATGAGATAGCCAAATAAAATCTGGCTAACCCAAGCCACTTTTTGATATTTCTCTCCAGAAGATATCTACAAAGCACTATATTTTAGGACCAAGGCTTTTTACTGTTCCTAGTGTTAGCAGGAAGAGCACAGTAAAAAGCTGGGGCCAATAAATCGTTATGAAAAATCGTTACTGAGCAGACACAGAAGCCAAATTAAAAATAGGACTATCATCACTTTATTAAAAGTCGTATTTTCTTAAATGCCTGTAGGGCCCTAAGACCAAATCCTGGTTCTGCATGCAGTTATCCCCAGATAAGCACCCACAAACTCTTACAGACAGCTTTATTTTAATATGTACAATACCCTGAACAGCAGAAATTGTACATGCCATATCTTGTGAAACGTCTTCTGTTCACAAGCTTAAGCAGTCTTCATGGGAATGCAAGTACAGGCTGTGCAGTTACTTCCATGACTGACCATGAAGTAGGTCAAATGATGGGTGGCAGTGGTCCAGGGTGCAGGAGTCACGTGTGTGATGTGCATGCATGTGGCTGTGTGATGGGGACATCTCAGGGCATCATAGATCACGTGCTGGGGGGATGGTGGTAATGGTAGTCTGTGAGACTGCTGTGGAGACACAGTGATAACTGGGTAACTAAAGAATTTACTCCTTTCTAGCTGACGAATGTCTGTAGCCAGAAGCAGGACAGTAACCATGACACTGCTCTGTATGTGCATCATGTTGGTTTGTCCAGGCAAGAAAGCATCTGTGTACAAATACAGGGCTGATAGTTTCTGACCTTTAAATCATACCAGAAAACTCTGTTCCTGCTCTGTCCTTGGGTAGAGTTTTTGAAGGAAAAGGACAACCTGCTGGCCACAGGGCACTTTGAGAGCATGGGCTTTGCAACAGCTGCCTGAACGTGATCCAAAGTGAAGAGGGCATTGGATTATCTAATAGAGAGAATTCAGTTCTGAAGGGAATAAGGTAGAGTTTGCAGTTGCCTTTCTCCTAGGAGGATGAGATGTCAGAAAGTGTCAGTAGAGACAAAGGCTGAGATTTTATTTGGGAACCAAGGAGAGATGCTACGGCTGAATGACATCAGTCTTTGTTGGGCTTATTTATTTGATGGCCATCTGAATTTGTTTCTTACAGTAAGAAGTGTATGTTCTCGTTTAGTCATTTGTTCTATCATCCAATGACACCACCACCACCCCACCCTGAGAAGAGGAATCAGGAGGAAGAAGGGAGACCTGTGGGTTGAAATGAAAACAGATTTATTAAAATAATAATAATACTAATAAAAAAAAACAAGATTAATAGTAATATAATGTACACAAAGTTATACTCAGCCCATGAAGTGGTCATGAGCTGTACACTCCCAGCAGTGAATGCTGGATGTCAAACACTGCAAGCACCACAGCTCCAGTAAAAGTGCATCAGTCAAAGCAAACATAGGCTTCAGGAGCAGAGTGGTGGGTGAGACCCTCCAGGGATAGCAACCACTGAGGAGAAGAGACCACCCTAAGTAAGCTTGCTAATTTATAGTGAGCATGATGTTTATGGTATGGAATACTGTTGTTGGCCAGCTTGGGTCAGCTGCCCCACCTTTTGCTCCTTCTAGATTTAGCATCTGGCTAAATGAAAACTACTAAAGACCTTGATCATTGTGGTGATGTGGATACCATGGCTGGCCATGAACGAAAGCAAGGTGTCAGATGCTGCGCTCTACTCAGAAATGCAGCTTTCCTGAGTAGGAAATTGATTCTATGATTCTGTCCCAGAGAAATGAGGACAGCGGGTCTTAGAGCTGTTTTGTATTTGCTGTGTCATTCATTTTCACACTTTGACAAAACTCTGGCCAATGGTAAGCATAGTAGAAACTTCCTGTTCTTATGGTAGGAGTCACAAGAAGGCACTATTACAAATCAAGCTAAGATGTAAAACAGGACTTTGGGATCAGAACCCCCAAAAAGTCTTATGTGTAAGGCCAAACCTGTGATTTTAGATCCCATTTAGGTACTGCCTTAACTTGCAAGCTCCTTGATGGGAACTCTGTGTGTTTCCCACTCACCCTCTGTGAACACTTATTTCTCAGAAGTGTGATTGAAATCTATCTGCTCAGCTTCACCGCGCATAATTACCCAGAGGGTCTTAATATATTAAGCTTTATCAGAGCACACCTACCACATACCCACAGGATTGGGCTCCTCAAGCAATGCTATTATTTCTACTTCTTAAAAAAATGGATGAAGTAGTGTTCTTCATTCATAATTGAGTGGTCAGGCCATCTACTCAGGAAACGTTAAACCCACTGCAGTGCCCTCAGATCAACAGCTACCTGACCATGTCATTCTCTACCAGCTTCTCTCCTTCACCAGTTAAAGCTGTGCTACTGTACCAAAGAGATTTCAGCCTTTGGGAAATGAGAAGGAGAGACATACTTAGAAAACTGCATCTCAGCAGGCAGAGCACTGAGCTAAGAGCATAGAGTGCTTTGTTCCTATTTCCAGGATAATTTCTCTATGTCGTCTAATGGCTACCTTATTTAAAAAACAAATTCAAAGCTGGGAGAATAGACTGGAACCCAGATATACTCTGTTTTGCCTTCAACAATAAGCCAAAGAGGAATTTTTTGTCTGTATTACATGCTTGGTCTCTAGCCCTGCCATTTCCATGATAACCCCTTCTTCTCCATTCACAAGGTAAAGGAAAGTTAGATGGTCGCCTTAATGGAGACTAACAGCAAAATTCTCTGAAAAAAAACCCTGAATTAATCTGATAGCTTCCTAACTTGGCTTAGGTAGCAGAGAAAGGGTAGAGCATGTTCTTCCCTCCAACCCTCACACACATCTGGTAGGACAAAAGTCTTTTAGCCTGAACCACAAGCAGCTAGTGGAAGAGACTAGGGAAGGAGTTGGACTGGAGAAATAATTGTAGTTGACTTGCCTAGACAAACACAAGAAAATTAAATGGGAGAGACAACCAATGCTGATGGAGAGGCTGTAGAGAAATCCAGAAATACCAGTATGATAGCAGAATTTTCCCAGAGTTAGCTGTCCCTGAGCAGGTTTGCCAGAAGAGAAATAAGTTGAAAGTTACACTCCACTGGAAGCTAAAGAAGGGGAAAAGTCCCACGACACCATCATCTCAGAAGAAATTCTCCCTACCAGCATTTGAGCTGAAAAAACTAAAGGACAGCTTGAGATGCTGTGACCCAAAGAAGTGCAATCATTTTACTAACTTTTGGTTTGCTTTATGCCTTCAGTGCTATCCTGCTGGAGAAGGTGAGGCACAGACTTCTTGGATTCCTTGAGAAAAGAAGATGTTGCACCACTTGCATGGGGGAGCATATGGTGAGGAGGAATGCTGAAGAACAGACACCCGGGGGTCCTTTTGCAGGGGCTGTACAAGCAGTATCACACCACTGCCAGAGTGGCACATGCCTCAGGGCAGTCTAGTTCACACCCTTTGCCCACACTCCCTGCCACCAGTCTTCTTCCCTTTGTACATCATGGGGGATGAAGAGCCCTGGGCGTGCAGAGATGACCTGACTGGGTACCCTGGAAAAGATCAAATTGTGTTGCTTCTGCTTTCTCTCCCAGCTGTTGTGGCTTGTTCCTCTGTTTGCTTCCAAGCCAACCGCAGCTTCACCTGTTGTCAGTATTCAGGCTCTCAAGCTCTTTAAGCTCTTTGCTGAAAGATGCTCCCCAAGTGTCAGCTCCAGTCATGGCTGAGCCACACCAGTGAAGGTGCAACCCCAATAATAGTATGCAGAAATTATACTGAAGTGATAAATTCTTGAATGATTAATCATTAGTCATATGACTCACTTTGATAAGCTAGGCAAGAATAGCACTGCTATCTTGATTCAGGCTCAGAAAGGAAGCGAGCTGGCTGCTGCCGCACCTCAAGGCAAGCAGCTGCCCCTCAGCTAGCCCTCCCTGTGTTTCAGGAGGCTCTGCTGGCTTGGCCTGCCTTCTGACTGTGTTGNTTCCTGGGCTATCCTGGAGGTAGATCTTAGATTGCAAGGTACCCTGTTGCCCAATGAGACCTGGAGCCTAACTTACTCTTGGTAGTAACGTGCTAGTTTTGCTCACTAACAGTCTTCCATTACTGGAAGTATTTTTTTTGTACACTCTGCTATTAGCAGATACCTCCCACAAAGCCAATAGAGACTGGGTAAATACAATGACTGTGCTAATGACTGATTAGTGAAAGTGAGAGCCAAGTTATAATGGCATCATCTTTTGAGAAACTAGCAGCAGCAAATGCGGTCATTGCCAAAGAAGATTGTTGCTTTCTTACATTTTAGTGTGTAGGTCCTGCTCACTACTGAGATCAGTAGAGAACTGATGAACTGCATGGTCTCAACTGCATGGTCACCTCTTTCCTCACTAGCTGCAGTAACTCCAAGTCTCAAATTTCTGTAAAAACACGGGAGGATCCTTGAAGGCCAAGTAGTGAGCACTTCCTTAGAGCAGTTAAAATGCTGCAGTGTATGTGTGTATTTAGCTATATACGTGTGTGTCTATGAAAGTGTGTCTATAGTAGAGACAATTATATCAGCACTGTAACAGGAAGGTAGACGGCCTTTCTTGTTTGAGTACAAGTAGTCCTTTAAGTAATAGCATGGTTGCATAACAGCACGGAAATTTAAAGCTGATCTCTGTTTGCTCTAACAAATGTAAGGCTGGCACCCTCTCAGTTATGACTCAAGTAACACATTATAACACTTCAACCATATTGAACTGTGCGTCACCAGAAGAATTATTTCGTACTCTATTTTCTTACTTAGGGAGAAGAGCAAGTAGTAGAATGCAGTACTTTTTTTTTCTTTTCTTTTCTTTCCAGTGAGCTGTGGGTTTCCATTCGCTTTGACCAGGATGCATTGTAACATGATAGGACTGCAGGACTGGCTTTCTTACAAAAACACTTCACCTGAGTAACAGTGTTGTTTCTAGAGAGGAGCTACACTTTACACAGTGCTCTCTACTGTAAGCACTGGTGAGGTAATGAGGTCATAAAAATCAGAAAAAGAAAAAGATTTAAGGGTTTTAATTTCACTGTTGACCAATGTGAAGAAAATGACTCCCTCTGTTTTTCTCTTTGCTTTTCTGCAGAGGTCTGCAGTGACTGTTACTGAAGTTCACTGATGAAGCAATGGAGCTGGAGCTGATGTGATTTCATCCTCACTTTACCTCTGTGCAGAAATATTGCCCTACCCTTCATAAGAGACAAAATATGTAACACTTGCAGTTTTCTTTACTGTGTTGGTTTGGGGTATTTTGTCAGATTCTATTTTAATCTTTATTTTCAGAATTAGGGATCTTCTTGTGTTAGCCAGTTTATTTTCCGTTCTGAATAGCAAATCTTTTTTATTCTGTCAGTTATTGACACCTTTGTAAAATCACTTTTCCTCTTTTATGTTTCAGGACACAATACTAATGTCTGTCATAACTGCCTGTTTAATCTGGTGTTCAATTCAATACAGAGTTACCTATTTTATTCCAGGAGTAGCTGAGTAAGTATCTAAGTATCCTCTTTTCTTCTCCCTTTGCTCTGACAAAAGCACTTTCATTCTTTCCTGTCTGTATATTTGCTGTAATATACCTCCATGTTCTGCTACCAAAAAAATGGGAGTGAAAGAAAATCTTTGTGATTTCTCCCTTGTTTAAGTTCTTGGAGAATCATTCAGTGGGCAGTGATTTTCTGTCACCTTGTACAGTCATTCACTATGTTCCCCTTTACCCACAGAAATCTTACAAACAGCAATAGGAGATAAACTAAACTACAGAGCTTGTCATGGGCATTAAGAAACAAGTCGTATTATCTAAGTTCTTTTAACTAAATGTTTGTCTTTTGTTTTTAGACTCGTTAGGCATAATTGCCTACATTCATACAGAAATTTCATTATTTCATTCTCTGAAGTGCTTTGAAGTCTTGAAATCTTAAACCTCATTAAATTAGATCTAGATGCAAAAGGGGAAGGTGTTAGCTCTGACAGTGAAATTTTAGATAATTTGGATATTTTTACATAACCTTAAGCTATAAAGGATGCTACACTCTGCTTCAAGTTGTCAACAATATAGAAGAAACACAGGTTAAAGATAACAAACTGAATTTACACTACTTTGGAAATCAGTGAAAGAATGAGACAGTTGCAGTGCACCACGCTGTTTTCAAACACTGGTCTGATGCACTCTTTTATAGTTCCAAGTAAATGATGTTATAGGTAAACACTGCTGAAATAAAAGTCAGATTTCACATGGGAATGTCTGACACAGAATGAACATGGATTCTTCACACTAGCAGTCCCGAGGAGTTGTGTTTTAGACAATGTTTTAAAAACTGGCTTCAAATCATTTGTAAGTGGTTGCTGCCATTGCTAGTAATATGCAACAGAGATTCACAGTAACAAAACAGCCTGAAACTTATTAAGATCTCAGTATTATTGACTTCAACTGAAAGCTGTTAAAATCTGGGCTTTAACTCATGTTTAGAAAAAAGATGTAGCTGGGAAGTGGCCATTGTCCCAGCTGCCCATCCTTCTCAAAGTTTCAATTACAATAAAAAAGAGGTTTAAATGGGATTCACACCCAGTCCTCTATTGCTGTAATTTCCAGCATGATATATTAATGTATGGTTAGCATTAACATAAAACCACTACCCGTTTCTGTTTATTACTATAGGACAAACTGTAAACAGAGCTAATTCAAATATCTGCCCTTCTCAGCCACTGCTAGGGAGGGATGGGATAATGATGGGTGCAAACTGCCTCAGCTATCCCAGCTGAATTGTCCAGTGAACACAAGCCTGAGCCTTTTTAGGAATTGTGTTGTAAGTTTATTCTACTGAAGCTGGAGGTGTTTATATGTCTATCTAGAAGCTCCCTTCAAAGAGATGATGAGTTTACAGATAAGCACATAATAAATCCGAACTAGACTGGAATTAGGGCTGAGAATATATTTCAGAGGCCAAATTGTTAACAATCCTTGCATAAAAGATGCAGATGTTAAAAAATTAAAAACAAAAACAACCAAACAAAAAATCCAACAACAAACCATCAGGAAAAAAAGCAGTGAAATCTTTGACAACAGCTGATCTTGCTTGTGACTCAGGTGTTTCTCCTACTTCTTGTTATCTTTTCCTGGGGAGTCCTGTTAAGTCTGCAAGACTAGCTGCTCTGGGCTATGCCTTTCAAATCACATCTACCACTCATTCCTTCCATACTTATTCATTATCTCATCACTCATTTGTTCCCATCTATCCATTTGCTAATGTCATTCACTACCTACTTCAAAATTGTCTCTCCATTGACTTACTGAATGAGGGATTTAGATAGTTCAAGGAGTTTTCTTTAACATTTTAAGCTTATTTAGCCTATACTCTGGAGGATTTCCTCTCAGAAGTGGAGCTGCAGAAATCTATGGAACTTGGGAATGTATTGCTGCTGGCACAATTTTTTTTCCCAGAAATTCCCGTGTGCAGACCTTTTGATCCTCTCCATTTCCTTCCCTGTTGCCATTGAACATCAGAAACTCCATAGGAGCAGGATGAACTTCTCTGCTCCCATGAGATTTTTCACTCACTGCCCTTACAAAGCATGTGCTGGGCTCTAAAATGCTCCAGACTAAGTTAATGTCTAAGGTTAGTCACAAAAATAAACTGCAATTGTTTATAATAATAATAATAATGTATCAGCTTGAGCATTTTCTGCAGTGTATCCCCCTCAAAATTACGTTATAGACATAATCCAAAATGTTCAAAATGAAACTTTTTTGGACTTTAAACCCCAACATCATCATTTCTGGTGGGGAAAGGTCCAGATTAACTCTTATCATTTTCTAGTATTGAACCTACTCCACACTTCTAAAACCTTAAATGATTTTTCTGGTTACAGAGCTTTATAACATTATAGTTTTCTTTAATGCCATTTCCATTTGGTATAGAATATTCTCAATTTTTAACAGAAGTTTTCTAGCCATCATTGTTAATAAAAAACGACTAAGGCTTAAAACCAGACATAAATACATAGAATTTGTAAAATTTGATGTTTAAGCCAATGAAATTGATTTTTGTTTGACGCATGGTTCTTGACTTCTGTGATTAGCAACACTAAATAAAGAAAAATTCACATTTTTCTACTAACAGTCTAAAATCCAACTTTCTTTTTCTCATTTCAAGTTACAAAAATCTTTTCAAGGTTGTGAAAATCTCAGCTATGGATCACCCCTCTCCATCTCATTTCCTAGCTAGTTTACAAGCGATTTTTCATTTCCATCTTCCAAAAGACTTACCTGAATAAAATGAACAGGACAGTAGAAATATCTTCTGGCAGTATATTTGAGCCTGAGGGAAATTTTCCTCAAGAAAATGAGCGCAAAAATCAAGTCTGAAAGAAACAAAAGAGAGAGTGCTAATTATTAACTTGTTGCCACCATTTCATCTTCCACTTGTAAAATGAAAATGTAATCCCACTGAGTTGTTTACAAGATCACACCTCTGAATTACAAAAGGGCATGTGCCATAGCCTTCTGAGTAATCATGTTTGCTTAGAATCAATGTATTGAAAGACTGAAGGAGATATGTCCGTTGCTGTGAACGTAATGGTACACTGTACATCTGCTGACAATATGCATTTGTTTTTACAGAGCTGGAACCTGGGTGCTTTATATTTCCAGGTATGCTGTATATATATGTTTATAATTGCTTCAGTTCACAAACACACTGATGAATCTCATTCTGTGACTGTGCATAACATCTACAGATGACTTACAGGTAGCTAAAAGAAAGATTTTTCTAAAATTCCCTGGGAAAGGAAGATGTAGATCCATTCACACCTTCCTGTTAGTGTGGTAGCTGGGCTGTGTCACTGGAATTGGGCTCTGGTGAGCAGGCTTTTGTTTGCTGTGGATGCTTCCTCCACAGTACTACCTCATACACATGATATAGTTGCCTTGAGTAGCCTAAGGGCAGAGAATAAGCTTGTCTGTTCCAGCTTCACCTTCCATGCTCAATGGAAGGTCTCTGTCTGTTTTCCACTATTTCCACTGACACTATGACAATTGTGGTACTGCACTATCTGCTCCGTTCCACAACCCCCATTTGGGTGAGTACAACAAAGCTTGTATCCAGCAACTCCTCCCTCACTGGAAGAAAATATCAAAACAAACTGCTTGGGGAGTCAATGCACCAGGAGGTGAGCTGAACTGAGCGTCTCTTTCTTCAGGTACCACCACTTCTCTACATCTGCTACAGCTTTATAAGACAAAGTTTTTCACTTTGCCCTAGGACAAGAGCTGTTCTTGTCTGTAAACAGTGAAAAAAAGTCCACCATATTTTCAAGTTTTTGGTGGCTGTTTTGTTTTTTTTTAGTTCTACTGGAACAATAGCAGGAGAAGACAGTTTTCTGATAACATTATTTTGCTTTGTGTACCAGGACCTCAGTAGCACACAGAAAGCTTGTAAATCATAGGCTGAAACTTTGAGACAGTGAAAAGTTTTAAGTGAAATCTATTAGACTTTGTCAAAGAGCCCCTAGCAGATCCTGTGTTGGAAGTCACAGGAGCCACATGGCAGGCTGTGCAGGGGGCAGTCTCTCTGAACTAACCTGAGCTTGGCACCTTTCTGGGCTCAGCCTGGAGGTGGGGAGGTCATTTTTAGCATGCTGAGGGGAGCTACTGCTTCTCACTGCTGGGGAGAGCCTGAGCAGGAGTCTTGGCTCTGCCCCCTGGCTGGACTCGCACACAATGAGTCCGTAAGGGCTCTGCCAACTCCCCGCTGGTGTCTGGCTGCTGGCTGGCAGATGTAAACGGCTCCTTAGCTGGAGGGTGACCATGGTATTCAAAGCCAACACACATACACACACAATGAATATTTTTATTCCCTCATATAAATTGTTAGACATTCACTGCCAATTATTTGCTAGAAGTTAAGGCTTAAAAGCCTTTTGCAGCCCTTTTCTAGCTCTTTCCTTCCCACCACCCCCAAAATACATCATTAATCTTGTTTCAGATCTGAGCATTTTGCGTTTTATTAGTTTTATCTAAGGTGATATCTGGCTGCTGGTACTTTGTCTATATGACAGGGAGAAAATGTTTATTTTCCAAGGCAAGGGTTTTACCTCTCACACATAGGTTGTCCTGTTAGCGACAGAGGGCCTGATCCCAAAACAAGAGGAGGTCCTCAAACCTAGCTTTGCCTGGGCCTCAGAATGAGCATGGCTGACATTTTGGCACTACCAGGAGTCTTGCTTGAATCAAAGGTGACAGGAATAGGCCAATGTTTGTTCAAAATGTGCAGACAGCAATACTGTCCTTTTCTGGCATCTCTTTTGAGGCCTAAGGGTATTAAATGTTAAATGAAAGCTAAAGTTTTATTTAATATTTTGTAAAATCAGACATTATCATGGACAGGAATTTGGTTCACTGTTTCCACCTCCTTCAGAAAACAGGGAAGAAACCTTTAATTTAATAAGACATTTCTCATTTCAGGCAACATGACTACTGCCTTGTTTCCCTGATTAAAAGAATCTCTTACACTCTATACTCAAAGTACCTTTCTTTGTCTCTCCAAGTTATGATGTTTTGACAGAGCTTCTATGTATTTCAGAATTTCATTGACTTCAGTTGTTTCTGTTCTTTTTTGACAATTACAGAAGACTTTTAATTTTTGTTTTCTTCCCTAATTTTACTGTCAACATACCAGAATGAGAGCAGCAGCTTTAGAAAGTATACTTACTTAGTATTTTGACATATAAAAGATACCTGGTCTTTGAAGTTAAGGAGAATGGGTTGTTGAATCCCCAGGTAGCTTGTAATTTCATACAAATAGTATCTTCAGGGTCTACAGAATTTATTTCAACTCACATTTATTGCTTTTTTTTTCATTACTTTTGCTGAGATGGAAGGTGGCCTTCTCAATTTGTTTACAATGCTGCTACCACTGTGAACTGAGTACAAGCCAAGTACTTAAAATTTAAAACAATACACAAAACATGTTCACAAAGCTCACTGCAGGGAAAATATCTGATTCCAAGTCTATGCAGATACAGAGAGGAGAAGGGACTAAAAATTGCCAAGTAACTTAGAGTTGTAGAATCAAGCTGTACGCAGGTGTGCTTCCTAAATGCAGACTTCCTTGACAATGGGTTTTGTTGCCATCAATCCAAGTGTATGTTTTCTCCAAGCAACACCATAGTTAGCTTGCACCAACGCCTTTTGACAAATGTACCTAATCTTTATCAACTTGTGGTTGAGTTATAGATAAAACTTACTGCTAAAACGATCTTCCTACTGCTCCAATGTAAATCCATACCTGTACCTCATGACTACTCCTAATTTTTACTCATTTTAAACCTGAAGATGCAGACAGTACAGAAACTTAGTGTCTGCTCAGTTCTGCTACTGAAGGCTGTTCACTGCAGAGACAAGGAGATCCATGAATTCACTATGAAAAGGGAGGATTAATACAATGGATGAAACCCTTTATTAATTTAAGATCCTGTATCAGTGTTCTGTGCCTTTTATTACTGCTGGGGCTTTTGCTGCCTGCCAACCATATCTGGATTTGAAGCTTTGAAACCTCAGAAGGGATGTACGTAACCTCAGCAGCATTACTCTCTGCTGGTATGAGTGGAATGCTGGCCCTGTGCAGGGAAACCAAGTCTTTCCCTGTTAACTCCTACTGATAAAGCAGTACATGAAAGCCATGGATACATCTCATATGTAAATGCATTTGTTTGTTTGAACTGGAAACTATCACAGTTCATTGGCTGTTTATTAGTTTACCAACAAAAATGTAAATGGTGGAATTCGTGAGCCAATGCACGGCAGAAATGATACATCCTGGTCCAAAATGTGTTGTAGAAACTTTTGTGTTGTCTTGTGTTGTCTCAAGGAAATAAAATAAATTTCTGATCAGTTTTTTCACCATCTGGCTTTCAAAGTGCTTCCATATTTAAATGCTAACTGCAGATTTTAGCTAAAATGTAGACTTCTTTGCTCCAATAGCAAGAAATGTGAGAAAACTTATTTCAGATTGGTGATAAATGTTAGGTATAATGAGTTACTATTTGTTTGTCACTGATTACTTTATGGGGATATATATATACTATTCAGCTTCCACTGAAATCACTGTGAGACTACCTTTACTTAATGATCAAGTATTGACAAGATTTGTTCAAGTAACATGTTCAATCTCCACCTGTTTTCTGCATAGATGTATACATGATGTTGTGGAATAAAAGCTTTCCTGGGATGAACTTGGAGTGAGCACACTGTTTACAGATGACAAGGCTGCAGTGTGTGAAAGTGCCAAAGGTAAGTGTGTCAGAAATGTGTAAATTTTTAATACTTGTGGTGCATATCCATCAGCAGCTGGTGCAGTACAAAGGGGAAGCACTGGATTTTGTCTTGCTGTGATCTATTACGGTTCCAGAATGACATGTCTACATTCTATCTTTAGAATAGAATAGAATAATAAAATAGACCCATACAGTTTGAAGGGACTTATGGTGATCATCTAGTCCAGCTGCCTGACCACTGCAGGGCTGACCAAAAGTTAAAGCATGTTGTTAAGGGCTTTGTCCAAATACCTTTTAAACACTGACAGACTTGAGACCACCTCTACAGGAAGCTTGTTCCAGTGTTTGACACCTTGTTGACACCCTCTCAGTAAAGAAAAGCTTCCTAATATCCAGTCTGAACCTTCCCTGGCACAGCTTTGAACCATTCTTGTATGTCCTGTCACTGGGTACCATGGTGAAGAGCTCAGCACCTCTCTCTCCCTTTCCCTCCTCAGGAAGCTGTAGAAAGCAATGAGGTCACCCACCAGCCTCCTTTTATCCAAACTGTATAAGCCCAAAGTCCTCATAGAACTTTCATTCCAGCCCTTTCACCGTCTTTGTTGCCCTTCTCTGGACATATTCAAGAACCTTCACATCATTCTTAAACTGTGGAGTTCAGAGCTGCACACAGCACTCAAGGTGAGGTGGCAGCAAAGCTGAATATAGCAGGATAATCACCACTTTTGACCATCGGGTTATGCTGTGCTTGATGCTCCCCAGGATGTGGTTTGCCCTCTTGGCTGCCAGGGCACATGTCTGACTCATACTAAGCCTGTTGTTGACCAGTACCCCCAGATCCCTTTCTTCAGGGCTGCTCTCTAGCCACTCTGCTCCCAGTTTATACTTGTGCCCAGTGTTGCTCTGTCCTAAGTGCAGGATCCAGCATTTGGAGTTGTTAAATTTCATCCCATTAATCATTGCCCAAAGGTGCGATCTATCTAGATCCCTCGGAAAGGCATCTTGTCCCTCATAATGTCATCTCCTGCATCCAGATCATTGATAAATATATTGAACAGAACTGGTTCTAGAATTGAACCCCGAGGAACACTGTTATATCACCACTGGTGACTGGTCACCAGATGTAGGCTCACCATTGTAAAGCAGTCCATTGACTTCCTTCTACTCATGACATGAAAATAGGATCATTTGGTTTTTTTCAAATAGTGGTGTTTCTTGCACTTCAGTGGTTGTCCCAAAGTCACGTAGAATATATTATGATTACTAAGTAGTTGAAAGATCTTTGAGTTAAAAAAAAAAAAAAA
>VWZY01009812.1:11362-28238 GCA_013399075.1 Chloroceryle aenea
TAAACTTGCATAATACAAGAGATGTATTCTAGCTAAGGATGACAGAAAGACATGAAACAATGCAAACAACATTATCAATTTTCAATTAATATGCCTTTCCTCCAGTTTTAATGGAAAAATATTTAGGACCGAAGTCTTTTTGGTGCAGGTTTTTATATTTTATGTAGCAATGAAATAAATGGTAACACACAACCAATATTGCAGAAAATAGGTCATTGCAAGTGTGTAACTTCAGTGACTGTCTTTCCTTTTCATGCAGCTGTGGTTTTTATAGTACTGAATTTCTTTGTACCGCCCTATTGAGATGAAGACCTACAAGACATATAGTTGCTAGGAGCAACTCATGGCAGTAATGTTTGTGGTAGAACTAGCAAAATTAATTCCTACTTCAGAGGAATATCTTTAAATGTCAAGGACACTTTATTACGGCTGTGGGTTCTCAAGTATGTTATAAAATATCCTGGTTTGAGTGAGAACAGAACTAATTCTGTTCAGTGATTTAACTTTTCATCTCAGTTATTCTAACTCACTGCACTGTCTGAAGTTAGCAGCCTGTTTTCCCAGACAGGGTCTGCTGCTGGCAGTAATANTCACACTGAATTTTTGGGTATTGAATGGATAGTGTTGAGATTTTCTTTTTCCATGCTACACCCTCAGTGAGCAGGCTGGGGAACATGTTGTAGTTAAGGCCCGGCGCTCGGAAGATCTCGCGATGTACGGAAAGACAGGGACAGTTAGATAGTCAATAGAGCTTGATTTATGACGCTAGCAGACGGATGTGATGTTGTAAACCTAAGCTATATAACGCGGTGTTACTCTGTAATAAACGCCATTGCCGTCCACCACACTGGCGTAAGCGTGCAATAGGCAGGTGCGATCTAAGTTAGCTGCGTAGTTATAGCAGGACACCAGGTCATACATGTGGCTATCTGTATCTCTAAATCTGAGGTAAAGAGAAGCCACAGGAACACACAACAGTTTGAGAGGTAACACAGCTGGAAGAGATGACCTCAGCTGACCAAGGGTATGTTCCATACCATAGTATGTCATGAAATATTTGTTGAATTAATTTGTAATAAAATGAATGGACATTTTATTAAATAACTTTCTGATGACAATAATTGTTCATTTAGTCTATTACGTTTTCTTTAGTCTGCATAGTTTCACAAATATGGTAGCATTTGTTCACTAACGTCTAAGACCAGATAGAGGAATGAATAACAATATTTAGTTACAAAAATGTACTGGGCCTAGTTAGGATAGAAATTGTTTTCTTTGTAACAGATCATATGGTGCTGTAGTTGAGTTTTTGACCAAACCAGTACTGATAACAGTGTAATGTTTTAGCCTTGCTGACAGTGTTGGGGGTTGTGCAACAGACCAGAAGAAGATAGAATCAGGCAGAAGATCCAAAGATATATTCCATAACATAATGTCATGCTCAATAATAAAATGGAAAAGAGGAGTCTTTAGGGGGATTAGCCATCTTTAGCCCAGGAACTACCAGGGGCATCAGTCTACCTATGGGAGGTGGTGAGGGATTGATTTTGCATCACTTGCTTTATTTTGTTTTGTTTTTTAGTCTCTCTTCTTCCACTTATCCTTCACTTATTAAATAACTTTGTATGTTTGGTTTTTTTGGCTTTTTTTGGTTGTTTGTTTTGTTCTGAGTTGCTTTTATTCACTCTTTCCTTTTTCCTGTCCCACTGGGGATGGCGGGAGACATGAGTGAGCAGCTGTGTGATGCTTAGCTACCCACCAGCATTTGCCTCCAACAAACAGTGATGCTTAAAAGTCTAAACACTATATGGGAGTGCCTTCACTTACACACAAAACTGAAATTTATGAGAATGAGTGACAAGATGTTCAAATACAGGTAAAAAAATAAAAAGGTTAATAATGTCTTTAATTCTACAGCTAATTAGAATCACATAGACATGAGCAAATGACTCATTTTTACAACTACATAAAAAACTATATTTATAGGAAAGTAAAAAGGAATTCAAAATAAAGGACGAAACAGACATCCCAGGGGAAATGCTATATCTGTTCCCCACTATAGAAAGGATGATTAACGAGTAGTCCAACTGGCCATTAAGCTGTAGGTCTATGAAATTTAAATATTTTTTTTATCCCTTCTTTCATGCAATTTGAGAATTCTACACTCATAAATGTCTTGATATATTTCACAAATGTAGAGTTCATGCCCACTATTGTATTGTTTTACTGAATTACTCACCTATGTCACTCATCTTTCTTCCTCTGACATCATCATTATTGCTGTCCATAGTAGAAATCCATTGAAGAAACTAAGCACCCTCAGATTTACGATACAACTGGTGCCTACCAGTTGGCAGAATGATAATTAGGCAAAGTTTCTGGGAAAAAACTCATTAGGTTTAATCTTTAATAGCATCAAGTTGTCATTGCTGACAATGTGGATGGCAAAAAAAGTCTGGGTGTCTGAAGTTCATTTTCACGTGAGAAGCATCCCAGATTAGGTAGATAGAGATAATTTCTACGCTCACAGTAGGGACAGATGCTTGAGTAAATGTTTATAGATGAAGCCTACAAATGTTACATGGATTTTACAAGCCAGTGTATACAGATCTATTCAGGTCACACATGGCTATTTTTTGGTCAGACTGGGAGACAAACACTTGGGTTAGAAATTCAAGTGTTAAAGAGCAGCTGTTTCAAATCCTTATCTAGGACATCATGTTGACTGAAAAAAACTAAATGGAACTGAAGGAATGAAAGGCTCTGGATCAAGGTTCCTCAAGGATCTGAATACACACAGAAATGGCTAGGGGTATCAATATAGGTTTTTAGTGGCTCCCATGTTGCCTCTTAGGGACATTCCTGCCCTTTTGTCACCTGAAATAAAGAGATTCTTCCCGGAAGAATGAGTCACAACAGCAGTGTAATCTTTAGAGATTCACCAGAAATAGGATTTGTTCTGTGACCAATTGAAAAGCTAGACTCTTCCCACATGAAATGCACTTTTTGCAACTAATTTTGCCAGTACTTTTTTGCATCATTATTGTATTTTCCTCTTAGAAAGCTGACGTTACATTTCTACCCCCTATTCCCATAGGCTGTGGCCTAAGTTTTGTTTCAATGTTTAGCACTTGCTTGCTGCACAATTTCTTGTCCCCATATATATAAGTCAGCTGAATATGTTTTGTTGTTGATTTTGTTTCTTCTTGCTATGTTTTTCAGTATTAGTCCTGCAAACCTGAGTGAAATTCTAATTTCAACTGAATAGTCCTTCTGCAGTTTAAATTCTCTGTTTAGGCACTTCAGTTAGATGGGGGTACTCAGTTTGCTGTTACTATCTTCCTCTTCCTTTGCCTTTGTTACATGTTCTGCTTCTCTGTTTTCAAAAAGTAGTTTTGACTGCTGGCCTCTCAAAGCACTTTTGTGCCTTAGTCTATTTGGTGACAGTTAGACTGAGACAAAAAAAATTACATACTTCATCACAATTCCAGAATATTTCCCTTCAAATCCAGGATGATCCAAACAAATATGTTTTTGGAAATGTTTTCAAAAATCACCCAAATACAAACCATGACAAAACCAAAGCTTACCCATTCACTTTCATTCTTTTTTGTCTTCATTGCTGATAGATCAATAATTTACATTTAAAGAGTATTCTCTTTTCTTTGACTTAATTATGGAAGCTGTGCACTTGAGAAGTTGCATGTGTTCCCCAGCCTTATAAGTGAAGAAAAGGGAAAAATGAATTAATTTTTTTTCACTTCAAATTCTGTAGATCGTGTTAAGTAGTTTTCTCTTACTCCATTGTTTTATGTCCTGACATGTATTCAAACTTCTCCTTCTGATGAGAATTCATGTATTCATGGGTGTGTACCTTCTACGTGCCAAACCACAGCATTGCTGTCCCAGAGCTTGGACTAAATGACAGAAATGTTTCTACTGATTAATTTACATTGTTTAAATCTCAAAGACAATTTTGCTTTCAAACAGGAATATGTTATGTACCCTCAGAAGTGTGTCCCAGATAATCTTAAAGGTAAATAACTGCTACCAACAGAGAAAACAATAGTGAGGTTATTGTGATTGTTCTAAGAATAAGAGAGCATGTAAGAAGATAGACAAAAGTTCAAAATTTTGTCTTCAATTATTTTATCAGAGAATGTGATGGAAAAAAAATTGCCACATGTAACTTTCTCCCTTGGACACAGTCACAGTCCAGATCCTATTTCACATTCACATCTATTAATCCTTTTTTTTTCTGACATCAATGCTACCTGAACAGAGATACAAATTGCGCTCTGAAGGAAATTAATTTTAAAACCATAACAAAACTGAGAAGGTTGTTCTGTTTATTGTGGCATGTGTTTTGTATATTTGTTTGTTGTTTGTTTGTTTTGTTTTCTTTGGTTTGTTTGGTTTGTTTTGGTTTCGCTTTAGTTTGGATTTTTTTTAATTGATAGTTGTGGTTTTTTTTTGTCTTCTGTTTTATAACTCTTTCTCTCCTGATTGTTTTTAGTGCTTGATGAACTTTACATCCTGCAAATGTAATTAAAAAATAATTCTAGTATCATGCATATAGCACATTTACTATAATTGCTATTTTGTTATGTTTTTTTAAATCATTCTCCAATTGCTTAATTAGCAGACTATGGTGTTGGCCTTCCTTTCCATACATCTGTGACTCAATATGTTAAACACAACTGAAATTCATCATTGAATCTCTTAGTTTTCTTCTTTTCCTTGGAGATATGAGAGCCTGACAAAAATTCCGATGTCTTTTACTTGCTGATTGACAAGTAAAGCTTTAAATCTGCATGTATAAGTCCCTTTTACAAAGCTCTAAAGCTCTCTTTAATAAAAATAAAAGCTGAGATATTCAAATACTCACCACTTTGAATCATTAAAAGGACAACAGATTGACCATTCTGCTAAATAGTTTTGTGGGGTTTTCAGGATTCAGGGAGAATGTTCTCAGATTGCAAGTATCTTTGAAAAATTAACAGTATCATGACTTTTAAAAGATTCTTCATTTTCCATTACACCACATAGTAGAATCATGTATAAATTTCTACTAAACTAGCATTAATTAGGCTCCAAAGGAATACATGAAAATGCCAGTTGTCAAAGTAGAAATATTAGCAATGTTATTAAATTCATGAACAGAGATGGGAATAACTCTTAGCCTAAAATATTGTGTGATTAACTCACTGTCAGGAATTGCAGAAATGGTAGGGCTTTTTTAGTTGAAGATCTGGCTTGGAAAACTGACTCAGCTAGTGAAGTCTAGAAATGATTCCATAAGTCCCAAGGGTAGACTGATAATAATTCTTCCTGGGTTATTTAATTATTTTTTGTTGTATGTTTCTAATAAATGCTGCAGCTTTTAACAATGAAATGGAATTTAAACACCACATCAAATGCAAAATTCAGGCCAAATCAAATCCTAGTTTGAGATAAGTATGCTGAACTCCAAAGCAGTGATTAAGTTGTACTTTTTACCACAAGATTAATGCTTACTATATAATATCTGCATTTTATATTTGCTTGTTTTGTTTTGTTTTGTTTTTTAAGGATCTGCAAATACTTTGTCTTTATCAGGCATCCCACCACTATTTCTTGAGTAGATAGGACCTTTATATTCTCCTTGCAGAATTCCAGAGTGCTGTTGTCCTATTTCACCTTTCTACAAAATTTACGTCTGACTTGCAGATTGATGCAAATCTGGTTCTTCTGCCATTGACATAAACAATGCTCCTAGAAGAACAGGAAAAATAAGAATGTGACCCAGAATTCTGTCTCCTTCAGAAAAGCTTTTATGTTTCAAAGTAATTTCCGAGTGAGGATGGTTCCCTTCAAGCCATAGTCAGGAGCTTCTGTATGAGTTCACTGCAATGATAACTGTAATTCTGTCAAGAGAGATGCCTACACAAGTAAACATCTGTGGAGTCTAAATATGAGGTGATCCTTGCAGTTTAGAGCAAGCATAGGAAGACTAAAATCCAGCGTCTTTCACAAATTTTATGTGACCACACATTTGAATTAATAAAAACATGTCTAGATGATAGTAATCTGTGTTTGATCTTCACCAAATATAATGTAAGAATCTGAAATGCAACTTTTTTCTGTGAATGCTCAGAGCATTAAAACAGAATTTCGCATTCATAGAATGGCTGAGGTTGCAGACAAATATGGACATTGTATAGTCCAACCCCTTGCTGAAGCAGAGTCAGTGTGATCATCAGGTTGTCCAGGATCATGCCCAGATGGTTTCTGAATAAAAAATCATAGAATAAATCATAGAATCACAGAAGCATACATTAGTTAGAGTTGGAAGGGACATTAAAGATCATGTTGTTCCAACCTCCTTACTATAGGCAGGGACGCCTTCTACTAGATCAGGTTGCTCAAAGCCCTATCTAATATGTTTTTTTTCACTTCCAGGGAGGGGGCATCCACAACCTCTCTGAGCAACCTATTCCAAAGTCTCAGCATGCTCATAATGAGAAACTTCAGTGGCACAGAGTCCAATGGTGACCTGTAACTAGTGGTGTTNATCAGGTCAATTTAATTTCTAAACAAAATCTACCCTCTTCCAGTTTGAAGCTATTACCCTTCATGGTATCACTACAAGCACTTGTAAAATGTCCCTACCCAGCTTTCTTGTATCTCTCCTTCAGATACTGGAAAGCCTCAGTAAGGTCTTCTCCAGGGATGGAGACTCCACAGTCTCTGTGGTCAACCTATGACAGTGCTTAGTCACATTCACAGTGAAAAATAATGCTTCCTAATGATGTGGGAAGCTTCCTGGGTTTTGTGCTCATTGCCTCTTGCCTTTTTGATGGACACCAGTGCAAAAGACAATGGATCTGTCTTCTTTACTCCCATTTAAGAGATATGTGTTATATGGATAAGATTCCCCTCAAACCTTGTTTTCTGAAGGCTGAACAGTCCCAAAACTCTCAGCCTTTTCTTGTATGACAGAAGCTCAAATCCCAATCGTTATCCTCATGGCCATGTGCTGGAGTATATGGAAAGGTCCCTTCCCTCAACCTAATGGCAAGATCTAATGCAACTCCAGTTGCAGCCCAGGATACTGTTAGCCGCTTTTGCTGTGAGGGCGCGTTTCTGGCTCATATTCAACTTGGTGGCTGCCAGGACTCCTAGTCATTTTCTACAAATCTGCTTTCCATCCTGATATAATGCCTGGAGTTACTCCTTCCCAAGTACAGGATTTTTTATTTCCCTTTGTTAAATTTCCTGCCCATTTCTTCAGCCTATTGAGGTCCCTGTGAATGACAGCACAGCCACCTGATCTGTGAAACACTCCTCCCAGGTTGTATTATCAGTGAACTTGCTGAGGGTAAACCTTTCATCTTTCACAGGATTCATGTAAAGATTAGGCATTATTGGCTTCAGTATCCTCTCCTGGGTTTCACCACTAATGACTAGGCTCCAGATGGACTTTGTGCCATTGATACTATCCTCTGAGCCCAACATTTCATCCAGTTTCCAACCACCTCTGTGTCCAGTTATCTATCCCATACTTCATCAACTTGTACCAAAGCTAACTTAAAGAATAATACTAAGAACAATTTCTTTTTTAGCAGAAGACCATCTTTAAGATTCTTTCTTACTGAGATATATTTTATTAAGAAATCAGAAGCTGATGTAAGGATACACATTAATATATATAAAATATGTAAATCAGCTTTTGGAAGATATTTTTGTCTGTCATTCTGAGAGTTCATGGTTCTTAGAACTGTTCAGGGTAATGAACCATTTTTAAAGCCATCTGTTTGACCCTTGACATTTGTCTGTTTGCAGAATGTGTACTCTCCAGCACAACCAGCAGATGCCAAGTAAAGTGTTTTCCAGCAAACACTGCAGTTTGCTAAGCCAGTTGCATTGCAGTAATTTATATGATTAGCCTTATATAGTTCTAAAAACAGAGCTTTAAATATGAGCTTTACATTGACAGGCATTTTAAGGAACTTCTGTGTATCATTTAACAGGGATTATATTTACTAATGCATTTAAGTCCTTTGTATGTTATGAGGATTGGAGCATTTATACATTTGGATAGAAATGCAAATGCCTCTTACTACCATACTTTTACTTCACTAATTTACAAGAATAAAGTGATAGACTTTTTATTGTAGTGTTATTTAATCTGTTGCAGTAAGGGTGGACAAGTGTTTGTATTCTAAAATTTATGTGTAGTTATTTTTCTCTCAAGTATTTACTGGATTGACACTGATTTGCCTACATTAATTTTCTTCTGCTGAAGCACTTCTTTCTGAACAAAGCAATATAACCTTGTCAGCTGAGAAGATCATAGCGTTCATCTTAAACTATTTTAGAGCTTGTTGACTATGAAATTAAATTGCATATTGCACATGAGAGTCTTGTTTTCACACACATTATGGAGAAAAATTTAAGAGCATCAAAGATGCTTTTAATTTAAACTATGAATTTACAAATTCATTTCTGACATTGTTACAGGGATCAGTAATGCTACCACCTGGAGCTTTACTTCATGTTTCATTTCTCATTTTTCTCAGAAATCCAGATCTGAAGTGAAATGAATATTTGGGAAAAAAAAGAAATAGGAAAAAATCTAGTCCTCATAGTTTGCTAATAAGCATCATAGTTATAAATATACTGATAAATTTAAATACAGATGATGTATGGCACTAATTTTTTACGTGCTCGAAATTGACAACACTGATTAGTTTTTAAAAACTTTTTTATCATTCCATTTATATAGTGCTATTTTTTTACTGAACAAACTACTTACGTGTTCAAGTTAAGAAAAAAGAGGGAGGTGGGAGTTTATATAACTAAGGCTTCATGGCAGAGGCAAATGTCTAGAAAAGCTTTGTGCAACTTGGTGTCAGATTTGCTGATTTCTTTCATGTTGAAACTAGATTACATGTCAATATTAATTTGCAAAATGTTCCATGATAGAGAAGTGTAGCAAGCAGCTTTTTACCCATTGTATAATCTTGTCAGTCTGTGTTATCAACAGCTATGACAGATAGTTCTCATCTGTGAAACTGGATGTAGATTATTTTATGTTGTAAACTTTGTTGCCAGCTGACCTGGTCAAACTCAATGTTGTATGACAAAAGTTAGGTTCTCCGATTTGTTGCATGTACTTAAATTTTTCCATTTTGTGCCTGGCACTTAAATCTGGAGGAAGAGTGATAAGAAATAATTCACAAAAGCAAGACCCATCTGTTAATTTCATACCCAGAAAAAAGAGAAGAGAAGAGAAGAGAAGAGAAGAGAAGAGAAGAGAAGAGAAGAGAAGAGAAGAGAAGAGAAGAGAAGAGAAAGAAAGAAGAGAGGAAAAGAGAAAAGAAAGAAAAGAAAAGAAAAGAAAAAAAGAAAAGAAAAGAAAAAACAATCAAAAATACAAAGCAAAAATAACAATATTTTTGCTTCACTGTATTTTTTTCCTAACATTTTGACCCTCGGTATTGTTTCAGGACATGACCTAGGACTTCAGGAAATAGAAAGTTTTCCACCATAATGGATATTGGATTGACCATTTATTTGGAAGGCAAGAATTATTCAGTAATGTCTGGAGTCATGATATTCTGGGATATATCCATTTTATGATTTGTTTTGTTGAAGAAATAAATCAATGTTCATTTAATGCTTGCTTCAGACTCTACCAAAGTCAATATAACAATGATACTGACTTCAGTATTCTTTGAATGAGAGCCTGGAGCACCAAATTAATCATAGAACCACACAGGGTGACTATGAATATACCTTAGATTGCAATCCAATCTTTAGTGGCTAGAAATGTCAGACCAGTGTTTTAAATCACCTTGTACAAAGAGCAATTAAGCAATTACAATTTTTTCTTTTTAAGTGATTCACTAAAAGAATATTTTACCTCTAAAAAGACAGTTTATTCAGTCCCAAGAAAGTACCCTGTGAAGTGACAGTTCCTCTGTTTTCTTTTTGTTACCTCATTATTTTACAAAAGATCTATTGTAATTTTGTGAGGCTTAACCTAGATCTAGTGGACCAGTAATTATGTCCTTCAGAGAGTGTCAGTTTCATTTTCAGAACAATTAGTGAATGACACCAAGAGGGGATGTAGTTTTGTCCTAATGCAAGACTGATCAGGCTGCACATTTGATCAGTTTTAGTCTTCCTTTGCCTCTGGCTCTGTGGAGCTGAGGGGAGTAATGGACCATGAAAGGAAGGAGGCGACACACCAGAAAACAGCCAGATTTAGACCATTTCCTGTGTCATGCCTACTGGCAAACTTCTATCAGGACATGTAAATATGTGCAGCTCCTGCTAGCCTGTAAAATGTTCAGTTGGCAGTGTTAAAATTCTCTAAATCAACATAGCCTGTCTTTACTATCGTGAAGGTAAGAAAAAGCTCCCATTTTAAACAAGATCAGTAGACAGAACTGAGGGCTGTGGTGACCATGGTATTCCAAGATTTCAAATTTCAGCTAATTCACTGACATCTGCCCACCTGGCTCGAGAAGACATATGAGCATTTACCCAATGAACATGCACACAAACACAAACAAAAAAAGTACATCTAAACTACATGCCAGAAGCTGAGGTCTCTGATGGCTAGAAGGACAAATCTGTTTCTAACATGAGTGCCAGTAGACTGACAGTTCTGTGAAATGAGTCTTCTCTTTACCAGTTAAAGCATAAGGGTTAATACATGTTTTTGTTACGTTGTTTTGCAATAGCTTTCAAATAAACTCAGGAAAGCTTGTTTGAGAGGAACTGTTCATTAGTATAGCATAGACTTGCACTGAATCTGTGTGATTAAGGCTAATAATCTAGTTCTTATTAAACATAAAACTCAAAAACTGCCTCTGCTATGGAAGTTGTATTTCTGTAAACTTCCCTCTGAAATCAGTTCCCTATTCTTAAAGACAAATGCCTATAATAAGCAGAATTATTTTTCTCATATTCTACAAGAGCATTTTATACAGGTTTGATTATTTACGCTTACACATTTATTCTGCCCTTTTCACTCTTTACACATTGTAGGCACGTGCTTTGTAAAACATTTGCCCTTATCTTCTTGCTGATCCATCTTAGAAACATTACCATTTTTTGAGAAAAACTTAAATAAGGGGAAAGTCAGGTAAACCTACAAAATTCAGTTTTCATTATGGTGCAAATTTACTCTGTCCTATCTTTGTACGAAGTTTTTCCACTGTTCTTACATATCTCCCAGTCTTGACAGCTGGAGAGAGGATGTTATTGCATTATGTGTGATATTAAAAAAGATGGACTAGGGAGGCATATGCTTTTTCTACTTAATAAGAGAATTAAGAGAATTACTTTGATGACTAAACCTAGGTGTCAAGACAGGGATATCATGGGTGAAGGGCAAGGGAAAACATAAAGTTTCTTTATTATAATTTAGAAGTTGAATAATTTAATTTCACATTAAAAATATTTTGTGTGTCAGAGGAGGGATCTTATTAATCTTTATGGATCTTGTTATACAGAGAAGATGCAACCACTAATGCCATCATCTGTTCATCTCATTACCCACCACACAAGAGTTGACATCAGGGTTACTGCAGGATAAGTCTGAATCCTGAAAAAGGAGCGCTTCCACAACTAATCATATTTCCAGGAACAGAACACAGCACACAAAAAAAATAAAAACCAGTTAAACCTACTTTTGCAACACTTTTCTAAAAGCTGGAAAAAATGTTCAATATTAATGTCTCTTCCATTCATTCTCTAGAGGGGAAACCCAGTAGAGAGAGGCACAGTCCTGAGAATATGAAGTTGTGATAGCAAAGGTAGAGGTATTTTCTGTTTTAGACATATAGTGTAGCAGAAAGAAAATGGAATATTATTTACTCTCAAAGAAGCTGTATGAAGGAAGAATGACAATTTTTACTTAATGGTCTTTTGGCTAGATTCACTCAACTGTAACAGTGATTGTCAAATGAAGACCAAAAGCTCAATGGAGCGGCTGCATTAAGCTCATATTTAAAGATTGCCACTAATGGCACTCAGTGACTTGAGATTCAGGCCACACCCTTGGTATATTTTCTGGCTGCACCCATGAGAGAGGGCATTTTACAATCTCCACTAGCACAGTGAAAAGGTGTGCCATCTGGATCCACAAGGACTGTATGGCTTGTATTACGCTTTTTTCCTGAGACCTACATTGGTTCTTCTGGTCCACAAGCTCCCAGTACTCCTCTCACTGATCAGCCATTTCTGAAACATTCCCTTCATAATTTTAGAAAAAAAATCAAGAAATTTCCTGAGAGTAATAATTAGTGATACTACATGGTAATGCTGTCAGATAGGAGTGATGGAAAGTACAAGGAAATTAGCCTCCAATTCTGAGATATTCCTCAAGGTGCTGCCCTGCTCTTATCACAAACTCAAAAAATCTTGGTGTGAACGTATTAGATTTTCTTAGAGTAACAGCTTTAAGATTTCAAGGTTGGAAACAACTGTTTTCTCAAATGTGAAGTCAATCTACATTACTGCTTTTGTTGTGTCAGGTATCAGGTATGCATGATACACATAAAGATAAGTGAATGTAGTGATCAGGGTACTGTTTTAGTCAGGGTCAAAATGTTCTGTATACACCATTGATCTTGAAACTTGGCCTGGACAAATTTAAATTATGGAAAATAGGGATGGGTAAAGCCTAGGACCACAGTAGTTCCTAGCTTGGAAGTCTAAAAAGTCCAAACAAAATGGTGCAAAATAGTATTCAAACCAGCCCATTATTTAAAGTACTGAGGTTCTACAGGATATTAGGTGTTCTGATGTTAATCACTGTGGGAAATAAACCCTAAGTAAATGGAAATATGCTTCATTGTGTATGTGAGGCACAGAAGTCTTGCATAAAGTGGGCAACATGAAACAGGTATTTTGTAGCCATTACACAATATGACATTTTTAAACAGGAATTTTGAGGACTACAGGATCTGCTTAATCTTGAAGCAGAAAAGACATGAGGAAATTCTTTTCTGAAAAGTCATATTAATTAATTATTATTAACAACTGAAAGATTTACAAAAAGAAGTACCTGATAACTTATTATAACCTTTGGCAAGTTCTTGCTTCTTCCAATTAAAAAAAAAACTTCTTTCATTTCTAGTACCAAAGTCCCAGCATGCTAATCTTTCCTTGAATGCTACTATGCAAAAAAAAAAAAAAAAATGTTTATGCATACCTGTCTGTCTGAGAAGAGTGTATATTAGCTATCTAAACTATACCTACCTCAATATGAAGAAAGCCTGGGGTAACAAAACAAAAAAACTATTGTGATAACTCTAATAGTAGTTCATGTGGTACAAAGTCCAGCTGATTCTATCAAAATAAACTGTGAAATTATGACATGTTAATAGGATGACCTACTTCAGGGTGATCCCTTTCATTTGCTGATCAAACATTAAAAAAATGTAAAAGTAGGAAAGTTCATGCACTTTTGGAAAATGATACTTAAAAGTACTTAAACTTCAAATTCACATTGTGGTAAAAAAATACAAATACCACAATCTCAAATGAATATGTAATTACTAAATGGCACTAATAGACAATGCAAACAACAAAACTCATAGGATATATGGATAGGATATATATAATAGGATATAGGATACAGCATTAACTCTACACAGAGACTTTTCTGATTCATTTGCAAGCCAGTTACCTCATAAGCAAGCTTCTACTTTGCATGTGCATGACAACAATGTCTTAATTTATTAAATAAGAAAGCCAAAAAGTATCCTTTGTTTTTTCTTGTGTTGAAATGCAACTAGCTAACTTATAGCATCTGAAGTATTTTAGGTACCTATTGCATATTAATTCATATTTATTAACATTGTCAGTTCTTTTCTTCAGACTCCTTCACCTTTTTCTTTCTAATTTTGAAATCAGACTACTGCTGAGCTTAACAGAGATCAGTTCAGTAGCTTTTTGTGGTTTTTTGGAACAGTTCATATTTTTTCTACAGTTCAGTATAAATTTAATACAGATATATATATCACAGTTACATTTGAAGAAAGTTCATTTTCCATTCCTAAATATGCTGACATCAAGATAAGGTTGCTTTGTTCACTACAGCTTCAAGGAGTACAAAAGACACCTGAAAGACTTACTCTGAAAGAGAAGTAACATGCTGCATGTTAGTCATTAGGCTGACAATGCTAGCTGAGTAGAGAAAGAAACTATTCAAAAGAAAATCTTTCACTGGAGAAAAAAAAATTCTTGAAGGTTTAGTAAATCCCAGATATTATGATAGTGAAGCTTCAGATAACGAGAGGTCAAGAAATAGAGAAGAAATTGTCAGTGCACTTCAAGAAAACAAATGAGGCCCCAGAGTTAAATTAGGTGCCTCCCTTTGAATCTGAAACATATACCTAATTTGCCAAATTTCTGTGAACCCATACTCTTCTTCCAGTTGTGCAAGTGATGGTGGTGTGTCAGGCAGCAGATCTGATTTTGTCATGGAGTTGTTACAGAATAGATACATCTAGTTTCATCCCACTTTTCCAAAGACTTAGACCAGAGTATGTCCTAATGCAGATTATTGTAATTGGCAATACAGACCAGTAATATTTTTCACACCATGTAAGTATCCACTCCCATGCCTAGTTTAGTATTAAAATAACTCTACAGTCATATTTCTACTTTGCTTTTTTCTTCAGTAAATTTGTGTTCCAGGTGATGCCCACCAGACATGTGATAAATTGTAGATGATGTGTTCATCTGAGTGTGTACTCACGTTGACTATCTATGCACTAAACATATTGTGAAAGGTGGTGGAACAGTGACTGAAGGTAACATAGAAATTAAAATCATATTAAAAGATACAGTATTGTTCATACATAAAGGAAAGGTATAATATTGAAGAAGTTCCTAGGGTAGAGAGGAGTGGATATTCTGTGAACAGTCTCTGAGATCACTGCAGAGATGGGAACTTGATGGCACCACAAAACTGGTAAGCTGCCTGTTTGTGACCCTGGTCCAACAGGCTGTCATTTCCTGACAAAGTGGTGTTCTTTGTGCAAACTTTGTTCATTACAATGTCATTATAATACAAAACCACACCTCCATCCCACAGGCTACCTACCTTCAAAGTGTGACACCTCACCCCCACCTGTCCCTGAGGTTGGACCCTGAATTTTCTTTGTTGACACCTGTAAGGGACTGTTAATTAGTTTTCTCAAACATGACCCCTGAAGGGGAAAAACATTTCTTGTAAACAAAAACATTTCTTGTAAATATTTCTTGTGGGGGAGTTGTTCACCTTGACATTGTTAACCATCAATCATCTACCTCAGAAAGTACCATGATAGAAGGAAACTTGTCTAAGCGGTGCCTCCCCCTCACCCCTGGCCATTGTTCAAAATGCTCATGATCCTGGGCCTAAGTCATTAGTTTACACATGCCTCTCTTTTGGAGACCACTAAAAGGCCCCGCAATGACAGGACTGGGCATGTGCATCAGCCGAAGGAGTGATGTAACATGGGAGCAAGGCAATGCAAAGCAATACCAAGAAGTAATTGACTATGTCCTGAAAGAGAAAGGGACACGGATAATGAGAATCACAAAATCAAAGAATCTTCTAGATTGCAAGACGACCCATGGGATCATCATGTCCAACCTTTCACCCTACTCTGCATGTTCACCCCTAGATCATGTCCCCCAAACTACATCCAAGCGATTCTTAAACACATCCAGGGATGGCGACTCAACCACCTCCCTGGGCAGCCTANTAGACCAGAGTATGTCCTAATGCAGATTATTGTAATTGGCAATACAGACCAGTAATATTTTTCACACCATGTAAGTATCCACTCCCATGCCTAGTTTAGTATTAAAATAACTCTACAGTCATATTTCTACTTTGCTTTTTTCTTCAGTAAATTTGTGTTCCAGGTGATGCCCACCAGACATGTGATAAATTGTAGATGATGTGTTCATCTGAGTGTGTACTCACGTTGACTATCTATGCACTAAACATATTGTGAAAGGTGGTGGAACAGTGACTGAAGGTAACATAGAAATTAAAATCATATTAAAAGATACAGTATTGTTCATACATAAAGGAAAGGTATAATATTGAAGAAGTTCCTAGGGTAGAGAGGAGTGGATATTCTGTGAACAGTCTCTGAGATCACTGCAGAGATGGGAACTTGATGGCACCACAAAACTGGTAAGCTGCCTGTTTGTGACCCTGGTCCAACAGGCTGTCATTTCCTGACAAAGTGGTGTTCTTTGTGCAAACTTTGTTCATTACAATGTCATTATAATACAAAACCACACCTCCATCCCACAGGCTACCTACCTTCAAAGTGTGACACCTCACCCCCACCTGTCCCTGAGGTTGGACCCTGAATTTTCTTTGTTGACACCTGTAAGGGACTGTTAATTAGTTTTCTCAAACATGACCCCTGAAGGGGAAAAACATTTCTTGTAAACAAAAACATTTCTTGTAAATATTTCTTGTGGGGGAGTTGTTCACCTTGACATTGTTAACCATCAATCATCTACCTCAGAAAGTACCATGATAGAAGGAAACTTGTCTAAGCGGTGCCTCCCCCTCACCCCTGGCCATTGTTCAAAATGCTCATGATCCTGGGCCTAAGTCATTAGTTTACACATGCCTCTCTTTTGGAGACCACTAAAAGGCCCCTCAATGACAGTACTGGGCATGTGCATCAGCCGAAGGAGTGATGTAACATGGGAGCAAGGCAATGCAAAGCAATACCAAGAAGTAATTGACTATGTCCTGAAAGAGAAAGGGACACGGATAATGAGAATCACAAAATCAAAGAATCTTCTAGATTGCAAGACGACCCATGGGATCATCATGTCCAACCTTTCACCCTACTCT
>VWZY01009812.1:33546-48049 GCA_013399075.1 Chloroceryle aenea
AAAACAAAAGCTCTGGAGGAAAAAGCAAAAAAAAAAAAAAAAAAAAAGAGGACATCAAAGGAGTGTTTTATTAGCTTTCACAATTCTAAGAGGATATTGAGTATATTTAGTGAAATGCAGTAACAGATTGTGTATCCTCTGTTTTGTTGGACAAAATACACTAATATAATTTCTCTGTTTTATGTGCACTGTTGTTTATTTTAAAAGTGTATTCTTCATTTGAATTTAATGCTTCCCAGTTTGCTTCACCTCAGGCTGCAATAATATTTTGCCCTGAGAAAATGTATTTCTTCTCCAGCTAAGTGTTTGTCTTCCTGCTCCACCAGAAAAAAAAAAAAAGTAATGNGTCATTTTGGACAACAACCTGCTTGAGAAAAATGGATGAGAAATGTGGCATAGAGTGCTGGGGAATGAAGAGAGGTTGATCGTGGGGTTCAAAATTCCAGCAACAAAAACCTGTTTGATTTAGGAGGGTTCAGAAATTTACATTGTCTAGCTAGACTGGATATCCCAGACCGAGCAACCTATCACACAACGTTTTGCTACACCTAATAACCACACTGAAAACTATTTTCCTGAAATTTATTCCAGCATTTTAAGCATGAACTTTTCCATCTAGTACTTTGTTGCATTAAGAGATAATTTGTTAGAAAATAACCCCCCTTGCATTTCAGCCTGTCCTGATACCAGAGGAGCTGGGAGCAGCTACACTTAGATTCTGAGTGATGTCCTGTTNCATCCCATATTATCTGCTTCATTTAATCCACAGTGGCTTTAATAGATAATATTCTGAACACAGTGTGCTTGAATGAGAGTGGCATTTATTGTCCTAGAGCACTTACTTGGACAGGCTGGAAGCTATATGAAGGCAATTAACATTTATCATAAATCAAACAAGGATTTTGTGGCAACCAGAAGAGCACTGCTGNGAGTCTCATAACACAGGCACAGTAGTGCATTGCACCTTCTTTGGTTGCACCTGTGGCCAGATACACGAAGGATGCAGTTGATTCAGTTTAGTGCTTTAAGTCCAGTATCACAGATGCAGTTAATAATGCACTGGGCATTCTGTCTTATCATGCTTATGACCAGCTACGTGAAGGATGCAATTTCACACTTTAAGTCTGATAACATGGATGCACTCAGTACCACTCTGCACTTTCTGTCTAGTCACACTCACACACAGCAGCCAACGAGACACATTTACGACCAGCTATGTGAACAGTGCAGTTTATTACAGGTTCTTATGGATTGCCAGTGATAAATATGTTGTCTGCAAATGTACATGCAAGTCTCAAGACTGCAATTAATATACCTTAGTTACAAAGCACATAGTTAAAAAGTAGCTCTATAGATATTTCTAAGTTTTCTGAGAAAGGACTTGGGAAAGTCCAAACCTTACTCAAAGGAGTCCCTGTAGCAGGAGAAGAGAGGCTCAGCCTGTTGACTGATTTGAGAAGTCAGAAGTTGTCTGCAATGGTATCTTTCCTGACTTGTTTTCAATGATATCTTCGCTAACATCACCCCTTTCTTAAGACATTTTTGTAATATTTTTTATCTTCAAGGCGGAGCTTGAGTGGCTCTGGTCATAAATATCTTTATGGTTGGTCTAAAATTCTCTTCCTTCACTCTTAAAGGTGTTAAGGTCTGATCTAGTCCCCAATAGGACCGATGACTCCAAGGACTTCTCTGGGGTGAAATTAAGACAAAAACGAGGTCAGATGTCATTTGGCAGCCAATGGCACTTTATTAGTCTTGTTACAACTTAGCAAAAGAGAAGGGAAGAGAAGAAAGACCACAGTTGGAAAGAAGAGGGATAGATTAGCATACCACCCACATGTTCCAACAGTGTCCCCTTGGCTGAATTCTCAGTGGGAGAAGCTTCTCTCTCTCACTACATGTATCTATCATTTATTGACCCAACTACTGGACAAAGGCTGTGGATGGACTTCTGGAAAGCATTTGACACTGTTCCCCATAGATTTCTAGTGGAAAAACTGTCTGTGCATGGCCTGGATGAGAATACAAACTGCTGGACCAAGCACTGGCTGGATGGATGGGCCNAGGGACTGGAGAATAAATCAGATGAGGACCGTTTGAAGGAGCTAGGTCTGTTTAGTTTGAGGAAGAGGAGGCTGAGGGGAGACTTCATCACACTCTACAGTTACATGAAAGGACACTGTAGAGAGGTTGGTGGTGGTCTCTTCTGTACGGTAATTAGTGATAGAACCAGAGGGAATGGCTTTAAACTGAAACAAGGGAGGTTTAGACTGGACGCTAGGAAAAAATTCTTCACGGAAAGAGTGGTGGAATATTGGACTAGGCTGCCCAGGGAGGGGGTTGAGTTGCCATCCCTGGATGTGTTTAAGAATCGCTTGGATGTAGTTTGGGGGACATGATCTATGGGTGAACATGCAGAGTAGGGTGAAAGGTTGGACACGATGATCCCATGGGTCTTTTGCAATCTAGATGATTCCGTGATTCTGTTACTTGCTGGTGGGTTATGGACCTCATAGGTCCAGAACTTTGATAACACAATCACCTTGCTCTGGAGTCCTCCACAGCAGTATCCAGTGATGTTTGGAAAGCGGTCACCTTTCTTCTTTTACTTCACCCAAGTTTTACATTAGGATTGAATGTTGTCAGTGAAGAGCCTAAAAGGTACCATTATGGAGACATCTCCAAAACTTTTTCTTGGAAGTCAACATCCTGGTGAGCCTCTGTAAAGCCCTTGTATACTAAAGTATTCCGTATTACTTAGGGATCTGTATATTTGTCTACTTGTAGAACTGCTACATGTTGGGATCAAAGAGATGTGGTGAAATGACTCATACAACTGTAATGTTGTTATGAAGGCATACAGGCTTTTCAGGAAGGACAGGCTGAGAAGACAAGTTGCAGTTGGCTTTAGTGTGAGAGCAGCTGGAGTGTATGGAGCTCCATCTGAGGATGGATGAGGACCCAACTGAGAGTTTATAGGTTAAGATTAAAGAGATGACAGAGGTAATTAATATTACAGTGGGTGTCTGATACAGGCCACCTGACCAGAAAGGACAAGTCGATAAGGCCCTCTACAGATAGGAGCAGCCTCACACTTGAAGACTATGGTCCTCATGGGGGTCTTTAATCACCACAATATATGCTGGAGGGACAAAACAGCATGACTTAAGCAATTTGTGGTGTGCATTGATGACAACTTCTTGAATCAAATGATAGAGAATGAAATGAGAAGAGCTGGTCTGATGAACCTCATACTCACCAGAGAATTGCCTATTGAGAATGCAGAGATCAAAAGCATCTCTGGCTTCGGAGACCATGATATGGTAGAGTTCAGGATCCTGAGAGGAGGGAGGAAAGTAAATAGCATGTTTACAGCTCTGAATTTCAGGAGAAGAGACGTTGGCCTCTTCAGAGATCTGCTTGGATAGTCCCATGGATTAAGATCCTGGAGAGAAGAGGAGCCCAAGAAAGCTGATTAATTTTCAAGGATTACCTGCTCCAGGCTCAAGAACAGTCCATCCCAGTGAATAGAAAGTCAGGGAAAAATGCCAGAAGGTCTGTTTGGATGAAAAAGGAACTCCTACGCAAACTCAAACACAAAAAAAGGAAATATCCAGAGAGCGTAAGCACGGTTGAATAATCTTGGAGAACACAGACACATTGCCTCAGTGTCCAGGTATGAAGTTATAAAAGCTGAAGCCCAGATGGAGTTGAATCTGGCCAAGGATGTAAAAGACAGCAAGAATGTCTTCTAGAAGTCTATAGGCAAAAGAAGAAACGTGAGGAAAACTGTGGTCCTGTTGCTGGAGGGAAGTGGAGGGAAGTGATTCTTCCCCTCTATTCAGTGCTACTGAGGCATTCCATGGAGTACTATATTGAGCTCTTTTATTCCCAGTATAAAAGAAACATGGACATACTGAAGAGAGTCCAGTGAAGGGCCATGAAGGTCATGATGTATAGTGATGATTAAAGCATCTCTTCTATTAGAAAAGGTTGAGAGAGCTCTAGGGTTCAGACAAGCCTGGAGAAGAGCAGGCTTGGGGAGTATCTTATTAATATATACAAATAACTGAAGGGACTATTCAAAGGAAAGAAATCAGGTTGTTTCCTGTGGTGTCCAGTGACAGGACAAGAGGCAATGGTTACAAACTGAAACACAGGAGGTACCTCCTGAACATCAGGAAACACTATTTTGCAGTTAGGCTGACTGAGTACTGGCACAGGTTTTCCAAAGAAGTTGTGGAGTCTCTCTATCCTTGGAGATATTCAAAAAGACATCTGGACACAGTACTGGGCCACAAGCTCTAGGTAGCCATGCATGAGCAGGAACATTTGACCTAATGACCTCAAGAGGTCCCTTCAGACTTCAACTGTTATGTGATTTTTGTGATCCTATGGTTCCATGACTTCATTCTAATGGCTAGCAGACTCCTAGCAGCTGGAATTTTTTTTCTACTTCAAGCATATATGTTTTCTCATTTATCTCTTTCCGTGATATGAGTCTTTCTTTTTAAACAGCTTTTCTCCCTCTGTTCTTTAGTCTCCTTCCTTGTTTTTGTATAAAAGTGGCATCCTTAACACAGCCCTGTTTCTGTTGTCTTGGAAAGCATGAAACTTTTTCCTAATTATCTTTCAAAATAAGCTTTGTGTAATTTTTACTTAGCTTCTTTTTCACCAGTTGTTCACTTTCCAGATCAGTTTTTTATAAAATGTGTCTTTAGAACTGTGAATATTTGAGAATTTATCAAGATTTTGGACAATAGCATTCAATAATACCCTCTTTCTGGAAGAATCAACTAATAAAGTTTGCATTTGCCTATTTTTTAGGGCCACTATATTGTTGTCTTGCCCATAACCTTTGATCAGTTTATAACACCAAAAGCCTTTTCAACTATTCATGGCTATTAACTCACAGTGGTAAGTTTTCTTACAAATTCCCAAGAGTGCATTCTGTATTTTGTAGCACATTCTTAATTCATTCTTATTCCCAAACTCATCCTCAAGGCAATCATAGTCTCATCCTCAAGGCAATTTAGTTATTTCTGTGTCTGTATTTCAGTATCACCCTGATAATTTCCTGTATTGAGGATATTTTGTGTCATCAGAAAATTTAATCAACCTGAGCCTCTTTTAATGAGAGGTTAGTAATGAAATTAAGCAAGACTGGTTCCAAAGCAGGCCCTGAGGAGCTCAGCTAGTGACTCTGCTCCAGTCTTCTCACTGCACTTTTCAGTATTAATTTTATGCTCTTTTCTTTTGTGGATACCCCTAGCCACTCTACAGTTCCTTAACTAATGTCTTCTAATGTTTTCTTCAATATGTTTAACTGAAGATATTGAAAATGCAGCTTTGGCTGGACTTCTTAGGCATATGAAAGTGCTGTGTATCTAATACACCTTGCCCCTCAGTTCAAGAAGGACAGGGAAGTGCTTGAAANTAATACTTAAAATAAATGTAGCTGGACTTGTGACAGTGCTGCCTAAGTAGGCAAGGTAATAGCTATATCCTAGACACTTGTTGGAAAAAACAGGTACTTAGTAACTGAGTTACACAAAGAAAAGCTCCAACACCACCTGCAAAGTTATTATCTTGAGAATTCATTTCTCAGTGTAGATACTGCTCTCTCATGCAGTGACACAGTGGAAACGGGAAAGAAGGGAAAATCAACCCTTGCAAATTGAGCAAGAGAGAATTTTTAGAGTTTTACAAGCAGAACAAGTGGAAATGTAAACGGTGATAATTGGGAGCTAATTATTCCCAGTAGTACTTTATGTGCTCTGAGATACATGCATGGAAAGAGACTGGAAACAAAAGATATCATTACTTCATTTTGGCCCTTAAGTAAAGGTGTAAATAAAAATATCCAAAATAGAATATAAAACACAGTGTACTGCTCTGTTCACAAAGAAATATTATATAACCATGGAGTTTTGTATAACAACAGTATAAGAATATCTTCTATGTATCAGTTATATCTTATTTGTATTTTTCCCTACATCTGTGCCCATTTTTTGCATTCTTTTGATATATATATATATAAATGTTGCATTCATGTAGCATTTGGTCATGTGGATATTGATAAACCAGAGGAACCTACAGAGTGCATGAATGTGTTCCTGTCATGTAAATAATCATTTATTTGTTCACTGAAATCCCAGGGGTGACAGAGGCACTCACACAGGAGATCAGTATTAAGCTGCAAGCGTGTCTATTCTGTTAATAGAATGCCTGACAAAAATAAGTGTTTCTAAAGAATTTCCTAACCTGTACAATAGCACCTACAGTTGAGTGATGAGTTGAGTGATGTTTGAATTTGCATGACATGAGGGAAGAAAATGGACATGCATCTCATTTCAGCATAGGAGGATGAGCACCCACTGAACACCACTGTCAGGGGACTGCTGTGCAGCTCTAAACGCAAAATCATTTCAGGTGGAAGGCCATTAATTTATCCAAAAAAAGAAATAAAACTAAAAAAGTTAGGAATAACAATTTTTAAGAAGTACTTAAAATAAAAAGACTATTTATGCTGAAAACTGTTAATAGACACCTAGAAGGATTTTAATACAGTCCAGTCTTCCTGTCTGGACACTTGACTTCCCTGGAGGCTTGGCTTCCATGTTGTAAAATGCTGATGTTTTGGCAATTCTTTTTATTGCACATTTTTGAGAAAGGAAAGAGGTGAGAACAGAATCAACTCTGGAACAGCTACTTGTGCCATGGTTAGAAATTCTTCTGCTTTGTGTGAAATTCTGAGAACATTGTTTTCTCTGACTTAATCACAGAGTTAAGTCTGATTCTCCTTCTCTTTACTTGTCTTTTTAATTTTACAAAGAAAGAATTATTCAAAAGACTCATAGGTACACTCTTAAATCTGTTAATATACAGAGAGCTGGGAAGATGTGAATGTCTGTGGTGCCAGTCATGTTATCTGGAAGCATAAGCATATAGACTAGGTAGCAGCAGCTATATGATGACTAAGGCTACATGATGTCTTCACATTGTACAGTGGATCTCTATATGATTTTTTCCCCTTATTCTCTGGATATTTTCACTCACACTTTTCTCTAAAACAATTTAGCAAGTTACTTTTTCTCTGGTTTGCAGTAGCAAATATTTTTCCATTGTGCTGTTTTCAGATGCAAAATGTTTTATCATGGTAAAGGATATTTTAAACCTCACATTACAGTCAGTGAGAAAGACACAATGGGAGGTTAATGACTGCTCTCTCAAAAGAGGTGGTAATGACAGAAGTCAAGGTGAGAAGAGATTTCATTTTTCCCAAGTAATATATAGGCTTCTTAGAGTAATATGAAGTCACACAATAACAAAAGATGTCCTATTATTCTTCAAAAAATGTGGTTGATAGTCTCTGTCTTTCTGATATAACAAATCTATGTAGATGCTCTGCACTTTGTTTACAGGCAAACCTTAACAAAGAAACTAAATGATTGCCTGTTTTTCTTTATGTAGTGTTGAAAGGCAGAGATGAGAAATGTAAAAAGAAGATAATTTAACAGCAGAAATTAAAGGGAAAAAAATTGTCACATAGTTTTCACAATTAGCTAAATGACATATCACTGAAAATTTAGCACAATAAGTTTAGGCCATTTCCAGAGAGTAAAATACACATTTATGACAGAACAAACCCAAGCCTCTGGATAAAAAGACATTTTTTGTCACTGTATAAACACACACCAAAATAAATCTTCCCCAACATATATGTTTTATGTAAAATCATGGGAGTTTTATTATACTACAGAACCACATTATTGTGATAATACATGCATCTGTAGTCTCAAAAAGGTTAAGACTGCGATTTTTCTTAAATGATTCCCTTAACTTTGGGAGTTTGATCAATAATAACACACACAAACTATACTCAGGATTGAATTATGAGTTGAGTGGAGCTTTAGTTGACTTTCAATTTGGTCGGCATAATATTTTCAATGCTTAGTTAAGTTAGAAGAACATAATTCTTAACTGTAGAAGAGAGTGAACAAAACAAAAACAATTAAAAATCATATATAAATATAGAGACAGCACTGGATTTATCTGAGGTCATAACAAAAAGCTTCACAAGTATTTGTCCACAAGAGAAAACTCTCTGCTGTAGCCCTGTTTAAAATACAAGTGTTTGGACTAATATGTTTCTAGCAGTTACCAGCAGCGTCATGTAGTTCACTACTGTTGGTCAGAGTACATTTCTGGATGACCATGGATGTGAATATAAATGTCACTTAGCATGGGCAAACAGTGCAATGCTGCTTTTTGTCTAACATTTTTGTAAAAACTGTACCTGAACAAAGTTCAAAGACTGAGAGATTCCACACCTAACTATGCAAGACACTGGTCAGATTTTTATGCATATGCTCCATAGATAAAAGTAACTTTCAATTTGCCTATTTTGACCTCTTTTGACCTCTTGCTTTGTGTCTTTTTCTTGGACACTAGGGAATGTGGCCTAACACATTCTGTCAGTTTTTCAGGTGACACCAATTCTGTTGTGCTGGGACTGGTTCAGCTAGGAGCAGAAACAGAGTTAGGGATCCTAAAACCACTGTGGTATCTACATGGAAGGAATCAAGGGGATGGGGATGGACAGGAGGGTGAGACTGCAGCGGGAACAGAAGAGATTCAGACTATAATATTGTAATCAACATGTCACCCTGAGGATAACTAAGTGGTATACCAGGTTGCCCAAAATGGCTGTGGACTCCCCATCTCTGGAGATTTTCATGCCCTCTTAGGACAAAGATCTATGCCTCCCCATAAGAGTTCAGTGTTGGCCCTGCTTGTTGAATCCTGAGGGCCCCTCAAACACATACAGTGATTCTGTGTACAAAACAGAGTCTGTAAGAAATGTTTGTGTCTTCAAACAGCAGTTTTGAGATGGCTTTTATAGGCTATGTAACTTTACTGTGACAGTGGAATGCAGCTGAATTCGCTATTTCTGGTTTTGGGCTTTAGTGTTTTTAATACTCTTGTAGGTTTCTATGCTAAACAGATGGGCTTCCTTATAGGTGATTTGAGAATGGACTTTCAGTCCCATCAACTTACCTGTACATTTCCATCAGCCATGCTATCATCCACCTCACCACTCTATTTTATAGTCTCTGAATCATTTATAGTTCCTTTACATTATTTTTCAAAGGTAAAGCAAGTGGGAAAAACATGTGAGGATTATACATGCTTTCTAATTTTCAGTGTCATATGGCTTTAAACAGAATCATAACAGTCTTCAATTTTTATTAGCTTCTCATAATTCCTGACATATTCTTTGCTGCTGCTGAGTACTGAGATAGTATTTCCTATGAACTATATTCATAAGGACACCAGGATCTTTTCCCAGAGTGACAACAGCTCACCAAAGTATATTTACAGTAACGTTGTTTTTTCACTCCTTTCTGCTTTATGTTACATGTAAGGGCATTGAGTTTTATCTCTCATTTTCTGGCCAGACCATCAGCACAGTGCAAATCTTCAGCAAGTCTTCACAGTCAATTTTTGTTTTGCCTGTTTTATTTCAGTTACAAGCTTTGTTGTGTTAGTTTGTCTCCTTTTCAGGACTTTTAGAATAATTTGGTGTAACATTCATCAGGAGAAAAAACAAAACAAAATACACACCTTCTGGCCATATATTACTATAGAGTATAATAATAACATCAGTAATAACAATAACCTATCTTTCTGTGGTTAAGCTATGTGAAACTAATGTCATACCGACTTTCTCTGCTTACAGCTTTTAAAGTCTCTCCTTGAGAAAGCTCTCTAAAAGTCCAGGTATATCATATCAGACAGATCCCTGTGATCTCAGACCTCTCTAAGTTCTGCAAGATACTCAAACATATTTGTGAGTTATGACTTTCTTCTATAAAAATCTTGTTGATTCCCGATATATCATATTGATTTGTGTTTATTATTTACATATGTTCTGCAACCACTTAAAGGATAACTTTTAAACTTGAACAAAATACTGTATTTTCACCACTCAGATGCTTCATTATCAGTAATAGCTGTATTTTCTCTCAGATCAACATTTCCTGCCATGATAAAAAGGAAGACTTAATTTCTATTTAGAAAGTATCATTTAAAAATATATCAAAGCAATTAAAAGCAAGATCTGAGAATAAGTAATGTATTGGCCACCGTAATGAGGTATGATAACATCTCATATCAGGTACTGATGTCTACATTGTATCATTTAGAGAAAACAAAAAGTAAATATTTAGCTTTATTGTACTATACTTCAGCATGTGAGAAATCTATTGTCAGTCTTTCTGGATAGGGTTAATACCACAGAATCATTGAATCATAGAATGGGTTGGAAGGGACCTTAAAGATCATCTGGTTCCAACCTCCCTGCCATGGGCAGGGATACCCCCCATTAGACCAGGTTACTCAAAACCCCATCCAATCTGGTTTTGATCACATCCAGTGATGGAGCATCCACAGCTTCCCTAGGCAACCTGTTTCAGTGTCTTACCATCCTCACAGTGAAGAATTTCCTAATTTCTAATGTAAATTTACCCTCTTTTAGTTGGAAGCCATTACAACTTGTCCTGTAACTACAAGCCCTTGTAAAAAGTCCTTCCCCAGCTTTCTTGTAGACCCCCTCTCAGATACTAGAAGAACACAATAAGGTATCCACAGACACTTCTTTTATCCAGGCTGAACAACCCCAACTGTCTCGGCTTGTCCCCCTAGGAGCGATGTTTCAGCNGAGAGATGTTCCAGCCCTTTGATCATCTTCACAGCCTTCCTCTGGACCCACACCAACAGGTCCAAGTCAATGTGTTGGGGACTACACAGATGGACTCAGTACTCCAATGGGGGTTTATAGGAGTGGAGTAGAGGTATAGAATCAAATTTCTGGCAATGCTTATTTCGATGAAGCGCAGGATACTCATTCACACACTGTTGGATCATGTTGTGCTTTTCATCAACCAATAACCCCAAGTCTTTCTCATCAGAACTGGTTTCAATCCATACTCTGCCCAGCCTGTATTTCTGTTCGGGATTGCTCTGACCCAAATGCAGGACCTTTCACGTGATCTTGTTGAACTTCATGAGGTTTGCATGGACCTACCTGCTCTCCTGAAGTCCAGGGTGGTGAGTATGCTGCATATCCTTCTTGTTGCCCTAAAGATCTTGAATTCTGCCATCTCATGGTCACTTCAGCCAAGGCTGCCCTTGAGTCTCATGTTGCTCACCAGCCGTTCCTTCTTAGTAAGAAAAAGGTCCTCTTCTTGTTGGTTTCTCCACCACTTTGAGAAGGTAATTGTCATCAGTGCATTCCAGGAACCTCCTGGATTGCTGGTGCTCTACTGTGCTGTCCTTCCAATAGATATCAGGGTGGTTGAAATTCCCCATTAGGACCAGGGCTTGTGAACACCAGGCCACTCCTGTCTGTCTATAGAGGGCCTATGACATTCAGGATGTCTAGTGCTTGTCTCAAACAATGCAAGATATAAGTGATGTACTTAGACAGTCAGGATAGCTTTAGAAAGCAAAGGAGTTCTGCCTGATCTCTTGTAAGGCCACACATCAGCCCTGGTACCTATTTGTGTACCTGATATCATGTTATCTTTGTTTTGTCCTGGCAAGATCATAAAAACGGCTACATGTGTAGGTGTACCAAATGTGTTACATTAAAGAGTGGGTCAGTTAAGTTTCTAAGTTTCCTGGGGATATACTTGGAAAGTCTGGACCTTACCCAAGCACATCCCTATGAAGGGGAAGTGAGGTTCAGCTTGTCAACTGATCTCCGGAGTTATCAATAATATCTGCCCTGACTTGTCCACAATGATGTCCTTCCTGACATCATCCCTTACTTAAACCATTTTTAGAATAATTTTTATCTCCAAGGTGGTGCTTGAGTGTCTCTAGTCATAAATGCCTCTATTATGATTGGTGTAAATTTCTCTCACTTTCCTTTCACAAAGTCAGTGAGGGGGTGGTTGCACTTTGGGATGGAGGTGTGTTTTGGCACACTATGATGAGCAAAGTTTGCACAAAGGACAGTGATTGTCAAAACCTGCATCAAACAGGCAGCTTATCAATCCTGTAGTACCATCAAGTTCCCACCTCTGCTGTAATCTCGCAGGGCCTGGCCATGGAATCTTCACTCCACTCCATCCCCTGTGCTGCGTTGTGAAATGGATTCCTTGCATAGCAGTTGCACTTCACCCTGAAAGTTTCTCTGACGTTATACCTTTCCTTAATGTGAAAACAATGCTGCCTCTTTAATATGATTTTAAGTCACTTCCAGTCATTATTCCAGAGAGGCTGATGGACTCGGAAAATTTATTTCATTTCAACAATTTTTGAATGATGAACTTCATTAATTTGGGACAGGGAAAAAATGGTGATGTCATGTATATGTGTATGACTACCTGCCTCTGTGCCTGCATATGCCTGAGTTAAAGACATTTATGTGATTTCAAAAATGTTAACAGAAACAAAAATTTAGAAAATTCTCTCTAATGTGATACCCTTGATAATTTACTTATTTTAAGGAAAAAGGAAAGGTTTTTTTTTTTAAATAAGCTCTAGTAACATATTAGTCCAGATAGTTCAGGCATTATATTTAACATTGTTTATTTTGATATGGAACTTTTCAGAGATGCCCAGAATAAAAACACTGCTGGATTGCAAGGATCTCAGGGACAACAATATTTTCTTTAAGGATTTGGTTGCAAAATGAGAACATGAGCTTTCCTGGGTCATCAAGCAGAAGCCTCATCAGCCCTCAGCTTCCTTCTGTGATGTGTACAAACCTTTATGAACAGCAGCTCCAACTTTTGTCTTATCCATTGTCATACTGAGCTGTATTACACACCAGATGGAGGAGTCTGAAATACAGTTTATGGCTAATTTTGCCTACGATGACAATATGCTTTAGGGTAGCACTTGATACATGTATGGACAGGTAACTTGGTTTAAGTTGCATTTCATTCTGTCTAAATGGAAGTTTACAGAAATCTAGCCCATTTTAATGATCAAACTTCATGTCAATTATTTTAAACTAAAATGAGAGAAAGTTTGCTTGCCACAAATAGTAGTACATTTTCTGGTTCAGATGGTGATCTGCTTTATGACTAAACAGCTTGTGTGATGTCTTTTCCTAAATGAGGAATCCACAGTCTGGTCCTTTTGTCGAGCTGAATAGGCAAATAGAGATTTTATTTGTACAGAGAACACCAGTCCAGCTTCATCCTTAAATACGGCAACGAATGACTCTCTGTTGTAGTCCCAGTTCCAGTCTACCTCTCTATGGCTTGACATGCTCTAGCCCACTGCAGACATGACAGTCTGAAAGTAAGAGAAAGATAGATACTGTAGATGAGAAGATGACAAATATATAATTTTGTCTTATTTTTAGAAGTACAACCAATTTTCTGGGGGCTTATCTTCCAATAGGAATGTTGTTATTCACTGACAGAAAGTTATTGAAAGTATGATTGTACACTGAATGACAGTGTGTATAACAGAAATTCTGTTAGCTTTAATTAAAATTAATGAGTTGCATTTAATTAATTAAAACTAAATATTGTTTTATATATAGCATTTTTTGTTCACAGATTTCAAAGCTTTTTACAAAGCAAGTTATTGTCATAAGAAATTTAGCAAATTTTCCTAAAGTCATGTGAGGGATTATTGGCAGGGTTAATGACTGAGGCAAACATCTTGTCTGATGCCCCATTTAACTACTTATGCTATTCATTATAGGAGTTCACCTTGACTACATATGCCAACATGCATTTGTACACTGATTAGTTTAGTCTGAAATAAATAATGAGTCAGAACTTCCAATTCATTTATCTGCGTATCTTTNTCTGGTTATCTTTTTTTTTTTTTTTTTGGCACTGGTAGAGCATTCATTTTCACACCGTTACTTTCTCTTGCTAAATTACTATCCTCAAATAAGGGCATTGACTACTGTCTAATAGTTTAATTTGAAAATGAAATTTCAGAAATTACACCAGTCAGTATGAGAAGCTTAAATGGTTGGTAAATTGATACATCATTTAGAAGTCTTGGTCCTCAGCTACTGAAAGACCAAACCAGTCATTCTTGAAGTCATGCCTGAGGATGCAACTCTTCAATTCATACAAACTTAACAGGTATATCAAATCACTGTTATAAAAAATATAAAATCCTCAGATGTTTGTAGATGTATACAGATATGAGAGAGCTATGTAGAAGAGCAACATCTATGTATTTGAGAGCCTAGAGAAAAATCAGAATGAGATAGTTCAATCTTGATAAGACTGATAATCATGCGTGATAAGTCATTTAGTAATTTAAAGACAAAATGACACAGTCAACACATGGACACTATGCATACCAATGTACTTCATGTGAGCACAGCTGCCATCCCATCTTAAGTACTGCTATGATCAGGTTCTTTATTTTTATTGGAAGTAGAGGTATTCTACTGTACTTTGTGTATGTCTGGATTATGAAAGAGCAAAAATGTAATCACAGAATCACACAGAAT
>VWZY01009815.1:0-71242 GCA_013399075.1 Chloroceryle aenea
GATTGGCCTTCTGGGCTGCACAAAGGCACAAGATCTAAAGAAGCCTATGTCAATATCTGTGGGCCTTAGATCACCTTCATGTCGACCCTACACACAGTTTTGGAAATGATGCAGATATACAAATACGCTTTTGGCCCTTTTCAGGCCTCTAACTCAGACCAAGCTAGAAGTTCCACCTCAACATGAAGAACAACTTCTTTACTGTTAAGAGTTGTAGAGCATTGGAATAGACTCCCCACAGAGGTTGTGGAGTCTCCTCTGGAGACTATCAAGACCTGTTTGGATGAATTTCTGAGTGATCTGCTCTAGTTTTGTCCTGGTCTGGCAGGGGGGTTGGATTTGATGATCTTCGGAGGTCCTTTCCAACCCCTAACATTCTGTGATTCTATGTTGCAGAGACATCACCTCATGTCCCAGAAGCATTCCCAGGCACCTGTCAGAGAGCAAGGGACTCTCAGTCTAACACTGTACCCAAGTTAGGTGCTCGGTTGTACAAAGCCAGCTTTTCTATCATACCAGATTCTCGGGAAAGAAAAGCTCCTCCTGAGAGCAGTGTAGCTGCACTCTAACACAGAGTATTGAACAGTGAGCTTCAGGGACTTTTCCTTTTCCATTGACTACAAAGGAAGCCTTGGGAATAAGCCTGCTCAATTGAGCAGGTAAATTAAATGGCATTACCCTCTCCTGTTTGTTTCCTTAAGGAGGTTAAATTTTAGGCTATGTCCTTGGGAGAAATACAGTATGATGCAGAGATGCTTGAGATATTGTACAAAACCCCCCAAACTGTGTGCATGATTCACAGCAAATGCTGCCAGAAAATTATTGTCTGGCTGCAGTGCCCACATAAAAATACAAAGCACACAAAGCCTTTTTCAAAGAATAATAGGAGTGTGATTATAACAGACCCTTCATTATAGCCTTAACTCTGCCACTGTCTCTGTAATAATAGGAAAAAATATCCACAAAGCACAACTCCCACTTTGCAGCACAGCACTATTGTTCTGCTGTCACGTGTGACAGAGTAAACCCAGGGTAACTTCACTGACATGAACATGGTCACTCCTCAGTCCCTTTAGTAAAAATTGGCCCAAGCCCTGCATCAAGTGGAAGAGTATAAAAGACTTTGTTAGTCAAGACATCTAAAGAAGGGGACTAAGAAGGCCAGGCAGAGAGAAACCTTTCATTCCAATAGCTGTAGCAATAGCAATTTGCACCCACATTATGAGAAATTACTTTCATCTTCTGAGAAATCAAATGCCCACGTCTTTACAGATCTTGCAGCAGATCAAGAAATACCACAGCTTGTTGCAGCTCCCCATGGACTGTTCTACTGGAAAAACAGGATACCCAAGCACTGGAATATCTCCCTTGGGAAGAGTTGTGGTAGTAACACTCTGGCAAATGCACCTTTACTACCATTTTTGTGTGTGTGTGTGAAATGAGGAACTTAGACTACTATATCAACCTTGTGGCAAAAGCAGGCAACTGCCAGAGTCTCATAAATCACATCTTGAAAACATAAATAACCTCTCTAGGTGATTTCCCTAACATCTTTGAGTGGCTCAGTCTAAAACTTCTCTAGTGTCATGATTAAAAGTCCTCTAGTCCCTTGCTGTTATTTTTTTAAGGAGCAATTTATTGTCAGTTTTTCTTGCATCACCAGAGTCCTTCAGCAGCAACATTGCTCCTGATAGCCTTCTGAGCCAGAAGGGCACAAATTTTTAAACCCACTCTACCAGATATACACATTAATCTCATCTCCCCCATCTTGCCTGGCTGTTCCAATTTCTTTGGATGTGATTGTATCTCCTGATCATTTTGCCTGTTATTTGCACCCTTTCCAATATGAACTCAAGACTTACGAGTATGGTAAGTATTCTTACTCTCAGCACTACTTTTAGTGAGGACAGCTTGACTAACAACCTCTTATTATCTGAGAAGCATGGATTAAGCAACAGTTCTTTGGGAAAAATTTAGTTCCTGTGTAACACTAATAGCACATTCCTGTCTTTGCAAGACTTTACCTGAAGTTTGCCACATACTTCCATAAGGAAGGGCTCAACCTCAGTCCCATCCGTCAGCACCATCAGCTTCTGAGCCCTGCCAATGCCCCAGGCTTCCTATAGTCAGAGCAGGCAAAGCAAGGAGGCAGTTAACCATCCCAGGGAAGACAAGGGGAAAAGTACTGCTGAATACCAAGACCAGAGAGGAAGCGACATCTAGAATCTCTTCCCGACCTATCTTGTGCAAGTCATGTAATCTTTCATCACTTCACATTTTCTGTCTATAAGGTTATGAAATAACACTAGAAGTATTAACACCTGTCCTCAACCTGGGGTGGAGGGACAGAGGATTAAGTCATTCCTGTTTGTAAAGTAACACTAAAACCCCAGCAGAAGAAAACAGAACAAGGCATTATCATCAGACTGCACCAGCAGCCTCCCCCATGTCGTTGGGTTCGAGAGCACAAAAGAGCAAGCTGTTGCAACTGAAGAGCTACAGCCCAGGATCAGCCACATCCTGCTGTGCAGCAAAACACACCTGCACCCTCTTACCCCAGGAAGCTGAAGGCTTGTGGGACCAGTTTGGCCCAAAGCTGTAAACTGGAGTTCCCTGCATGGGGAATCTGTCACAGAGCAGCACTAGAGCGTGAGTTCAGGTTCTCCAGAACTGCAGCATGCTGCTGAGCTGCACAGTGCTTTCTCAGCCATTCCCACACCAGAGCTGGCAGGGGATACAGGGGCCAGCTCAGTCTTTCCAACAAAACTCACATACCAAACTCCCCAAATCTTAAGGCTACTGCCTGAGGTCTTAGACACCAGCACTTCAACTATCAAGCCAGATCAGTGACATTTAAAGTCTCAGTGCAGATTGTAGACTCTCTAGCATTATGCATTAAGAACCTGTTAAAATTCTCCCTTAGGGTATTTGTCCAAAGGCCCAAATGTTTGCTAAAGGACTCTTTCTTCTTTTAAAGCCTCTCTTCAGACACTTTCACCAAAAAGCAAGGTTCCCAAGCACCGAAGAGTTGAATGAGTGGAGAAAAAACCCACAACACTATTTCCAGGAAAATAAAAGGATAAGGAGAAATCTGCGGTTACTAAAACAAAATTTTAAATCACAGTCACCTCTCATTTCAGATAACATCAAGCATGCCCCCCTGCAGAATTACTACCTTGTTCAGCCCAGCTACTGACATCTGCAAAGCACTGTCCACTTGCACAAACCCAGGATGTTTGGGTCTCTGCAAGTGGCCCTCTGCATTTCCTGGTGAGGACAGGCATTTTAGAACCCAGCACGGGGACCTACAAGCCAGCAACTTTGGTGCCTTACCCTACTTCCAGACTGTCCCTCTCAATTATCAAGATGCAATTTATTGTTCCCTGTGCCTTAAAAAACCCCAGTGTCTTGCAGATGAGCTCTGCATACGTATTTCAAATTGAGGCTTACTAATGTGGTAAGAAAGGAACAAGATTACCTGTTGAGAAGTTGGGGAGCGCCACTTGACCTGATCCCAGCAGACCTAGCAATGAAGGCAGGGGAGAAGGGCAGAGCTATCCAGTAGCTGACACCCGTTCTGTGCTGGAGAGCAGCAGCTAACTGAAGTTTCTGTACACATTCATTTCAGGAGCCTTACAATGAGCCGAACGCTATTACTGCGCTCCCAGTTAGTAATATGGAAAGCAGCATGAGCACTGCCAGCAGTCTCCTTCTGATGGCAGTCCTGAGTACTGACAGCAAGTGAAACCGAGTTCACTTCAACCCTCCTGGAATTTCTTGCTAAACTGTCAACAACAAAAGAAAGAAAAATCCCCAACCAGACCACTTAGACCAGGCAGCCTGTACCACTGCCCTGCTTACTAAAAATAAGGCCACTTTCTAAATGTGAAATGAAAGATCTGAATAAGGGAGACAGGTCATTTCACAGACTTCCCTCTTTACAAATGCTAGGAAGAATCATCATCTTGACCCTGGTTTATGAAAGAAAAAAAACAACACAACAAAATCCCAAATGGGTAGCCCCAGGAAGGTTTATGATGACAAAGTGGTTATTAATCTGAGTGCAAAATGTGCTTGGGGCATTTACTATAAGCCACAAATAAAAATGGGAAGTCAATTTCTAAATACATTTATGCTTAACTGAAAGGAGGTGTTGTCTAGCTCTGAGTTAGGTATTCCATATTAACTACATGAACAATCATTAGAGATGGCAAAAGTCCCCAGAAGTATCTTGCAAAGGAGAATGCCGACTTTTCATATGACTGACTCGATATATTTAAGACTTGGGTTTTTTTGGCATATCCCCATTAGCAAAGTAGAGAATTAAAATATCTCAACCTGTATCTGGATAAAACCCATTACAGTATCTTACAGACAAAAGTCTGAGACTCTTCTTTATGTCAAGTAGTAAATAGCTTACAGTGACAGTACAACTGAATAAACTGAAGACTCATTTTTTTGTGTGTGCTTTTGTTTGTTTGTTTGATTTTGGTTGGTTGGTTTTGGTGTGGGTTTTTGTTTTCTTTTTTTTTTTTTAGTTGTCAGAGCTGTCTACATAAAAGATTTGCAGTCACTTGAGTTCCTCAGTAATTTCTGAATGTGTCAGTAAGGCACCAGAATCACTTACTGAAGTCTGGAAAAACACTGGTCTCGACCTTATTAACACAGGAACAATGATCTCCCACTTAAAGATGTACATGGGGGCTCTGGAAATGAGTCCAGTTCTTGGGGCTGACACATTTCCTCTGATCTCAAGAAAGTCACCTTTTCTTTTTACTTCGGTTCCCCACATTTTCAGTAGTGATAACACACAAACCAGGTAACATCTTCAACAATATTTCCTTTGGGAAAGGTTATGTTTCCCACTATGTAATTACACAAGCCTTAGGCAGAGTGGCTCAAAGCTTCATTTGGAGCTCATAATTACCAATAAGAACAACATGAAATGCTAAGAAATGCCTTTGATCACCCCTGCAACAATGTCTAATCCAAAAAATCATAAAATAGTGTATGAATTCAAGTATCTGAAAATTATCTATTCACCTAAATGCTTAAATATATCTAAGCTAATCTATCAAAAATCCGCACTAGTGTATTGTATGGAAATACAAGCTAATTTCATTTTAAATATGATTTTTATTATTTTATTTTTTAAATATCACTAGAGACACGGTTGTATGCATACTGTACAAAGACAGTGTGATCACAATGACTAGGGCAGAACTTTATTATGCTTTGTATGAAATCAAGAAATCTGTACTTCATACAAATACTTCCTGGCAAGGAAACATTAAACTCGATTATATAGCATTGAAACAGAGATATCCACAAGCACTAAAGAATATTATTGGTATTGGGGAAATTAAACTCCTGGTTAGGAAATGTCAGGTATAAAATTAGCACAAGGAGGCCTATTTAATCTTTATTGGGGATATATTGGAAGATAATAGATATCTACACTTTATCATTACCATTTAAGGCCAAAAGAAAGGGTTTGATAATTCTGCATATAAACAACGATCATTTCAGCATTATCTTTGGACTGAGTCCAAAACTTTTACACTTAACTCAATCATCAGTCTGAGAAAAATCACATGTTCTTGATTTAAAGACATCATGGGATGGAGTATGTACCACTACACTTGGATATGTTTTTCAGTGGTTAATCCCCTTTAAAAAGGGTCCCTAATTTACAGTTAGGCAGGTGCTGGTTCTTATATTTTTCACAGATAAGTATTCCCTACCTCCCTTTCTCAGTGATACTTCTACACTGTCATCAATCCTGTGATTCTTCTAAAAAATTAAATTGTGAGACTTAAGGGGCTCAACCTACCTAAAGCTTTTAAAAATGAAATAAATTTTTGTGCCCCCCTCCTCATCTTCAAATATTAATACCTTTTAAGAAGACGAGTACCAAAGCAGCACACCCTACTTAGTAGCTTCCTTGACCCCCATTAAACCAGAGGTAACATTAATTCCTCTTTTCCACTCCTGTGGTTTAACAGACAGCTCCTATGATCCTTGGCTAAGAACACAAAATGTTATGGTGGTTTTTTTTCCCCCCCTACAGCACTCCCATTCATTTCACAAGCTGTCCCTTCCATCCAGTAAACATTGCTCTTTCTTTTTACCCTTCTGTCCTTCTTTACTGTTTTATGCAGCCATTTTTCAGAAGTTAAAATTATGCATTTTCCCCACAGCAGCCCTTACCACACAGTTTAGATTGTTTACAAACATGAATTAACCAATGTGTACACTGTCACTCTATACTGAAAGAGTAGGTCAAGTATTTCACAAGGAAGGGGAATTAAGATCAGTAGCTTAGATATCAACATCTAAGATGTTGCCAGCAAAACAGTTTTACCATGTACCGATTCCATCAGGTAGGTATGGAAGGATACCATCAAAGCTTCCCCTCCTTGGGCAGCCTCAATGACAAGAGGCAAGCTCTGAAAGACAAAATATTTGAGCTGCCTGTTTTCACTGTATATCAAACCAGCAGAATGCTGTTCTAAACAGAGACCTGCATCCTGGTTGTCAGGTGCAGAACAGGACTGCTTCAATATTGTCTATCCTGCTTCTGTCCCCAGAACACCTTAGTGAGGCTGTTATGGAGAAGAGTAGTTTCTGGCCAAGGGCTGATGTCTGTTCACAGCTACACCTTCTGATTAAATTTCTCTTTTGGAGGTTCCAGGAAGGACAAACAAGCATGAGCTGAACAAACCAGCATTAAAACAGCAGCAGCCAAATCTAGAAGACAGGAGTCTTTCAAATTCCCTGTCCTTAGATAGAGTGAGGGAGGAGGGAAATTAAGTTAGTACAGTTTTCACTCTTCGGTGACTGGCTAAGATATTTATGTCCTGAGAGAGATTTGGATGTTGCCCTACACAAGGGCTAGCTTGTGCCTGCAAGATAGTTCCTAGTTTTCTTTAGGAAACATCCAGATTTTACCACAATGCAGCATAAGTCTCTGCCTGCATTTCTATTCCTTATCTTCACTATTCCAGAAAGTAGACTGGCCACTGCGGTATAGTGTGATATACATAGGCTAACACCAGCTGTAGATTCATTTGTGTATAATCCCTTTCTGTTAGACAGGTGTATATAAAGAGCTTCATTCACTGCTAGCCTGATCTTGTCAGAACTTCTCATGTGCACAAACCTGTATCTCATAAGTGCAATGAAAGCTAGTGTCATAGTAATTGTTCTATACATGCTTGCTATTCAGGCTGTATTAATGCATATTTTAACTGGAGATTAGGCCGAGGTGTGATTTCCACAAGATAAGAAACACATTTGCCATGCTGTATTTTATCACTGTAATGGAAGTGTGCCACATAATATTTCTTAATTCTTTCATATTATGCTGAACAAGAATTTGAACTCTCTAGATGATGCAGGGTTACAAAATCTGACTTTGGGAAAGTTGGGGACTTGCTGGAAGGCCTCAAAAAATCAGAGGCTTAGAAAACAAGGCCTGTGAAGAAAGACCAAGGAGCTGGTTTGTTAAACCTAGCAACAAGAGAACAGAAAGGACATTATAATAGCTTTCAAATGCACAGTACAGAGCAGCATCAGGGAAAATACTAACATGTGGATAGGATAAAGTATCCATTTAAACACGGAAGGGAGAGTTAGGTTGACTATTAAGGAAAGTTTAATAACTTAGAGGACAGGACAGCAAAGCACTGGAATAAGCTATGAGTTTATGGAGCCTCTGCCCGTGGAGAAGCTAGAAATGGGTCACACACCCATACTACAATTGGCAGGGATGGATGGTAATAAGGCTCTCCCTGTAGAAGTGTTCTCAGGCAGCCTCCCAACCCTCTTTTGTATGACATGAAATTTCTAACTAGGCTGCATAGTTGCCAAGAATGTTCATGCAGAACTGTATCTATCAAAAGTCCAGCATAGGTGATTCATAGGGACTAGAATTAATTTCTGCTTTTTCTCCATGGCTGCAAAAATCTCCTGAACTGGCTGGGTATTACTTTATAGTCTTTGGAATCTAACTGGTCCTACAGCTACAGAGCTTGTGATTCACAGAGGGGAAGCTAAAGGATATTAAACTACAGCATTTGGGCCTAACATAGTGAATTACCAGAAACTGAATTGTGTTTTGCAGTGGGAACGATGGATCCTAGTAAAGTAACACCATAAACACTCAACTGGTAAGAATGCTGACCTTCTTCTACCCTTGTAGCAGGATACAGTTAGTGTTCCTGACAACGTGCAGACAAGGAAGGTGGGAGAACCAAGAGTAAGAAATGAAGAGCAAACAGCTTTGCTGCAGGCAAGAAAGATGCAGCCAGGATTAGAAAGAGCTCACACCCTGCTCAATAAAGCCATGTGGAGACATTGTGAACAATGACCTGGATATGGCCTTGAAGGACCTTTGTAACACAAAGTGAACCTTCCACCACCAGAGAGCTGAGTATGAATGAGGACTAGGTTCCAATGGAAAAGGACGGATAATTCTCATCAGCAACCAGAAGCATCCAGGAGCACCAGCAGAAGGATCCGTAACAGCAGTCCCTATCAGAGGACTACCCCCTAATGGGGGAGCCGGAAGCCTATGGTTGGGGAACACAGTCTGGCAGGGGTAGCAAGCAGCACCCAAAATACTGGGAGTAGTTGTATGCATGGAGGAAGATACACGTTTCTGCAGGAGACAGCTCAGGCCCATGAGTATGCCTTAGGCTGCCACCTGAAGGAGCAGTACCACATAAAGATGGTGTTTAAAAGAAATGCAGTAGTTCCTCATGAAGCCATACTTACAGCTACCTGATGATGCTTTGCTGTCAAGAGGGTTTTACAAGCATCCCAGCTGGGAAGTCTGCATTTCTAAGAGACACACAGTGTAAGACAGACAAACCTGCCTCTCCCCCACATCCGAATAGGGCCATTCCAAAGATGCAACATGCATCTCAGGAGGGCTCCTTCTTCCAATGCTCCTGTAGAAAGCTACCAGGTAGACTAAAGGCTGGTGTACCCCAGACACTATGGCAAATAGATTCATGATAAACAAGGAACAGTGGCAGTGCATACCATGCTCTTTTTTGTGATGTGTATTCCATGTGCAGCTTGAAGGTACCAGTACTTGAATCCTTCTATGTCTCAAAATAGAGGAAAAGCAAGAGTGAAAGGGGAAAGCTCACATATGCTTCTAAATAGTACCAAAACTCTCATGAACAGCCTGAAGATCTCAGAAGTCAGGCTGTTTTGGAAAGATGTCAGTAGAGATCCACCAAGCCCACCAACCCACACATGCAGTGCCAGGTCCAACCTACAGGCTATGCCCTGGCAAGAGGCATTCAATCTTACAACAAACAACAAGAGCTTCAGAAGGAAGGCTCCCTTCCACAGAGCAGAATCAAAGCCAGATAGCCATAGACTTAATATTTAAGGACCTAGGACAATTTCAATGCATAAAAGACACTGAAAAGCAAAAACGAAGGTGTGAGACCTACTTAGTAAAAGCAAATCACCAGGTTATGAGTACACCAGGACAGGGGACTAGGAAGACTTTAGTCTCAGTATTATCACTGGGGGGTGCTTAATGTATGCTGTAATAGAGGAATGATGATGATACAGTCCCAACATAACCTGCATGGGATACCAGAAAGCACAGCTTTAAGTCCATGAACTTGTACTGTACATACCTGTGATAACTTGCAACAGATTGTTGGGAGAAAATTGCAGGGCAAAGTATATTATCTATCTGCATCCTGGTTTTACCTCTCTATTTCACTGTCCCTTGAGGAAAAATGTAATGTTAACACACTACTGGAAAAGAACATATTTCTCCTTACCTTTGTCAAAAGGCTAGAGAGAGAGAAGGAAAGGTGGGGGGGAAGGCTGCAGGGTTGCTCCTGCTCCTTTATCGGGCACAACTCAAATCCTGTGGAGAAAGGAGGAATGCCTCCATTAAGTTTAAAGACATGCTCTTTTAAGCCTTCTGTGCAAAGGATGACATTTTCTGTGTCACCACACAGTGGCACTCTCCCCACACATTTCCCAAAGGTAAATCTGCAGAGTTTTTTTTTCCCCCCCATTATCATGATGCCCGTGATCATAAATGCCCCTGAGCAGACAGGATTTTCATAAACCGCCAGTGAGTAAAGCACGTGCAACCTGGAACCAGCAGAGATGGTCAAACACCTGCCTTGACAGCACAAGTATTAGGTGATTACAAGTTGTTAGAAACCAAATACTAGGAAAAACTGATGTAAAAATCGCTGGCAATTGGAACTCTGGCAGCACCACTCTAGACTCTGGCAAATCAGTTATTCTCCAGGTCTTCCCTAGACAAAAAGCCTCCAGGTCTTCCAAGCAAGCACACATCCACTAAAACACTTCTCTGCGAGACACATATCCCATGTGGATTTATTCAAGGTGAGAACAATGATGTATTGATAGGACTGTGGCAAAGAAACAGGACCAGGCAAGGAGAAATGATGGAAAAGTAGGGAGGGGTTGGAAAAGAGCAATTCACACAGGCTTTCCTAAGAATTTTTGTTTTTTCTCCTTATGTGCTAAGTGTCCAACTAACACAAGCCTTAATCTTTATGACACAAACATTATACACACCTTGCACAGAAGCAAGGTATCAGAGCTGACATCTATAATGATAGACCTAAGAGGGGACGCCTACATGCCATGAAAAGTCTTGCTCAGCTCTCCTAACTGGCCTTTGGATAAGATCATGTGCAATAGCAGGTGGGAGATGGCCTGCTGGTGATAAAATATCTGTCCACCCCAATGCTTTTCCCGAATTCTTTAAGCCACAGATTGATCATTTGGGATTTGCAGAGAGCAACTCAGGTGTATTTAGTCTCCAGTAAGACAGACTACAGTTGAATATGAAGGTGTTCTGAAGTACACCTTGAGCCCTGCCCCTTACAACCTCTACCTTCTCATTTTCCACTTACCCAGCTCTTATCAAAGGTCTTGTGCTGTGATGAGAGATGACAAAGGTGAGTCTGGGAGTAAGGATGAAAACATGCCAATAAAGCATGCAATACCTTCAAAGTGCAAAGGAAAGAGGGGTCTCCAGAAAGCGTCCTATCAACTTCCAGCTATTTCTAATGAGTCTCCACCTTTGCAGCTGCCAGTTCAGAGGAGCTAGGCTAGCTGCCAGTTACCCAAGCAGAAGAATCCTAGATGACTATGGAGATCAAAAGGATTATCACACATGTATGGCATGAATGCCAGTGCAGTGATTTGGCTGGATGAGGAAATTTCCTTCACAGCTCAACCTCTATGTAGATGTTGGGTCAGAATAGCAAATCCATTAGTCATCACGTAGGATTTTACCAGGGAGGACTTTGTCTTCCTTTTTCAGAAAAGAAACTCAGATAGGAGAGCAATATTCATTAGGAGAAGTGATTCCATCGTACATGAGAAAAATCACCCTAGAATATAAAGAGTAAGAACATTGAGGATGGTTCAGAACACTGTTTTATTTGGAAAACTCTTATTCTTGCATAGGGGAAGACAATAAAGAGTCCCTATCCATGCTCTTCCATCTCTGCTATACTCAGTCCTATCTCCTCCAATCTGAAGGTAACGTCTCATTTAGTCCTATAAAGGAGCCATTCTTGGTATTTTCCCATGTCTAGTATAGCCCTTGAGGATGAAGAAAACAGAAATGGATGTTGTATTCAAGGTGAAAGTGAACAAGGCTTTTTTTTTTGTTTTTAATTAAAGCCCCCAGCTAAACAAAAAAAACCCCAAACCAAAACAAAAACAATACAAACCAACATATAGACAAAACAACTACAGACAAAACCACACACCCCCCGCACTCAGAACAATGCAGTAGTTATTTCTGGTTTATTCTTTATTCCTAACTTCTAGCATTTGATTTGTTTTTCTGCTAAACTTGACCTGATGCTTTCATGGACCTACCTAACATAACCCCAAGACGTTGCTTCAGAGTGGTATGGTCAGCTCAAAGCCCATGATTTGATATGCACAGCAAGCACTTTTTTTCTCTGCATGCCTCATTTCACATAGATTTACGTGAAATTTCACCCACCATTTTGCTGGACACCCATTCAGTCTCAGGGTTTTTTCAACAGTACTTCACTGTTGCCCGTTGTCTTTACTGTCTTGAATAACTTGATTTTACCAGCAATGTTTGTAGCCTCACTGTTCTTCCTATTTTCAATGTTCATTCCTGAATACGTTCAATGTTACAGATCCTGGCACCAACCTGCAAAACCCCCCTTGCAACATCCTTCCATCAGCATGACTTTTCTCCCATTTTCTCGTACCTTGTTGCTTAACTCTTTGCCAGTTATTTAAACCTCTCAGGACCTTCTCTCCTAGGCAACACCTGCACAGGTTCCCAAGAAGGTATTTTGTGAAGAAACTTTGCCAAAAGTCTTCTAGAAATCTTGTATCAGCCATTTCAGTCTTATCTACCCACTTTTCAAAAGAACTCCAAGAGGTTTGCAAGACAAACCTCTTACCTTTACAGAAATCACACTGCTATTTCTAAAACTGATTGGTTTGGTTTTATTTAATTGTCAAATATTTTTTTTTCTATTACAGCTTATACTAGTTTAAGTACTAGAGATGCCAGACTTACAAGCCTTCAGCTTCCTAGATCCTCTCAAAACTTTTTTTTTTTTTTTTTAAGACTGATGTTATATTTACCCATCCTCCATACTTCAGGTGCCAAGAAATTTTTAAAAGAAATGTTACACACCGCCTTTAGCAATACAGCTATTTCATCCTTGAGTTCCTCAGACCTGAGGTGAAACCTTCCAGTCCTGGCAATTTGTTAGTGTTCAAGTCTGCTCAAACATTGGATTCTGAAGCCAAATCACAAATCTGTTTTGCCAGTGTTTTATGTTCTGTGACAAAGTGGGGCAGTGAGAAGGTACTATCAACACCCTCACTAAGCAGCCAGGTCAAAGCTCAGAATGAGAGGAAGGCTAGTGAGAGCTAGGGATAAAGCCCTGTACACATCCTCCTACAGAAGCCCATCTCACTCACCCTGCATAGGAGGGTGGGCCTCAGAAATTTATCGATGATTACTGTACTCAAAAAGTAGCAGCAAATCTAAATATTTCCCCAGTACCAATCCATACCAGGGCCTCTTGGTACCACCATGACAGAGCAGTGGCAGTCACAAAAAGGATATGTTTTCAAGTAGTTTAATTGTCCATTCGTTTGGCCAAATGAAGCATTTTAGTAAGTGGGTATCTTGGAGCAAATGCACGTGACTCTGGTTAACCTTTCTGGCCTGATCAAAATCCTGTCAGACAGCAGAACCATGGTACAGACTTTACCAAGCACCACACTGAGTTGCTAAGACAATTGGACAAAAGGAGCAGGTTTAAAAGAAGGAAAAGGAAAACAGATTGTGTTTATGAAGCCTTCATGTTATGAAGGCAATGTCACTTACTGCAGAAATGTGGGTGGGCAGAGAACTTCTATTTGCATACCAAGAGTTGGGGCAAAAGTTGTGATGACAGACAGATTTATTCTCCTTCCTTATCCCTCCATCACCCCCAGATACCACCACTATCAGTACAGCCAAAACCACAGTCAAATGATACAAAGACAGCTAGTTACCTTTAAGCACACGTTTCATAAATGGGATGTGAAAGGAGGTTAAAAATAAATAAATGATCTCACTGTACTGCACTCCACTCCTGTGAGTGGGATTTCCCGCTGATAGCCCAAAAACAAAACAGCTGGCACCTCCACCAATCCCCTGGGAGCATACAGCTGCTTGAGGTCCAAGTTCTTGTTTCACACCCTAAGAGTTCCAGGATGAGTCCCTTGGGCTGCAGGGAACAAGAAGCAGAGTAAGGGCACAACCAACTGCAGGGCATCTGCGAAGGGATGCACAATTAGGTGTTAAGTCACACCTCAAAATAAATGTTGTATTTTGGTTGTACTCATGAGTGTTGCACATCTGGATGCCTAAAGATGGCTGCGATTAGAGTGTTTACAGCTTGACTGAAAACCCAGTAAAAGCTCCAGATTGCAATAGATTTTTTTTCACCTCGGATTGAAGACTGGAAAGCTTCAGCAACTACACCTGAGGGCTTGAAAAGGAACAGAGAAGCTGCAATCTGATAAGATAGTCCAGAGACCTGGGCCCAACAGTTTACTCTGCCATCTGTCCACAGTACGCACACAGGCTCCTGGCTTTACCCAGCCACAGGTCCCCAGCATTTGGTGTTGTGCCACCCTGAGAGAAGGAGAACTGTCACGCTGGAGGAGGTCTCTGCATCTAGCTACTCTGCTTCTACACCCCTGTAAAATTTCTCCATCTCCCATCCCTATCCTAATTCCTGGCATATTTTAGGAATTCTCTGTAAACCTCCTCTTCCTTTTTTCACACCAGGGGGTCTGGGAATTCTCATTTCTTCCAAAGTAGACTATTTGCCCTTTAACCACACTGTTCCTTTATCAGGGCTTTTGTTTTGTCTCTTGCCAAGGACTGTGCATGCCCTTCATTTCCACCACCCCCACCCACCCCCTCCCCAGTCTCACTGACAGGACCACAACTGCTTCCTATGCTGAGAAGGGCAGACCTCTTTTCAGTCTTCTGATCTTAAACAAAATCAGTGGTTTTCTGTACAGAAATTGGTCCTGAATATTACAGGTGATCAGATGCAGCATCCACTGATGACAGACAGATAATGCAGAAGCAGCTGTCTACTTACTCTCACCATGCTTCTGTAATGGCCAGATCAAAACTACTAACAGTGTGACAAAAATTAAAATAAAATATCTGGGGTTCTTAAGATGAATCCATTAACCAAGTGCTAAGTTTGTCAGGGATGGCAGTGGCTTAGGGTTTGATATATAGGTGTTGAATTTTGATAGCAGTGGTGCCATTTCAATCAAGGTAGAATTCAGATTCCACAGGTATCAGAACTGTTCATTTAAAAAAAGGGAATGGAAAGAACAATTCTGCAGGAAAAAAACCAATCTATATTAAAACACATCTCTGTTTTGAAACCTCCTCTCAGACAAAGCAGGAAATGGGAGCATTTAGACCATTTTCCAGCTTTTGACACTGCCATACCAGGGAAAAAAGGAAAGGCCAAGGCTTGAAGCAGAAGGACACAAGTGAGCTTGAAGTGCCTGTGGACTGGTTGCAATACAGTGTCAAAATGAAGTAGTTCTAGTTTTAGAAAGTCTCACGCTAGCAACAAGACTGAATAAACAAAACTAGTTTTGCAGACTGCTTGAAAACTGAGGAAAGCAGGCAAACATCTCTCTCAAAGCAATTTCTTTTTCTTATAATTATCTCCTGTTCCCATAGAGTTTCCTCTAGGTTTATTGGAAAGTTAGTAGCATCTGGCTTTTTGGAATCAGGTCCATCTCTTATTTCTGCAGTATATACTTGGCTAATCACTTCAGCTTTGAAAACCTAGTGCCTAAGACTCTGCAGGCCACCAGGAGACAGGAATAGCTTGTTTAAAGTAATCTAGCCAGAGAGAGGATCAAAACAAGAAGGGGCAGAGCAGACCTGACAGGCAGCAGGCATGCATGGGGGAGCCCATCTAAAATTTCAAACTCTTCTAGAAGAAATCAGATGGAGATCTGGCTTGGGATTCATTTGCAGCGGAACAATTGGCTTTTCTTATCTTGCCCTCCATTCCTATAGCACACCTGTGATGCGATATCCTCCTCCTCATCTGTCCCTCTTCCCAGATCCAAGACCTCCTCCCTCCTGTGCAATGCTACATCATCCCACCTTCGCTCACCACTCCTACCTGTGCCCATCAGAGATCCACAGCACTTGCTGTGACTCCTCATTATAGCTCAGAATTTCCCATTGCCCTCAGCAGCCTCATGGTTATTATACTCTCATCGGCTGGGCAAGTGAACTCAATCTTCACTTTTCTGATTTTCTGTTGTCTGTTTATTAGATGGACCCTTTGTGAACTCAGCAGTTCACACTCTCCTGTGGTGCCAAGTGTAAAATTAATATTGACTAAAAAATCTGGGCACTTCTTTCTGGCCAGAGAGAAGGCATTTCGAATTAATGGGAATGTTACAGTGTTTCACACCCACTGTCATCTGAGGCCTCCATCTCTTGCAGCTCATTTCTAATTGCAGGCATTAACTCTTAATGGGCCTTGTCGGTTCTGGGTGGGTGGGTCAGTCCCTCCCTCAGCCAGCCCAGTGCCTACATGTGCTGGGCTGGCTGAGCATGTCCAGGACTTACTGGGTCTCTTCATAGACAGCCAGCAGAAGTGGTGATGTATCAAAGAACTGTCTGGTTCTTCTAAATCGTTCACACAGCCATCAAGCAGACAAAGCCATAAAGTGTCCTGACAACCCAAGGCTTGAATGAGGGTGCTTGACTGAGAGCTCTGTTGGTACCAGAAGGGACACAGCCCAAGTACTACTTTCTGTCGTGCTGACAGTGAGGTCCTAGGCTGAGCTGGCAACACTGTCTCAGTGCAAGGAGATCATTCTGTCTCCGTGGGCTCAATTCAGCCCTCTGGCTCAGAGGTGACTAGCACTGACTGAGGGGACAATTACTGCCAAGTGTGGTAGCTACAACTGTGAGGGGGTGACCTATTTGGCTTACAGCAGAGGACACAAACTTATTTGCTAAATATCACTAAATAGCCCCTAAAAGAAAGTATTAACTTTTTATAGCTCAGAAATTACTGAGAGGAGAGATGCTCCATCATCTGAGTACAGGCCATGACTCTTGTTAGGGACACCCATGCCAAAAAGTTCAGTTCCTGGGTGTCTATCTAGACAATGCTCTGTGTCAACAGAGAAGTGATGGTATTTTCTTACTGGCACCACTGCAGAGTTCAGGAGGCAAGACTGCTTAGGTTAGACACCCCATTTTCCTGTACATTTTGGATGCTTGTAACATTGCCATCGCTGTAAAATGGTACCTGTGGTATGGTGTACACATCCACACACAGAGCAAGACACTGAAGAGCTGAGTCTTTCAGCGGTCCTCCCTACAGCACACACACGTTAACATTAGATTTTTTCTAGAGCACCCCTGGTCTATTTGTCCTTACACAGGAGTGGAACAACTGCTGGAACAGTGTATGCTGCTTGAGAAACAAACACCGTGTCTTGTACGTGTAAACAGCCAAGCACTGCAAACCAAGAGAGGCTGAGGCCAAGTCAAAGAAGTAGTGGGGACACTGAGGCAATGTATTAGCCCACCACAGATGGAGACCTTTCTCTTTCTTACTCAAGATATCAGAGGTGCTAGCAATCAAGGTTGTAGTTTGGTGTATTTCCACAGGCAATTATGGCTAATTAATAGATTGGGGTTTTCTACTGGTGGATCAAAATCCCCCAAAGAGGTCAAGAAACAGAGTCCAGGGAGGAAGAGAGGATTAGAGAGATGCTAAACATGAAGGCAAAAAGAAATCTTGCTCTTGCATTCCCTGCTCACCCTAACCCTTTATAGCCAAGAGCTCTTTTCCAGCATCTTAAAACAAACATATAAAGCAATCAATGCCTGCATAACAGTTACCACTAGTACCTTTGTGTACTTGCACTGCAAGTGTAAGAGAGGAGAGTTTAGACTTTATTATCATTTCTGACATGAAACATTTGAGAAACAAGGAGCTAACAAACAAAACTGACTTTTCCCCTGTTCTTCTTACTTTCATTAACTGCCCCAGCCCAGCCCATACCTGCTACAGAAGACTCCAGTATCACTGCTTTTAATTTCAAAATTAAGATAATACAGAATAAACTGGTGTTCTCTAATGAAAGAGGGCTGAACAAATGAAAAAGGCCAGATGTACAAGTCTCTCCTGGTCACATTAAGCACATTGTAGACTTCCAAGCATGTTATAAACGGAGTGGCACAGTATTACAGCACGTTTGAGAAAAGCGAGGCACAGAGAAGTGCTTGTCAGATCACATGCCAGTGGATGACCATAACTGAGCTCCCACCTCCAGCCATGACAGAAAAAAATCAAAGAGCTTCCATTTTAAAAAGGAAAGGACATATGGTCTCTAATGCTTCACCTGTGGATACTTAAAATAATAGGATCTGGACAGATTAAAGGTAACTGGCTGTTGCTCGGATGAATATAATGTACTATATGGAGCTACAAAACCAGACAGAAGTACCTGATTTTCAGATTAGACCAGCTGTAAAAAAAATATGGATCACAGAATGCTGTCAGTAGAAGACAGGAAATACTTTCCAAATGAAGTGGCAAATTATGGCAGCTCATGCACTAAGAAAACAGTGCATCTGATAAGCAAGGCAATGTGTAATGAACCCCCTTTGCCCAGTACAGCTGAGCTACAGGTGTACAACTGGATCTCAAGCACAGCCAGCAGAAGGGTCTGCAGCAGCATAGATACACATTGGATTGTGTCTTTCCCTCCCTACAAAGGTGGAAAATTTCCAAGTATGAGATTGGCTCAACTTTATTCAGACCAGACAACAGTCAAGACCAGCAGCCACAGGTTTTGAAATCCTCAGCCTGCAGCTCACAGAAATATATATAATAGGTAAGAGAGATAAAAACCTTCAGCACGGTATGAAGCATTTCACTTTACTCGGCCAAAAATTAAAATCCTTGTCCTCTGAGAAAGATAGCAGGTTTTCCTTTGTCTTGAAAGATCTTAAATACATGGAAAAACAGTCACTCCAAGCTATCTCATTATGAGAGATCAACTTAAGGGGCAGATTCTTCTCTTGTGTGCTCCTGTACAACCTACCAAACCATCTTAGCAAAACAGTGGAAGATCAGGTGAGGAGAGGCTGGCAGCAGTTACCCAGAGTGCACATGGTATGAGCAAATCAGCCCTGCTGCACACCTGACAAAGACCTTTCTTTTGCCCTTCATCCCTATGCTTCAAAATGTAAGTAAAGAGAAGCTTTGAGAAGATGGATCCAACCCTCTAGAACAGAAACACACATATGTCAGTCTTCACATTAAGTGTATGAGTAGTCACTAGGAATATCAAATTAAGTACATCAGTGGGTGACTGCAGGACAAGACTGAAACATGCAGTTTGCATTGAAATGTAACTCATTATATACTGATTTTAGCTTCTTCAGATGAAGCCAAAAAGTTGAGGCGCTTCATTCCTCTGTTTGATATGACTACCACTATCTAATAGTGTCAGCTGAGAGTTGACATTGTTTCATTGTTTCTAATACTTGCCTCAGTCTTTTACAAAACAGGCACAATGACCATTATTATTGTGCTATTTTTCTAATAAAAATGTAAAAGGCACAGTTTATTTAGCAGTTGTTTATGACTGTGGCAAAGGTAAACTTCTTCAATAACCATTCAGTAATGATTAAGGCATGTTAGAGTTTAAAACTCAAGATTATAATAACCTTTAAAAACAAATTGTTTGCCTTTGCATTGCTGCAGGGCAGAGTAAAGGCTGCTAAGGTACCTTAATTGCATTTCTGCTCCTACTATGTTTTTACATCATGCTTGGACTACAGTTCTGAAGTTTCTAAGGCTTCAGCTTGAGGGATGTAGTCTGAACTGCAAAAAGTGAAACAGAACAAACCCAACAAAGAAAACATAGGCATTTCCTGGAATTAAATCTCGGACAATTAGGATATGTCTGACGCTCAGCAATGATGCAGTGCAAAACCAAAGGGATTAACACCCAGACAACACAGCAAGCAAAGGACAGAATATCTTGGTTTGATCCAGAATGTTATGCCAGAGCATCCTGTATCCAAGTGGTCCAGGAACACAAATATTCGCCCTCACAATCCTGCTTCAGGTTTTAAATGGTTCTTTGCTAGCTCAGGCAGTTCTGCACTGCACTGTGCGGTGCTGACACTTCTCACTGTGCACCCTCTAAGACTTTTTCCCCTCGGAGTCATCTACCAGCCAAAATTAAAACTCAAATGTTGCAGGAGATGAGGGCAGGGAAAAGGAGAAACAAAGCAAAGTGCTCCTCTGATTGACCATAGAGTTCTTGACACAGCAGGCTCTTGTGAGATCTGTTTGAGTGCAGCCCTGAGTGATTCATTACAAAGTTTTGGTGTGTTAATTCAGAGGGCAGGAGTTAATCTGGAATCTACTGCCTGGAGGTAGATGACAGAACATTTTGTTCCTTAAATGGGAGTGGTTGCTTCAAGCACAGGGGCACCATATTAGAAAGCCTGTTTCTCACCACATCTTTGATAAGATGTATGAGAGTGCAGCGCTCACTCTCAATTTGAGGGAAGTGGTTTGAAAACAGTCTCTACCTCCTGGGCTCATGCGTGATGTGGCTGGGATTTACAACCTCAGTTAAATTACACATGTTTTCCAATTTGCATCTATTTCCTGAAAGATTCAAGCCTAAGGAAAGTGGATGCTAATGTAGAAGCCTGTATTTGGATTGGTGAAGCAGATAATCCAAGATTAATTTCATCTGACAAAAGAAAACTATTATTGCAGTGTCAAACTCCAGTCTGCAGCTAGTAGCTCTCAGCAAGACTGGAGATGCAAGTCAGCACCTGCGTTCTTGCACACAGGTGCTATTTGAAAATGCCTCTGGAGATTGGAGTGATTCTGACAGGGCAAAAGTCTCTTTGAAAGCAAAGATGAGAGCATCCTATCTTATCACCTGTCTTCTGGCTGGAGAGAGCACTGAGCCTGCATGTGATACTGCAGCAACTATATGACTATGCTGGCCATTGATAGGAGGTATATTATAACCACAGAGGAGGAATAATCCATCTCTAGCCTGGGTTTGAGGTCCTTCACTGAACACATATAAGGATCTGACAGGGAAACCCAGTGCTCTGCATCTCATACATTTGCTGACCACAATGGAAAGCACAAGCTAAAAATAAGTCTTTAATACTTATATAAATATGTGTCATGCAGGAAAACACTGGATGTGTACTGCAATCCTTTAGAAAATTAAAGGGCAGATCCAATTGCTCACCAAATACACAGAGGTCCATTCAACAATCAGCCACCTCAGGTGATTTGAGTCTACTGCCCAGCACTCATCTCCCATTACATCTTCAGTTTGAGAAAAGATGTAACTTTGACTTTAGCAAATATGACAATATTTGAGCTGCTCCTTTCAGTCAGAAGTGATTGCTCACGTGATCTCTACTTTACTGAAATGTTTTCTTTCATCTGGGCATACCCGTGTGTTCATGGGAAAATCCTAGAGCAATATTGCCACAGGTCTCAGTCCCACCCTTGCATAAGACAGCAATGCTAACCCTAAAGCTTCTGCGTGTGCGAGAAACGTGTCTTCCTGCACTTCCTCATCTGAAGAGAAGCAGATTAAAGAGAGTCCTGCCCTTCCTATACCCTAACACATGGTTCTGGTAAAATTTTTATGGAAAAATACAACTTCAGAGTAAATGGTACAGAATGCCTAATAATAGACGAACTCTGAGTGAAGGAAGTACACAGATGGAAGCTGCTGTGAGCAAGAGACTGGATCTTCCATCAACAGGAACACTCACTTCTCAGGGCTATTTGACACTCTTCCCTACTTCAGTCCTTCAGTAGAGACAGTGATGTCCTCTGAGGTTCCCCAGGGGAGTACTGGATAGCATTCAGACTATGCTCTCACTGCAGCACTCTCATTTGCTGTCAAATGACAGATCTTTACTTACCTATAAGCCTGGTCCATTTGTACAAGCTGAGCCTCTGACTCTATCTCCTTCTACAATTTAAGCCACATCCCAACACAACTGCCACAGCCCTTTAATTCTGTGCACTCACCCTCCTCCTTGCTCCCTAAGGCTTCAACTTCTGCTCAGCTCCTACCTATGCTAGTGACAGTTTCCCTCAGAGGGGTTTGCACTCTGCTATTCTGCCTCTTGCTCAACACAGGTACCTGGACACAAAGGCAAAACCCAGAGAGTTGGTTGTTATAACAACATGTTATAAAACTTACTAATCATTCATTCTGCATATTAAGGGACTCCTCCTTCCTTTACCTACCTGCTAGAACCAGATTCACAGCCAGTGACAGCTGTCACCATCCATGGGCAAGGCAGCAAGACAAGTGCTGCATTACCTGTCTCTGTCCTGCACAGATGAAGTCAGCTCAGCATTATGAAGATTAAAGAGTTTTCTAAATTCTTCTAATGAACCCTAATGTTGTCCCCAGTTTACAATCCCAGAATGCTTTACCAACAATTATCACTTTACTCTGTATTTTGAGGAGCAGCATTATGAGAAGAGATGCAACAGATGAAGGCACTTTTGTAGCTCACCTCACTGCAATATGGTCAGGATGGCCCCCATGGCTCATGCACCCCTGGAGAAAGATTCTCAGTTAGTGATATAGCACTCATTTGTTACCAGGCCATTGGGAATTGGACTGTCATCTGAACCCCACAGCATCAGGGAAGACTGATTTTTAGTTACTGAATATTGGTGACTGGTGAATGCTGGACAAGTACTGGAGGAGAAAGACTGGTAGCATACTTCTGAGTGAGCAGTTTTTAAAATCTGCTTTGCTTGCCACACATCACTGGAGTGGCTCCTTATTGTTAGGATCAACTGCTATATACAACTGTGGTTTCTCTGCTGCACAAGTCCATTATTCAGAGGAGAGATCCCAGCAGAAAATAGCCATAGACAAAAAAACCCCACAAACTTATAAAATATCCAGCGACAGGATGAAATCCTGGCCCAAATGAACTCACTAGATGTGAACCATAGAACAGGCAAGCTCTTCAATTGACTCTGCAACCCTGGTTACTAGGTACAGATATGGCTGCCTCCTGACATCATGCTAGGAAGATACCCGAACATACGCACCCATCCTTTAGCAAGAAAAGGTGGTCAGGCCTAGAGGGAACCTCAGTATATAGAATCCCCCAGTAAAGGTGATCCATGGAAAAGCCTTAAAGCTATGTGTCACAGTCTCTTGGGGCCCATTAACCTGCAGCACCCTAATTCTTGTAACCTCAAATATGTCAGCCTCCAGAGTAACACAAAGCCTTCATGCAACAATGTGGTGGGGTGGAGAATGGAACCTTTCCAACTCCTGCTGTGCAAACAGCTTACACACTGGAGCATGGGATTTATTCATACCCATCTGAGCCTGAATAGATGCCAGACATAAAGCAATCAGTCTTTCAGACTGTGGCAGAGTGAGATGGTTCAATGAACTATTGGGGTAGCAATTGCCCCCTTAATGGCTACAGCAAAAGAAAGTTCTGCCTGATCCATGCTCTGAAGATAATTCGAATTCCCCATGAGTGCCTGAGAGAAGATGTAGAGTGATTACAGGCTTTAGCCATCTGTGTTGGGGTCCTAGCTCCTCATATATGCCCCCTGGTGCAGAAGAAACATGTCATGAGACATGACACCATCTTTCTCCTGTCAAACTGCATCAAACTCCTTAGAAGCAACAACTCATGGTGACACATCACAACTACATGAAGATGCAACACTACCAATATTGTAATGATCCATAATCTCAAAATAAATCTGGAGACTTTGTGCTGGAAGCAATGAAGACCAATGGGAAAAACTGTGAGGAGTCTGCCACTGCAGAGAACGTGACAGCTCAGAAAAAAACTAACCCTGAGAACCTAGAAGAGTGCTGGAAAAAGGTTGTTAAAAATGACCCACAAAGGAAAAAAAAAATGACCAGTGTCCAATAGAGATCCTCATCTTTCCTGCATTTAGCTTTTGTGTCATGTTAGCTGAACTCCTTGTCAAAACAAGTTCTGTTTTGCTGCTGTCAGCACAGTGGGCTTAACGTAGCTTAAGAAAAACATCTCACACAATTCTTCATACTTCATATATCATCTCCAACAAGCCAGATAGCAGAAAACAAGCTGCTACTGTGCAGCTGATTATTGGTGATCATGTACACAGACAGGCCCAGCAATGGAAGAATACTACTGAATTTTGCTAAGATCTATTTTTAGGTACTCAGAGAGGCAACGAGTAACAGCACATGGGGAGACTTTTACTTGGGGAAACATCCAGACTCTGTTAAACACAAATGCACAATTCATTTTCAGCACTAATAACTGCAACAGAGAGCACCAGTCTGCCAAGTCCCTTGTACATGGTGCCTGTTGATAAAGAGTAACAAATTTGCTGACCATATGAGGCATTTTTACATATAAAGACTGTCTGTAGTAATTTAAAAGAAGAGTGAGAAGAGTTGAGATGGAATAGACAGTGAGAAAAACTACTGCTATTAAAAACATTAAAGCAAATCATGCCATTTATTTTGGGGTTTTTGTTTGCTTGGGGTTGTTTGATTGGGGTTTTTTGTTGGTTTTGGTTTTTTTCCTCCTTTCTCAAACAGTTCAGTTGCTAAGCTAGCAGAGGCAATAAGTCACCTCATTTCTCTGAATGATCCTATTTTGGCCAGCTCCATTTCTATGTATAGGAATGCACATACAGTAATGTCATATAGCTACTGGCTTCAGTCACAGAATATTAAACAGTTGCTTATATTTAATTGCAGAAAAATCAGGACATTCTCCTAACAACATGGTACTAAGAACTTGAGGGCTAAATTCCTGAAGTAACTCATGTCAATTTTCTAAAACATCAGCCATTTAATTTAGGCAAATACAGAAGATATGAAAATGATTCCCTGATACCAAGGTATTCCTGCCAGTGTTTCACTGTGAATCATGTATCTATTTTGTTTTGTATCTCCACCTTGTGAAAGTATCTCATCATTTTCCACTGTTGTTCAGGAGGGTTTTTGTACTGTTCTCAGCAGCTCGCATTATAGTCTTCATCCTCTCTACCGAGATTTGATGGTTCATTTCCTCTGCCCAGACTAACTTCAGATTGTCAATATAGCCCTGCAGTTCTGTAAAAAAGTACATGCAAGATATACTTATTTGTATTTCGAGTTCCTCATCTTGTAATTTCCTTAGACAGCAAGCCAGTGGTGATAAAATAGGTTTAAACTACAGCTTAACATTAAACAACTCTTCCTCTTCAAAGCCTCCATGCTAAATTATTTTTTTATTCCTGAAGATGTGTTCAAAGTGGTCTCGCCCCACTCTCTGGTAAAGATCCTGAGTGTAAAAGTGAAGCTTATTTCTCACCACTTTCCACAAGGCTGGAAGCTTAGCATGGAAAATGAAAAGTATGATCTAGCTTGGAAGGGATGTTCTCTGTTTGAGTCCTGCTCCTGTTAGTACTCGTACCCTATAATTCATCAGCAACATCCCAGACAATTATTTTTTCTCTCCACTGTTCCTATGGGAAGGGTGTTTCACAACTTGACTCTGATGGTGGGAAGACGACTTCTCATTTGCAGCCTTAATTTGTTGAGGACTAGGTTATAAGTTTTCTTATGCTGGCATTTCCCTTCAGTATAAATAATGCTCTGCTTCCCCACTACCTTTTCCTACGATGCATTAGGAGACAACTTTCACAGACACATCAGCTTTTTATTGCTGGTTACACTGAGTCAAATTTTTGGCTTTCTCTTACCAGACAGGGTCTCTCTTCCCTGATCATCTCAGCTGTCCTCTCCCAAGCCAAATTCAGTATGTGAGATGGGGAAGTGGTGGTGGAACAGGACTCAAACATGAGACTTAATCCTGTTGGTCATGACCAATGATGGCCTGGCTCCAGCCTGCTCACAGAGATCCTCCAAAAGAATTCCAGGAGACCTAGTGGTCTCACCCCATCTTTGTCTCACCAGGATGACTCATCTCAGTATCCCACTAAGAAGATAAAGCTGTCCCAGTTGAGATAAGCTGGGTGAGAACCGAGTGCTACAAGGGCTTCTTACAGGTAGGAGCAAAGGTACGTGGGAAATCTGGTAAGCCCACATTCACCACAGCCTGTTTGGATACAGCAAGAGGGTATTAATTTGAGCTAAGTTACTGTGAACACAAGTGGCCCACACCAAGTGATACATTAAGCTCAAGTACTCATGTAGGCCCAGTTATCAGTGACTGCCTAGACTTCCTGAGCAAGCTGTGAATTTTGTAAAGCCAGAAACACTCTTCTGTGTCCTCAGAAAGTTCACAATTCAGAGAAGAGTAAAATAAAAGCTCCTCTTCAATCACCATCTGGCTCCTCATTCCCATTTCCAGACCATTGTAACAACTCTTCCCTTCCCCTTCCATCCAAAAAGAAAAAGTTCACTTTAAGCCAAACCATTGCAGTGTTCCAGTTTACCACATGATGAAAATAGTAAAGAAGGCAGGAATATGCAAGCTGGCTTCATCACTGCAAACAATAGGGCATGGTCACCTCCTTGGAGGTGGGCCCCATTAAGTCTTACAAACTCTAAGTATCTAACTCACAACAGCACTGCTCTGCCTGTACAGACAGCACAGCTGCATTTTGTATCCTCACTGAAGTCATTTCACCAGACAAAGGTGATATGAGCTATCGGTCCTTCACAGACACTTGCTTCACCTCTTATTTCATCCAGATATTCATTAAGCCACAGACTGAAGAAGCCATTTCTTGTAGGATTCAGCACATGCACCTCACCCTCTCCTGTTACAACCTTTCCACTGTGTGTCATGTCACTGAGAAAAGTTGGCTATGAAACTGTTAAATGCAGCACACTAAACACTGTCAACCTGCAAAATCCCACTGGGCAGCTGCTGTACATACTTATCTCTGTGCAGCCAGGCTCTGCCATCTCACTGGCTTAAAAGAAATGTTAATTTTCCCCTGTAGAAAATGTAGTTGGATTCAATCCCTACTCCTGTCCCTTTCTGCTCACTCTGTCACAGCTTTTCTCCCCCTTCCTTTGTGGCCACATGCCTTAGGCTACAGCAATATCCTCACAGACCCTTGGGGCCCACCAGCCCGAAGCTCTCCTGAAGCCACAGCAAATTTCACCTGCTTCCACTGGAGTAGGGCAAGGAGTCAGGGCTCCAGCTCCTAATTTAGGTACCTCCTTTCCCCTTATAAAAAGCTGCCTCACTGCTAAAACTGCTTACATGTAGAGATTAGCCCAGTGTGACTATGATACTCCAGATCAGAAAAAGCAAGGGATCCTGTCTGAGCAGCCAACAAGGACAGACACTAGTAGGACACCTAGCTTTAGTAGCCCTGTTCTACAAGACACCTTTTGTCACTATTAGCAAGGAGACAGTGTCCCATTTTCTGCCCACCAGAAAAAGCTGTCCCACAGAGCAACTTAAGAGTGTGAAGTGAGAAACAGGAAAAAACTCTTTGATCCCACAGTATTTACAACTCTAGCCTTTCCTAGGCATAGCAGCTACTGTTCTTCGGCTCACTCCTGTTTTCTTGGAGAGCACAAGGCAGCAAACATCTCCAGGAGACTGCTCACTTTAGGCAGTGGTGGTAAGTGCAGAAACCCTGTTTCAAATTACTCTTAAGAACAGCTTGTTTCCTTCTCCCCTACTTCTCTTTCCAAAAGTCCCTATATTATCAGTGAAATAAACCTGCCTTCTGCTCTTCCTTGTTAACCTCTTCCAGAGAGGAACCAAGTCAGCAAGGCAAGCTGTACTGCAAACCTTAATCCACATGCTAATCCTTCTCTTTACCTAGGCTGGGAGGAAAAGGGGATAGGACCTCTTGTCTCCTTAAAAAACTCACAACAACGCACGGGTGTCAGGAGAACAGGGCAATAGCCACATGTGCCTAAAGTCACGTATTTTGCATGCAGCATGTCAGGTCATATCATATCACCAAGGTCCCAAGCACTTGCAGTCAAGCCCTGACAGTTGGTCATGATTAGTAGTTCACACTGTGATGGACCCATCCCGACAAAAGAGTTTGGTACCAGACAGCAGCAGAGCACGTTTATATGGTCTTGCTGTAGCATAACATCATTGTAATTCAGAATGCTACACCAAACAGCAAAGAAACTGCAATTAAAAGCTGGATGACAGGAAGCAGAAAGTTTGCACCTGCCACTGAGCCTTTCAGGCCAAAATGAAACAACCCACTTGGAATTAATCTCTTCTTCCAAAAGACAAAGCCATAACTCGTACATTTCCAGTCTGTTGATGACAGACGGACGATCTTGTCAGAAGCCAAAGACTTAAGTACAAAAGCAAAAATTCTGTCTCACGTTAGTCAAGTCACCTCATCTTTGTTGTTCAGCTTTCCCTGCCTGCAGAGGTGGAGTTTGTACTTCACCGGGCTCTACTAAGCTTCATTCATGGACTCTGGAATCCATCAGTGCTACCAGTGAGTAAATTGTTTTTTATTTCTTAAACACGATCTTAGCTTCCTTAAATGGAAGGAGGATACCATTTTTTACACATACACATAGAGAGTAAGCTTCTAGCTAGGAAATGATCTGAGTATTACATCCTACTAGTGGAAGCAGGAAAGAGCATATGTACAGCAGAAAAAGAAAACATAGTTCTGGATGTTTGCAGACAGATCAGAAATATGGTTTCTCTTCTCCCAGGCTTTAGCTTCCTTCTCTATCTCTTTCAGGAGCAAAGTTTATACCCTCAACTGGACCAGCCTACAATTTAAGGTCTTTCATTTCTGCACCAGTCTTCTTCACCTTCATGTGAAGAAGTAACTGGGGAGTACACATACTATGCACTTTTTGCTTCTATTCAGACCATACTGAACATACCTACCTTTTCGGTCAGTACAAAAAAAAAAAATGACACAGGCAGTTCTTCTAAATGGCAGATATGGCAATGCCTGTCCTACTAAACAAAGAGACGAGTTTCTTCCTAACTAGGGATGATGAGGATGCACTGGCTCCTTTAACAACCACTTTGAGAGAAAGGAGAAAAGAGGAGTGATGATAATAACCCCTTAGATGGAATAAACCACATTACAGTATCACCACCTTTTCTGAGAAGTCAGAATGAAATTTTGAATTTCAGTTTAACAAGGGATTGTGCACTTTGCAAAAATAATTGTGTGTGTGCATTTTACAAAGAATAAAGAGACACTTTCTGCAAGGAGTGGGAAGAGGAGGAAAGTGGTATTTTTAAAAGCATTATTGCACAGAAAATCAGGATTTATAATGGGGAGTTCCTTGTGTCTCAATGCTGTAAAAGTACCTATGCTCTTGCTTATCTCAGGCACTATAAAATACTCAGAGGGAAGTGATTTTGTCCCTCCTTTTATTATTTCTTTTAATTGCAGTCATAGCATCTCCCACTCACCTGCAAACAGCACCCTCCTCTCCCCTATAGTTGACAGTGAGCAGAGAAGACTGTCCCCTGCCACATGAAGCAAATGAAATCAGAGAGATAGATACAAACTAGATACAAAATCACACCCAGCTGCATCCTAAATAGTCATTGCCAAAACTGTACTTTCCAGTGGGCAGGGCTTAGTGGCAGCAGCTCACCAAGGTCTGGCTGTTCTAGGCTCTGCCACAGTCTCTGTGCCATCCTTTCCCGTCCCAGCTCTCACCCAACACATCTATTTAATGTGACTTTGCATTTGTGTTGGAGACAGTATATGCTGCCATAGCATAAGGACAAACAGTTTTATTTCTGTTAACTGCTATACAACAACTTGCTGTCACACTACAGAAACTCCAACAATCCTGAAGTCATTTTACTGCGTTTTGCAGACTTCATTGCCTTAATGGGAAGGCAACACTGTTTGGGGTATCCACAAGAGAAAGAAAGTGACAGTGGGATGCATCTGAATTCTGTAACACACTTGTTAGACCTTGTTTTCTCTCACCAGGAACAGAACAACACAAAGATTTGTATTTCAACAGAAATGGAGTTTAATTGCATTTCATGGACACTTCCATGAGATGTCTGGTACTTCTACCACCAGCTGACCTTTTGCCCACAGGGAACACTCACAGAACAAAGTCTCTGGAGAGTTTATCGATGCCATTTCTGATGTGAAAACAACAAACTAGTAAGGACTCACTCCTTGTAGCTGAACTATGCATATTCACTTCCAAATACAGGTGGAACTTCAGACCTGTTATGGCAACCAGGGCTATGAAGCTGTCTGAGCTTTCCACAAGCTTTTGTATGATGAGCACAAGAACATCTGTGCCAGTTGTGAACGGAAAAGTACAGCAAAGTGAAAACTCCATCACAGTTGTAACACAGAAGGCTCTGCCCCTTATAAGTTCTACATAACTGTGACACCACATGGTGTTCTCTGAATTTTGTGTTGCCCCTACACTGGGCCGAGAAGGCACTGAGAGACAGGATGAAACAGCTATGTACGTAACATTTCTTACAAGAAAAAAAGATTCTCGTTACCACCACAAAACCCTGACAATTGTCAATATCAGGCAGGAATAAATTTAGGAAATTCCTGGCCTACAATCCTACTACTTCTGCAGAAATTCACTGGTAAAAAGCAGTCCCGAGGCACCGTCCTGGTACACACATGAAGTTAGAATGGGCACGGATTGTTTTGTGGCTGTGAAGCCCATATGTCTGAACATCCAGTATCTGCATTTGTGTGTCGAGGTCTGATGTGTGCAGGCAAATACAAGCACGCACATTCTAAAAGGCTTTTTAAAACTGAAGTGTTTATGCAGCTGTAATCAAGTCACTTTAATTCAACCAGAGGAGAAGCATGGCATGGCCATGTGAGTGCAAACACTGAAGTTTCCTTGGCTTAGCAAATTACTGTGTCTGCTGGGCTGTGGCAACATATTATATACACCCTTTTAATTCAACTCTAATGCAGAGCAGAACATTTCGTTTAAATCACTGAGAAAGTAATAGCTCTTCATTCTGGTTGTTCGAACAAAGGCACTTCACTGTTCAGTGAGGATAACTGCCTATGGCCATTCACTGCCCGAGATGAGCTTTGGTATCTTGACCACTTGCAATTATACAGTCTTACAGGACAAAATAACCTTTCTGGACTATGGACAAGTACTACCTATGTATGAAGTTAAGTTTTACCAAGTGCAGTTCTGTTGCAAACACCTATTCCTGAATTTTTTCAAACCATAAAACTGCCATGATTTATCAAAACATGACCACAAGACCTCCTTGTCCAAGACCTAGGTGCAGAGAAGGGGCCCTGTAATCTACTCAGTAGCAGGCAATGTTTCAGATGCATCCAGCTGATGCTGTTGGATGTCTGATCATCAGCGCCAAGCTATGGCATCCTACAGTACATTAGGACTTTGGCTTGCTCTAGGCTGTTGCAGACACAAAGACCACAAACTGGAACAGTTTTGCCCGTTTGAAAGCAAAAAAAAAAAAATAAATCTACATTTATCTCAACACTGAATGCAAGTGCTGAGGAGCAATGCCAAAAAATATTTATCAGCCTAGTGGAAGGGTTTTACCTCATCTGCACAAGTTCTCATCAAGGAGAGCACCCCAATACAACAAGAAGCCAGTCTGGGAGTACTCAACATGCTAGCTCTTACATTATTTCATGTGCATTAGTTAACAGACAGATGTAAGATAGCTTTCAAACGAGATAACTTGTGACTTGAACAGATATACTGGTGTGCACATGGCAGACCAACTCAAAGAGAGGAATTGGACAATATACACAGCAATAAATTGAGGCAGCCCACCAGTGCCTGGCTATTGCTGCGCCAGGAGGGGTTGCTGATGATGGGCAAGAAAATTGCCACAATAGCAGATCAAGAGGAGGAGAAACTGAAAAGAGAGGAGTTAAATCTCCACATCAACTTCCTCCATAAGCAGAACAACACTTAAACACATTGCCAGCCTGGATGTGCTAGTTTTAAAAACAGCTTGCAGAATAAAAAGAGGAGGGGGGTGGTTTTACACTTCAGCAAAGCAGCAGCTGTCCAGGAGAGCTGATGGGCAGGATAGCAGAGCAGCTGTGGACTCTGTATTCTGCCCAGCCCCTAAGCAACCTGAGGGGCTGCTGCTGAAGCAGGGACAGGATATATGGGCCAAGAACTTCTGCTGGGAATGACTGTGTGGAGGGAAGGCTTTTCCCAGAAGCTGCTATTATTACTCTCTTTTTGCCTTTTCATACCTCTTGCACCTGATCTCTTGGGTGATCCCCATCAGCTACCTCACTTCACCTACCTCAGCTGGTTTTTTTACACCACCCATCACAGGAGCTAGCCTGCATTGCCCGTCTTCTTGGGACAGCAAAATGCAGTTTCATCTCTACTGCCAACTAATCCTGAACCAAACTGCCAGAAAGGCTGCAAGTGCTACCCAAACTGCTCAGTTTCAGGGAAGAAAGGCAACTTGGTTTAACTCTATTCTGTCTCACCCCAAGCTAGTGCCCAATTAGAGTAACAGAAATCTAATTACATATGATGGCTGAACAAGGTAAATAATAACAGCATGGCTGTCCCCATGGCAGTCCTAGCTTCCTCATCTCCCACCTTCATTATTAAGAGGCGCCAAGATAAGTGCAGCCTTTAGCAGTGGCTCCAGATTTCTGAATCACTACAGTTAGGACATGGTTGAGCCAGAAGAGATTGGGGTGGGAACACTCTTATTCCCACATCCTACTAGTGTTATGTAGTTGGGAGTGAGCTACCTACACCCAGCTGTGCAGATATGGATCTACAGCTTCTTCAGCACCCTGGTAAGCGCATTCAAAAGCTACAGAAAAATTCCAATTACAGTTAAAAATTAGCCAGTAATAATACTAAGCACAGCAGTTGTCTTTTTTTTTTCTTCCACTGGAACTGTTATCAGAACAGTCTGAAATTAATAAAACACATATGGGTCACTGCCTGCCTAGCAAGGCCAAGATCTCACCTGGGAACTTTAAGAGCTAAAGCAAAACCACCAACCTACTACCTTGGCTCTAGCCCATGCTGTTGACCTTGTATGCTCCCTGATGACTTCACAAGAAAAAAAAAAAAAAAAAGATTAAAAATATATCTTTGAACCTCTAAATCCCAGAGGCACAGTTCTTCCTTCTAGTCCTCCCAGAAAACCAAGCTGCTTGCTCCAGAACATCTCACTAACAATGGTCACAGTTAGAAAGCAAAAGGCCCTGACCATGATATCAGGCTCACTTTATAACCCAGCGTTGTCCCTGCAGGAACCAATTGCTACAGCAGGGAGGCTGGAGGCAGCAGATAAGCCTCACCCAGGTGATAAGAGATCAGCTGCCCGGTTATCAAGGGAGTACAAAAATCAAATAGATTTTGATTTGGTAGTTTACAGCTTTTCATATATCCTGGGAAAAGAAAGAGAAGGACCAGGGAGGGGGGAAGGGGGAGAGGGGAGTCTTTTCCAGGGTGTTATGATGTCAGATCTTTTTAGCAATGAATTTCTAGGTTAAGCAGTTACTGAGACAGGAGGCTGCAGAGAACTGCAGTCAGTGCAGGCATTTGTAGGAGGAAACTGAAAGTGGTAGAAGAAAGGCAAAAGCATCTAAGGGCTGCAAACTCTGCCTGAAGTAAGCAAGGTGAAGTAAGCAAGGTGCAGTATAGCAATGACAGTCACTCCCAACAGGCACAGAAACAAAGAACAGCAGCATCATACCCTCGGAGAACCACATTTTGCAGTATTACAACTCATCCATCTGACTCAGGCTGGTAATTTAACCTAGTCCTTCTCTCATATGCAACCCAAGCTTTGGGCTGCAGTGATGACAACAATGTCCAATGGCCTCCAGGCCATGCGTCCAGCTCCTTAACTCTCTGGCAGGAGCAGATCATCACCAGTGGTTTAGATCAAAAAATATCCCTCTGTTGTTATTTTAAGTCCAGAGGCAGGGAGATGAAGAGAACAAGACTGGACTTCAGTGCTAGCAATAGAATAGGCAAAGGATGGCAGAGAGCAGTGGACTGTGTAGCAGAAAGATGATCCTTTCATTACATAAGATTTGACCCAATAAGCTTGGAATTCAGGTACAATTCTGCCATCAGCAATGACAAGGGCTACATTTGTAAATCTCCATATATTCAGTTAAATATTAGCACCTCTGGCATAACCTTCTAGACATAAGTTTTTTTCTTTGGAAGCTGCAGCCATTTTGTTCACAAGGAAACTTTCATAAGCCTATTAAAAAAATATTCTTTAACACAGAATGTCCTGTAAGTAGGCTCACAGCCAAAGCCTACAGGCAATTACTTCAGAATTTGCCCTGGCATCATGTGCATAAACAAGGCCAGGCCACAGGATCCTTTCTCACCGTCCTTGGTAAGTGCCAGCAGACCACTCTCTCCTCTGCTGCTCAGCACACAGAGCACCGTAGCATCCAGCCCCATGTAGACTGCACCACACACCAGTGGCACATGGACCTGATGCAACCCTGTTAGACCCAAACAGGAAGACACTGCCTTCACCACACTGCAAGGATGACTCATGGAGCAACCTAAACCAATCTTCATCTTCAGTGAGCTACATGATGTCTTTGCAGTCCTGTAAATCTACTTCCCAGCTCCATCCCTGTTAATTACCATCAGAGCAGGAGAGTTTCTTGCATTTTAAAGAAAGGCCCTCCTTATTAAGCAGGAAAATAAGGAGCAATAACAGGCAGCACTGCACACAGAGAAATTGCCAGAGATGCTCTCTTCTTCCTGCAGAACACTGTTGGTGAGTTTCCCTTGGTTGAAGCAGGAGAGAAGGTAGAAAAGCTGCAGTTCCTGACAGGGAGCTGCCAGCCTTCAGGTCTCTGGCCCCCTAGGAGAGGCTGAGGACCATGGCACAAGGATGCTTGCTGTATTAGGAGTGTCAGGCAACCTGTCAGTCCATTCCTGCCAGGGAACAGGGCAGGGAAACCAACTGCAGGGAATTTGCATTGAGCCTGGCCCACCTTCTCCCAGGAGGGCATACCATAGGGCTGAAGGGCTGGGTCTGTCAGGAGCTCCAAATTATTCTATGCTTTCCTGTATTTATCTGTTTCTGACCACATATCTAATCCATTTTCAGACATATCTGCTACTGAAGTGAACCTTAACTCTGATATTGGCTGCTATCTTACATAAATCTGGCTTTTGAAATAACTGATCCTCCCTGAGTCAGCTGGCCAAGACCATGACATCCTTATGCTGATAAATCTGCTCTTTTCATTTAGGACCTGCTTCCTAGCAGCTTTTCCAAACTCCTATTTTAAGCACTTCCTATTGAACAAAATAGCATATTTAAATGGAGAAATAAATGTAAAAGCAGATATCACTCTCTCTAGCTGATTGTCTTTGGAAACACAGGACTAGAAGCAGCTGTCCCAGAAGACTGAGCTGTCCTTATCTGAGGCACTCTGTTAAAAGACTTGGAATCACTTATTAATTTAGTGAAAACTCCTTAATTTTGATCCTTTGTCTGCATTAATTGATTTGCTATCAATAACCTGCATTGATTAGGCCTCCAGACCTGACAGCTGCTGAAGATGAAGAGACAGAGACTCTCTTTCAGAACAGGAGTTCAAAGCATGAAATGATTAAAAAAAGACAGCACTAAAATGGCTGATAAAGAAAAAGGTGTCATTCTTTTTCCATGTGAATATGAAACCATGTGCAGTTAACCCTTTTGTACCTAAAAATGTGCTCAGGTGCAAGATATTTGTATAACCTAGAGACATCTATTATATTTTCTCTACTTTGCCATTTTAATTAAAATATTACTGATGCACTGAAACACATGAGATGATGGGAACTGAGTGAAGATCTTATCTGTTTCAGCCACAAAGAGAAGTCAGAGAAGGCAACCAAAGCTGAAGGTTGGCTAAGGTGACACTCTCAGATACTTTCCAGCAGATGGCATTGTAAAGACTAGTTGAGAAAGTCAGATTTAATTTGCAGTGAATCCAAACCAAATACAACAGTGAAATTTAACATTTATCAGTTAAAATTTCAACAATGAAGTTTTGAGGGCTGAGACTGGCTTGCTAGTCCAAGATGCCAGGAAACCATTAGCAAAACTAGCTGTCTGTTAGAGAGTGTGCTATCACACAGCTCCGAGGTGCTCACAGTTCAGTATCTACCTAAATGAGCTATAAGACTGGCAGAAGACACGGACATCCACTTTCCTCTGACAAGATGAACAAAGGTCCTGGCTAGGGAGAGTTCTCAGGACATCCAAGAAAGGATGCTGCAGGACATACAGTAGGCACAGTAGTTATAGTGGGATCATGCTGTGTGCATCTATTAGATAGATAGATAAAAAAAACCACAGCCAGTGCACAAAGCCAGGGTCTCAGGTAGCTTTGTCTGCTTCAGATTGCAAATCTTTCATAACGACTCTCTAAACAGCATAAGACCAGGTACTCACTCTAACCCAGAGTCTAAATAAATCCAGATAGTCATTATCCACCAAAGACAACAGATCTTTGAGACATCCAGCTATCGTAAGAGCAAGGCAGCATGGCTGGAGCTTTTTTCACAGAATCACAGAATTTTTGGGGTTGGAAGGACCTCAAAAAACTATCTAGTCCAACCCCCCCTGCCTGAGCAGGATCACCTAGATCAGGTCACACAGGAACACATCCAGGTGGGTTTTGAATGTCTCCAGAGAAGGAGACTCCACAACCTCCATGGGCAGCCCATTCCAGTGCTCTGTCACCCTCACTGTGCAAAAGTTTCTCCTTTTCAACCTAGCTGCTCCAACAGCTCTGAGCACCCCTCAGCTATGATTGTGTCAGTGCAACCCCTAGCAGTACACCTTGCTAGGCCTGCAGGTTTTCCCCTCGGAACCCATTTCACTAGAAAAAAAACATGTCATTCCTCTTACTCTATTTGGTGGCAGCACAGAGTGCGGATAAGGTACAGAACACAGTAAGAGACAGTTTCAGCCCTGCAGAACAAGCTATCAGCTGCTGGTCTAGAAGAATCATATTGGGTCACTTTTTGAGAATCCTACACATGGATTGTAGGATGTAACATGGGTTATAACTCATGGTTGAAACATACCCTGTGTGACAGCCACCGCATCAGCATTTCCAGTTCACATAGCAGCGCTTCTGCAAAAGGGAACTGACACAAACACAAACTGTACTGAGCTTCTGCATCTCTACTTTGACAACAGCATATAGCTACCAGTACTCTAAATCCCTTCCTATGCATCTTGGCCTCCTCTCCATATGTGAATGTTTTTAATATCCATCAGCCCTTCTAGCATATATTTCTATTCCTTCCTCTTTTTATCCCTTCTCTCCCAGTATACATCACAGATGGGTGCTAACTATCTCCACAGACGTGGTCACTCTTCATATGCTGTAAATCTCTCATATTTGCTTATTCACAGCATATGTCCTGCACATGTCCAGAACCCCCCCCAAAAAATTGACAAAATTCTTCATTCCTCATATACAAAATTTCTGGGAGAATAAGGAAATGTATTGGCACCCGTGCTCTGGTCTCTCACGACAAGGAGGGGTGAGTTCCCAAGTCCTCAGGCTTACAAGCAGCTCTGGACATTGTGGTTTAGGAGTGGTTTTCTTCCAGGTGCCCAACCTATGCCACAAAACACTGTGAGCTGGGAAAAAAAACCCTGTCTTTCATATTACAGGAGAACAAGCACACCAAAATTAAAGATCCTGTATTTTCTAAAAGTGCCTTTTTAGTATGGAAGTTATGTCAGCCTTTGTGTCCTCCACAGATTAAATGTGAATAATGGTAAGGACAGTTGAGCACTGGAATAGATTGCCTTAGGAAGTTGTGGAGTCTCCATCATTTGAATTTTTCTGAACAGGCTAAACAGTCATCTGTCAAAGATGGTTTAAGTATTACAAATCCTGCCTTGGGGGCAGAGGGAAAGGAATAAGTGACCTCATAAGCTCTATATTTCTATTTCTGTAATTTCAGTATCTTCTCTGTGGACTCCAGAAATTCCACTTGCCCCCTCAGGTGATCACAGCACACCTTTTCCTAAGTCCTTGTGTTTCATGTCCACAGGTGGACTTCTTCATGCAAGGGTTGAAGCAATAGCTTCACATTAGTTTCCTACATGTACAAAACATTGAAGGATGGAAAACAATGCTGCCAATAGCTCAGAATCTCTGTATTTTAAAGAGGAACTTTTATTCCTACTTCTAAGACATGACCAGTAAAGCAAAGTAATTGAACACTTTATCTGGTATCTCCCAGATGCTAATGTTGGATGTGTATATATATATATGATGTGCACAATGTGAGAAATGAGGGAGGTAAAGTTTTTTCCACCCACAACGAACAAAAATAGGTTTTTATTCTGAATTACTTATTTTAGACTAAACCCAAGAAAGAACAAAAGCAAATGCTCCAGGAAGTGGAACTTGCACCTGCTTCTTATTTTCAGAAGCTGCCTAGACTTTTTAGAAATTTAAAGCTGCAGCACACAGAAAGCAAAATTAGATCAGTGATGTTTCATAGCCCACCATCTCAAATATCAATCCAGAAACAATAAAGATACAATAACTCAACACTCTTCAGTTCTGAAAATGCAAGAGAAAAACTGTAACAATTAAGGACAGATACTGATATGTAATATATATTGCACAGATGTTTTATGTCCCTGCAATTATATATATGTCCTCAAAAAAAACCCCAACCAAACAGCCTTCATTACATTAACATTGCAGTTGTTGTTGTATATTGTGCATGAAAAAGACTCAATAAAAGTGAAGGGAAGTACTCATCAAGATAGCATCAGTATGCAGACTAATCACATGCACATTCCACCAAATTAATTTCCGACATGGTTAGATACTGGCCTTCCACAAGTAATCATTACATATTTCCAGCATTGCCTCTTCAGTGTCAGAAGATGCATCTAAAGTAAATATTTCTGTGCTATATTGGCAGAATAATTTTACACACCTACTGATAAACAACGTACGTATATCCTTTAGGGATACACACATAATCAATTGTGGAGAATCCACACTAGCATGTGCAAACCTACTAAGATACACAAGTTCATCATCAGTTAATGACTAAATCTCCACTAAGGACACAGCCTCCGATGCAGACTGTTAATTCCGACCTCAGCACCTTAAGATTGCTTGCTAAGACAGACAGGCAAAACAGTGATAAAATACTAGGCTGTACTTAAGAGGCATGCATCTTAGTGTGACTGTGGGAAGATAGATATCTACATTACCTTGTCAACACATTAATACTATCCAAAAATGGTGTCAGCAGCAGGAAAACTGAGCCACAGAACAATCCTATTGCCTGATGAGCAAAGGTAAAAAACTTTGTTTCATTTTTAATCATTTTTGCGAATCTATTGGTTATCTCAACCTACACCCCAGAAATTCTCTCCACTTCAGAAGCAAAAGAATCCCAAATTGCCATGTTCCTGGAATTTTTTTCCTGACTGGAGGGAGAAACTGGAGGGAAAGAATTTAATTTGATAAAAACATGTTTTCCCTTTCTTAGTACCCCCACCTGGTGTTTAGAGAATCTCTCACTCCAGAACCAGCCTAACCCTTAGCAGCATTCAGCTTTAACAGCAATTTACCTGCAAGACCCCTGACTGATGAAAGACTTGCAGGCAGAGGAGTAATGCATACTACATTTATTTTTGTTCTCCAGTGGTACGTTTCAACACACAAATTAGTGGGAGTAAGTACTAGGTATGCAGATGATGCATTGCTGTTGCATCAACTTTGGTTTGATTAATGACTAGAAAATAATCACCTCCCTGCCCCAGAAATAAAATCCAGCAAAGTCCTTCTGAAATAAACACAGCACTTAGACATATACTTCAGCCTCCAAGCAATGTAGTCCTAATAGTCTTTGTGTATAGTTTGATAGCATCCCTATGCACAGCGCTGAATTATTTGAAATAAGAAACTCCTTTCTATCATCCATACAATAACTTAACACTGATGACCCCACTTAGCAGATGCAAAATGCTACTGCAATAGCAGGTAATAATAATACAGGATCTTGATTGAGTTAATGGAGTCACATATGGTGGTAGTGTGATCCTTAAGACCACTCCCTCTCAGCTTCAGTTCCCTCTCATATCAATCCTCTCCAGGGACTGGAGGAATGGTAGCATGGAATGGGAAAAATTTAGGTTGGTTAGCAGAGCTGACATTCTGGGGCAAAAATACATAATCACTGTCACTGAGACAAGACCAAGAAAAACTTAGAGATCACATTTTCTAATACGTTCAAATTCCAAGAAACACTGACAGCCATACCAGCATCATGACTCTAAAATAAATCCAGTGGTTTTTCCTCCCACGAGTTTTTACTTCTGTCTCTTCATCCTGCACAACAGAGCTTACAATGGAGATGTTGCTGAGTGTCTCTTGTGACTGTGCTCACTGATGCTCTTCACTGACTCCAGCAGGGTGCTGTTTTATATGCACAGGATTTGGTATATGGAAGGTTTGACAGTATAAGTAGGGGTGGGGGGTGTGCGGGTTGAGGAAGTACTTTGCTGTGATCAGTGCTCAGACTTGGGGGAAGCAGGGAGAAGTGAGAAGCCTACAGACTGGACAGTACTATACATTTCCATATTTGCTTTATTTCTTAACCATTGTGAAATTAATTTATGTTATTAAGAGCTGTAGGTCTCAAATGTGAAATGAAAAGTGTCTTCTCACTTGGGTGCTCATGCCTTATCTTTCTGTAGATCCTTTATATCTAGAACCATCTGTAACAAGGCAAGAACAATTTCCTTTGCTTGTTGAAAAAGGTGCTGTTTCCTGCATAAAACCCCATCCCTCTGGAGCACAGAAGTGAGGATACTGCTTATGACAGCAGTCTCTAGACTCTTACTACAGTGCCTTAGCAAAAAACAACTCCATGAAAATAACACTGCTCATCTGCTGTCCCCAAAAGTCTGCTCTCTCTCCCTCAGATCAAAGAGGCTGCCAGCTAGAATAATATGGTTCTGCGCATATTTATTTTTAGGGTACAACTGAACGTGTGATAGCAATCTAACAGACTGGGCACCCATTGCACAGGTTCTTAATTACAGTAAATTCACAGGGGAGGGAAGGAGCAAGGAAAAATAAACCAAGCAAATTCCCTAAAATGGTACTGTCAAGTCTCAGATGTTTTATCGGGGTTCTAACCCTATCAGAGCCTTTCGCTAAAGCTTCAATGTCTGGACTGTATAATTAAACAATTTATTTTTAAAATAAAATTTCTAGAATACTTCATTGATAAGGAAAGCATGATTAAAAAACAGTATATGTACATCTATTATGCTCAAAACCCCCTAAATATATATACTTCTGTGGTTTCTGTAAATGTCTATGTCTGTAAATACCAGAGATTTTGTCAGTACCTTGATTTTAGGAGACCTACCTTATGATGTTTTGGTGCAAACACCTACTCCAGATTAATATTGCTATGAAACCCTCAAGAAATTGTTTTCTATTCTCAGGACACATCACTGCCTGAAGTACAGCTTAACCTCTCGTACCAAAATAGTCCAAATAGCAGAGCAAAGGAAACCTGTTCACAGTTAAATTAAACCATGAGCATTCCCAGAGCAGGCAGAGAGACAACCAAACAGGTACTCCTAGGAAGCAAAGGCTCAAGATGGTGCTTCAACAAATGGCTTTTCTGGGCTTCTAAAATGCTAACTATGCACGTGCTTATTATTTACATCCAAATTGGTTGGCATGCCCAATATATCAGGAGTGTCACTTTGCAGCTTCAATACAACTTGAGGAACATCCTGTATTTCACTGTTATGAGGTACCATAACAGCTGAAAAATATATAACTCTTTCTATAGATCACATTCAAAACTAGGGAATACTTCTTTATTTGTTGTTTGCTGCAAACTCTTTTTCTTATCTATAAAACCACAATAAAAGTGACGGTTTACACAGCTCTGGAACCTTTCAGGGCACTCAACACCTCTGTCTTATAGCCGAAACAGTGCTGGCATCTCCACAACTCAGATAGTGAGTAGAAGATGAAACACATTTCTCAGTTAAGACTACAACTCAAAGATTTTTCCTGCTGGGCTGCCTGACACTGTGAAACAGTTATTTTCTTATTGTTACAGAGGTGCCAGTTATCACAAATTAAGAAGCTTAGGGATATGAGACAAATAGGATACAACTGTGAAGAAATCCTTAATTACTAAATAACATTATAAATGTGGCAAGTATTACGGTTATGGAAAGTTTTTTCACTTGAACCAAGGTAAGTGGCAGACACATTAATAAAATAACACAGCTAATATTAATTAGAACCCTCTAATCCCAGGAGATGTTACATTAAAGTACACACACCACTTAGCAGATTATCAATCACCACAAGGCAAGAACCTACAGGCTGGGGAACCTTAAAGCTTCATTTTCTGCATTCCATTTATTGTTCTTTATTATTTCTAATAAAAGTCAAAAAACCTCAATACAAACCAAAGAACACCAGAGCAACACAACACCATCCCTTTTGGAGCAAGTAAGTAAAGGCAAGTATAAAAAGCAAAAATAGCTTACCAGCAAAAAAGAAAGCACAAAGCAAACAGGAGCCAGTTGCCATATGGCTACTTATAGCCTCCAGCTGCTTTGCACTGCCACATTTAAAGAGCCAGCACAGAAAGGTGTGTGGGGTTAAAGTGGTCTGTTCTATTGTAGGGCAGCCTTGTGTAGAGAAGGCAGCCTCAAAGGAGGTACTGCCTTTGTTCTGTCCAAGCAATGCATCATTGTGCAGTTGCAGCACATGCTAGGTCTTACAACTGGCTTTTGGCACATGAGCTTCTCTGAGTGTTGTTCACCCATTATATTAATTCTCTGAATCCCCAGTTGTTTTATGTGATGGGCTGCAGCCACGGAATGACTGTGATGAGATTGTTTTTTTCTAAGCATTAATTAACACTGTAAGGAAATATACTAGTAGATGGATACTATTAATAGTTACATCACATACATCTCCATTACATACTAAACCAGTCTCAGGCCCTCTAAGCCAAAGGGTGAATCACCTGTATCTAGTATTAGCAGAAGGTGCCTTGCTGCCACATTATGTCACAACCTCTCAGTTACACATGCATTGATTGCATTTCTATGCAGTCATTAGGTCTGTCTGAGTCTAAGGTCACTGAGTTACTTTAAAACTGTTAGCACTGCAGACCTGCCAGGAAGACAAAAGCGATAAACTACAGCTTGTTCAGCAGCTTGGCCCAGACTCAGCCAGCATCTGGCAATCCAAAAGTGTAATGCTTATCCTGTGAGAGTGTTCTGGTCTGTGGGTTATGCTGCCTTAACCAGTACCACATGGTCCCCAAAAGGCAAATTACTCCATCAGAGCTATTCTCATTTTGCCATTGCATGCATCACACCTGAAAAGATTGGTGCTTATAGGAACAACATTAGGACACTGGGGTTGAGTACTTGGTTGCAGCAGCATTTTATCCCTTCCAGAAAAAATACTTCAGTGTGTGAAGTGCTTTTGTTGTTTCAAGTTCCTAGGCAAGAAAACTGATGAGCAACCTGAAACCAGATGGGCAGTTGGAAAGGTTAGCAGATAGCACAGAAAGTTCTCACTTTCTCAAGTCAGCAAGCAAGATAAATACCTGTGCCTTTGGGAGGGGTAAGTCGGAGGGAAATCCAGCAGCAGCATCTTCCTGACATGTTCAACAGCAAGCATGTGCAAATGGGAATTCTATAGTTAGTGACTGTGGGAGAGTGGCTCGCTGAGCTAGGCCATGATACAGGCCTAATGAACCAGAGTTACTAAAAATCCTTAGCATGAGTGTGCTACGTGACAAGTAGCTCATCTTGCCTCCTTGAAGCAGCCTTGAGCCTTGAGCCGGCAATAAGAAAGTTTTCTGGCAGAACACAAAGGCAAGAAGGATAAAGACTTCTTTCAAGGTGAAGCATCAGCAGAATAGATTGCCCAATTAACACGTAGCCAAGCAGCCCATGGACAGCAATTCACGGCCAATCAACATATAGCCAGAGGCGCGTGGACAGTAGTTAACAACCAATGTTTGTTTGCTCAGGTAATGCTTAATGCGTGGACAGTGTATTACTAGATAACGGAACACAAAGCCTGAATAAAGTTGAGCATTGCTGCTAACTCACATTGAGTCGTCTCTCTGCTCTGCAAGCACGAGCCTCCGCAAGTGACAAGTTTTGTGACAATTGTTGCCAGCACTTTATCATTGGAGGATGTGGAGTGATCACCTTGACTAACATGGTAGGCTTCTTCCACCAGACTCCATTCAACCTAAGTCTCAGGACTGCCAGCACTAACACAGAAGCTGATGTGGGTCTTGCAGAAGTTTGTGAAGACCACACAGCACTCGTGCTCCATTTAGTTGGGGAGCATGGTGAGGTGAAACACCTGACCCCACATGAGGCAGTTGTCATTTGATGGATTCAGCATAGCTGATACATTTCAGACTCGGAGAGAGAGAGTTATCTGCAGCATCCCCGGGGCTACATTTCACTGTTCAACTCCTCACCTCCTTTCCTCTCTACCTATACCATGGTTACACTGCGATGTGAGCAGGGATTCTGTGTGTGTGTGTGTAAAGGTCAGTCACCCATGCCACTGGCTCATCTTCACTTGAATGCCTCTGGCAGATGTGAACTTCTGTCTTCATTATACGGTTCAGGCCCTTACATGTCCTCCTTTGCCTTAGCAGACCCTTCATGGTCTCTAATGTATTTCTCCTTATCACACCTCCCTGAGGTGGGCAGCTCTAATCCTCTCTTTAAAACTTGGAAGTTAGGGCACAGAGACTAAAGACAAGTTTTTAAAGGTCCCTAAGAAACCTATGGATTCACAGTTGGCTGACACACTTTTCAAACACATGAAATGCACAACTGCAATTCAAACTGCTGAATTGAAAAGCCCTGAGGAGTCTATTTCCTTTTGATTGATTTCAGTGGGAATTAGATACTGTTTGTTTCTCAAAATCATAATGTTTAAGTATCTAAAAGCCTCACCTTGTCTACAACATAGCAGGAAAAAGTGTCAGAGTTTTACAAGCATGAAGCTACTACACTAGTGACAAGCCCCCTTCTTAATCCATCCTTTGTTGGTTTGTTTTTTTTTTTTCATGAAAGTCACTAACCAGACTGCAAAAGAGGTTTGTTGTACCATCAGGTTCAAAAGTTACTAGACAAATTCAAGAAAAGATTCACAAGTGGATACTAAAAAACTGGGCAGGGATGTATCCTCTAGCACCCCTGATACAACATTTCTGAACACTGAAAGAAAGCAGCAGAAGATGCCAAGGCTCATAGGCTCCCACTGTGTCCTTTTGCTGTGTGGGATACAGCACATGTGACCCACCAGTCTGCTCCAGGAAGGCATTTTTCATGCTCTGATGTTTTTATGTCTTAAGCAGTCTGCGCTAATACATTGATAGACTGTACTGAACACCAGCTTCTATCACTCTGCAGTCACTGCTTCTGCTGTACCTCTCCTAGCTGGACATGAACATATGTGCACCTTGAATGAAGCAGTTGCCATTTATCTATAGACTGCTTTTTGTCCTGCTCCCATACATTTTTAAATTGGAATCTGAGCTGGTTATATTCTTTTGAGCTATGTCATTGCTACAGTTCCAAACCCATAAATATGCTCTGCTTTCTCTTTCTTCTTCAAACTCTTTTGCATTCCATTTTTTTCCTTCACAGCACTGTTACTGTGGCAGTGCCTGGCATGATTATTGCTACTTACTCCAAATCCCCCAATGGCAGTGTAATACCTCTTTAATTGGGTATTTCTCCCTCCCGACACTAATCTCCTAACAAATGCGATGCCATGCTAGATGCTGTGTGGGGATCTCTCATCACTATCTCTTTAAGCAGGCAGTTGTGTGTGGAATGGATGCACAGTCACTCAGCATGGATGGATTTGTCTGAGTCCCTGTCAGCTCCCCGGTTTTGTCACTGAAATCTTGCATTGCGGATCCGGATTTCTATTGCTTTAACTTTTTGAGGCAGATTTATCTCAGCCCCTGTCAGATCAATGGGTTTTGTCACAGAAATCTATGTGACTTTGTTCCCCGTGAAGATCTGGCTCATCAAATCGGTGGAGGCTGATTTGGAAAAGTGAACCCAAGGTCTTGTTTGGCTGTGTTGGGGGGAACAATAAGAACTGAAAAGAGCAGAGGTTTAACAACCATGAAGACTTAACTAGAGAATGCATAAGCAAAAATAAGAAAAGAAAGAAAGTTCATGCAGACAGACAACACACACTCCAAGAGAGCATATTCCTTCTAAAATATGTGCATATGTATATTTTTGTAGGTCTGGGTCTCTCCATCTGCTTGCATCCGAAACAGCTGCTCCCTCTGTTCACGGGCTGCAGCCATATAACAATGACTGTGATCTTGTAAGGTTGTAGGTCTAGGGCAGATCAGCCTTTGTGAGACAGTCCTCTAAGTACAGCTGTTCAAAACCCCCCTACAGCTGTTGAGGCAGTGAGTCCGTAAGAGGCACTCTTCCTTTAATGCCTCAACAATGTATTAGGAAGCACTGTGCTATCAGAGATGACCCTTCTCAAGAGATAGAAGCCCAATTTTCTTTTTCCCTGTAGCCATCAGACTGCACAGTTGTCCAGCACTGCAGTGATGTCAACAACAGTGTCTTCCACATAAAGCTCAGCTTCAGCGAATTGCTGTGTGTCCATCTTGTCTCCTGATCTGATGCAAAAATTTCCAGGAACCGGTTCAGTAAATGGAAGCTTCCTGATGAAAAGTGCTTTGGCTGCACTGAGGAATGACATTATTTCCTCTGCTTATTATTACTGGAAATTTTTTTGACAATGATTATCACAGTTCAATTTTACCATGATCAAGGTCTGAACAAACTTTTAGAACAAAGTGGTAGTAGTAATAATAATAACAATAACACTAACAGGAAAGCAGGTGACATATTAAAGGAAGAGCCTAGTGTTGACTGATAGAGACTCAGACTTGTCTGGAAGAGCCAACTCAACCTAAAAGCTCAACACAGCAGGGGTGTAGTCCCTGTTTGTGAAACTGCCTCAATTTTGTATTTGAAGCAGAATATTTCAAGAAGAAAGGGTACCCCAGGAAAGAGGAGATTTGGGGAGGGTAGTCATTAGCATCTCAGCATTAATAAGAAACAGTGCAAATTGTTGGCCATGGCTCACTTCCTTGTTTTCTTTGCAGTATTCCAGTCATGGGCTTTCTTTACAGCAGATGCTCATTTTTGTGCCTGCCCTGTAATAATTCCCTTCTTTCTTTCAAATGAAACTCTCCTTTTGTTGTATGCTCTTCTATTTTAATTTTACCTCTGAAAATTCTTCATTCACATTTTTTACCTTCTAATCCTTTTTCATCCATACTTCTTTCCCTGCCTCATTTAAACATTCATGCTTCTGTTTTGCTTCTTCCTCTATGTGATTATCTATTCTCTTTTAACTGGTAACCCTCCTTAGTTTTTTTCCCTTTCCCATCCTTTCATCTCTCTCTCTGCCTTTTGCTGCTTGCTCTCTCAAACTCTCAGCTTGCTGTTTAGGAAGCGGTAGTCCTTAGATATTGAAATGACATGTTTAGTTTCTGCTTGCAATTCTGTGCTAGATACCTCTGTCTGCCTGCGCAGTTTCAGGCAGAATGTAAGCCTGGGTAAATACAGGAAACTAAGCTGGAAGCAAAGCTGAGTGAAAGGTTGCTTACTTGCGCCTGTGATTTGTAGCCATTTAATAACGGCCTCCTGATTAACACAGACTGCAATTCCAGGAATGCCACAGTGATAGATACTCCATATATACCTTAATAGAGATGCACAATTCCCTTAACATTTAAAGCCGGTAGTAATGGCACAACTATTATCTTGTAAGTTGTTCGTGCCACTGCCAGTACCCATACTGCCTGGTAAAACACAACTTGAATTCTGCATGAGTCTCTGACAACTAACAAGTTTTTAAATGATCATTATTACATGCGGCTGTCACCAGGCCCACAGGATTATCAAACTAAAATAATTATGTTGTAGCTTTCATTTTTTTGCTTCCAAACAATGCAAAAATGTATGTTTTTAGTAACACTGCTGACACTGTCTCCTCATAAGTCAGCTTGTCTGCTACAGTAACTGTTTTTCACAGAGGTTCTCATACTTTATCTGTTTATAGTTAGTTAACAAAGAAGCATTACAAGGCTTGGCTAGACAAAGAGTAATGAAATACCTGTAACCATCCTATTGCTTTAGTCCATCTCTTCTGGTACATCTTAATGTGAAGCAAGGTCACTTCAATAAGGAGCTCTGAAATATCTGCCATTGCTGCTTTCAGACTCGCTTCCAGAAGCACACAAGATTAGTCAGATTACCTCTCTGTGCTCTCTGTCTGCAGGTAATGTGTCCACGGGATGACTTCCCAAGCAGGCAGAAAGGATGGACCAAAGGACAAAGGCAAGTCAGTCATCAGTAAGACAGTCCAAAAGAAAAGGCTGCCTGTTCTATCCAAGCTAATTGTCTCTCCTGCCCTCCCCAGAAGTATAAACCAGGCTAATTAGTTCATCTGCCATCCTGGCTCAATAAACCAAGCTAAGAGTTGCTGTTATACACTCTGCCACGGTTACAACTATCTTTTAGCAAATGTCCAGGCATAGGAATTAGGAGGTGTAGAGGTGTGTTCACAGAGATGAATACTAACCTGGATTGCTGCAGTATGAACTGAGAGTGCCTGTGACAGCACATCTCAGGTGCTGTTCCATGTCTGAACCTAGCAGGGGATATTTGAAAACCAGTTTGGAAAAGAGACTTTAGCACAAAGAGTGGAAGCATTTGGAAAAAAAAAAAAAATAGACTCAAGTTGCACCAGCACAGCTGTGGGAGGAAAACTTGGACAATGCCTTGACTGCAGCCATGACTGGTTTTCCTCACAGCTGTGGGCTCTAATTCTACATAAAATAAGAAAAGGGGGAGGGAAACACAATACCATGTCACCTTGACAGTCCTTTCTAAGTATATAAAAGATGTAGGTTCTTTAGTGTCTTGCTACCATAGAAGCAGGCAACAGCAAATTGCCATCTCTAAAGCCATGCAAAACAAGGAACAATTGGTGAAAGGCAGCCTAGTTCTGCCAACAGCAGTGTCCAGCCATGTTTGCCAATAGGTGGCTAATTAGTAGAAATACAGAATTCCAAGGCAGCAAAAGACAACTAGGGAGCACTGTAAAAGCCTCAAGGCTGGCTATGAGACAAGTCTCAGATGACTGTGATATATTTTTTGCATGTATCCCCCTGATTTTACGCTGACAGAGATCAGCATTGAACTAAAGGTCTGATGGACATTTATCATCTGAAACTGCCTGATGATCTCAGTCCACTTTCCATTGGATTGTGACAAACACCACTAAAGAAACAGACCATCAGCTCTTATTTCCAAATTTATGGGCATTCAGGGTAGACTTGACCATGAGGGCTAAGGTGTTTTACCCCCCACAGTAGAGATCCCTCTGGTTTAGGACTGGTGCAAACTGGCAATGTGTGGAGAGAAGCAGCTTGCGGTAGTTTGTTTATGCTTTGCCTGTCCAAAAAAAAAGAAAGGACTCACATTGCTATGTCTGTCAGTCTGGCATACTTTCCAGGCACAAAAACTCTGGAACAATTATCCAGAGATGCTAGTTAGCAAAAGGTTACTGGAGGAGTTGCAGCCTAAATAACAGTTTCAGCAACAATGGGAAGTCAGGTGGATTTACTGTCTGTACTACTACGAAATTAGCTTTTCAGGAGTTGTAATTTGGGACAACATTGTATGGCTGTGATTGCAACTTAAACAATTTTGGAGGGCCACCTCTTCCCCTTGAATAGGGTGATAGAAATTAAAAAGGTCACCAAATGGTTGTACTCAATGTAAAGCCAAATAAAATTAAGATAATACTTGAAGAGAACTGCAAGGTAGGAAGCTTCCAGTGATTCCAGGAGGTTCATTCCTTTCCAGCATGAAACAAAACAACCAATTGTAATTAGCCTCATGTGAACTACCTGCATGAATACCTAAGAAAAGGTCTGGTTACTTGTCCAGAATCTCTTAGATCTGGAAACTGGGTCAGAAATCAGTTCTCTTGTCAGATCATAAATTTTTGGGTTACAGTGGAAAATGTAAGGATTGCTTTGGAAGTTATAAACCATATATTTGACTACTTTCAGTTTCCTTCTCACCCAAACCATCTCACCCACTGTACCTTATCTTATTCAGACTCCCCTCTAACACAAAGCCTCCAGCTGAATAAATGTCTCATTGTTTAAAAGTCAAAATCTGATGGTAAAAGTGAGGAGCTGGATCACGGTGCTTTGGTAGCAGTCTGCCATCAGTTCTAAGCATCAGGGAAATGTACTGCATGAAAGACAGCCTCCAGCAAACCCTGGGTTCAGGTCAGGTGCTGCTGTATACACCAAATCTGTTGCTTTGAACTGCACTCTGAAGGAAACCAGCAGCTAATACTACATATAGAGAACTTTGGTTTCTGAAACTGTTGAGTGGTCTTTTAAGTCAGTCCCATACACAGCCTTCATTTCAACAGATAATGAGAGTAAGAGCTTCTTCAGAGAGAAAAGGGGTGAGTTTCTTGGAAAGTACTTGGAAAAGAGCATTTCAAGCTATCTGTGCAAGAAAAGATCAAGAAGAAATAGATTTTTTATCCTTGTTAATAAGTAACTTGTAATGGAACCAATGCTACATATTCCAGCCACTTCTCCAAGAAACTAGCATTAGCTGTCTTGTCCCTGAGCTTCAGCTCACTTGCAAGTCTGGAGCTCCTATGGGGTGAACAGAGCCAGCTGCTCACAGAACAGTGTGGTACAGCAGCAGAGCTGATGTGGTACATCACTTCGGACTATTGGAAAAATTTTCCCTGGGACTTTGGCCTTAAGACACAAAATTAAGTGTAACACAACCCATGTTCCCAGAAAAAGTGACACTCCTGTAAAAAGAGGAGGGTTGTTCAGCACTGTGGCAAAACAAGAGATTGCACTGTTGGCAAAGGCTCTGCCAAAACTGATGCTTTATGGAAAGACACCTAGGGGCACTAGAGCACAACTCAATTCTGCAGCTAATTCCCCTCCTGGCCCCGCTGTAAAGTCCTCCAAATCATGTAGACTAATTCCCACAGGAAGTGTAAATTATCCATCAGAATCATTACAGGGCATACAAAATTATGCAGCCCATCTAAGAAGGACTACTATTGCTTTTTAGTTTGGAAGACTCTTAAGTTTAATTAATCAGACCACCTTCATGTACAATTGGAACTGCATGTTCCAGTGATACTTCTGCTTTCATAACCACATGACCTTTAAGAAAACAGAGCTTAGCAAATGATTGCTTCTAAATTTTAGATATTGAGACTTTGGTGGGTCAAGTCAGACAAGAGTTTTGGGTGTGCTAAAACGATGACACAGGCAGACCAAAGGAAATATTCTCCCCCATCTCTCTGCAGTGTCATGCACAGATCTTCAGTTCTTCAGGAGCTGACAGCATGGGAACAGCTCTCCAGTTTGATATAACATCACTCCCCCACTGTAAAAGCAAGTTTATCACAGACAGATTCTCTTAAGGTTAAACATAATCAGTCAGGACCAGCTGCTCTTACAGCCTCCTTTTAGTCTCCTCTAACATTTGTAAGATCACCTGCAAGTTATCATGAAAAATCAGGTAAAGAGGCCATGCTGGAAGCAGTTCAAGCTGCAAGTCAGACTAAGTGCACACCACTGTAGTCACAGTCTCAGGTGGGAACTCTGATAAAATGACAGTGTAGAATGACAGCTTAAGAGGAACTTGTGGGCGGGTAGGCATTAAACCTGTCCCAGACACACAGACTCGTCACCTAAGTCACACAAGAAGAAGTTGGTGAAACAGCACAAAATTAACTAATTGTATTAGGAAGAAGTTATGTAATTCGTGTGTTGTGCTGCAGAAATCCAAATGAGAGCTCACAACACTGGAATTTTGGATATCTTAAGACACAGAGCAAAGTGGCAGATAAATTCCTCTCATCTTTATTCAAGATCAAAAGCCACTGGATTTTTTGTGGCCATCGCAAATTCAATCCAAACGATGGAGAATGCAGAGCTTGCTGGTGCCTGTCTCCTAAAACCTTCCATACCATAAACACCAGGAACACAATATTTGGTGTTGAAACAGTCTCCCAGTCAGCTTCAGAGCTAGATGAAGCAAAACTGAGAGCATGACTAAGCAAAGTGAAGAAGAGTTTGCCATGGGCCAGTTTTATATCTCTATTTTGTATCTTGCAACACAATCAAGAAATCACAGATGGTGTTTTAACTCTTCATTCCTTCCTATACCTTAGCAAGGCTCAGTAGACAATATTAAACATACATCATACCACCGCCTACTGAAATACTTAATGGTCTTTTCACAAGTGTCCTGGTTTGAATGAGAATAGAACTAATTCTTTTCAGTGATTTCACTTTTCCATTCAGTTCTAACTGCACTTCATGAAGTTAGCAGCCTGTTTTCACAGACTGTCTCCTTCTAGCAGTAATAACACTTGATGTTTAGAGTTAGTAGCAAGGATTGGTGTGCAGACCAAGGTCATTGCTGGATCTTGTGTACTATGTAAAAGGCCTCACCTACAGGGAGAAGCAGACAAGAGAGGTGACCCTAACCTGACCAGCAAGGTAGTCCATCCCATATATGTCATATTCAGTATAAAGCTGAGGGATCAGGAGGGTCAAGATGGGTTCTCTTCCAGCTTCCTCCTCACTTCTTCAATGGCTGACTTCCAAGGAGGACTCTGTTCTGCCTGTAATCCTGATCTGTGTGTTCCAGAATCCAGCTCCTGAACACAGTTCCCATTTGCCACTGGGCCCAGTCTGGGACTCTCCCAGTGCCTGCTCCACAGCATCAGTGGTGACGGTGATGTCATTGCTATCAGTGGGGTTGGGTTTGATATTGGTTTTGTATATATTTGTATATATTACATTTTGTGATTATTATTTTCATTTTCATTAAAGCTGTTCTAGTTCCTTTTCTAATCAATAAGTCTCTCTTTCTTATTCTCTGTCCCTTCCCCTTTGGAGAGGGAGGGCGGTTAACAGAGAGCATCTGCTATAGGTCTAGAGGGCTGCCCTGACCTTAAACCATGACAACAAGGCAGCTCTTGCCCTAAACTAAAATTTATTTTAGCACCTAAGCAGTGCTAAGAAAATCAATGGTTAATTCTTGGGCCCTTGCAAACAGCCACCTTCCTATTGTTAACCTTTTTTCTACAGAAAATGAGTGCAAAACTGTCAGGGTTCTGCCTCTGTGAGGGGCCAGGCATGGTGAGAGCATGGTAAAACACTTGAAATGGCTCTGGCCCTTCTTCTCACATGCTGCCCAGAGCAGCTGTTCCCATAACCATTTCTGAGCACCTAGGGAGAAGGGTTTTGCCTAAGCCACAATGGTGAAAGGCAGTCCCTGCCATCTGTGATTGAACAGAAAGGGCAGGCATTGCAATGGGACTGGCAGAGCTCCCTAGCTCACAGGCACCAGCCTCTGAATGCACTAGGGCAATGGGAAGGACCAAGGAATATTGTACTTTCACAGTGATTTACTAAACCGGACTCCAAGAAAAGCTGTAATTTTGGGATGTGATCCTATGGTGATTCTGTTTATGTTGTTTACTTTTTCTCATGACCTTTCAGCAAACCTCTTTTGAAGGCTTTCCCGTGTCCCGCTATTCTCTGTCCCGCAGTGGAACTTCTCTGGATAAACAGCACAGACATCTTTCTCAGTTCAGTGAAGGGTTCTTTGGCAGGCAGTACTCCCTGACCTTGAAGACCTTGGTCTAATGTGAATAACATACTTTTTAGTAGCTCCCTTGACACATACCCCAGTGTACAACTGGTGTCCTGAGGACACAGAAGTCCAGCCTCTCAGAGGACAGACAGACTCTGGGCAATGGGAGGTGAGCTGTGTACAGATGCACAGAAGGATCACTGCTCCCCAGGGAACCAGCATGAAAAGCATCTGCCAAAGAAAACCCTCACCAGTTCCTGCCAGGGGGTGAAAAGGAATCACACCATGACAGACAGAGTGATGAACAAAGAGTGACAAGCGTGGAATGGTAAGTCTGGAGTGCCTTATAACAGAGGCAAACCTGTTGGTAATGCTCAGAAAACCCCTAATCCCTACAAGAAAGAGGAAGGACAAACAGCCTCCACCAAAACCGTCATCTCCATGGTGTCCAATATCCTTTCCACATACTCATCAATCGCAAAGCCACATCCCAGACAGGCAGGTGAGTAACGCTGGGGTAATGGCGTACACACTGACATCATTTGAGCTCCCTAGAGTATATTTGTTCTACAGCTGCGGCTCCCATTCAGTGGTTCTCAGTGATAAACTAATTCCCTTAATCATAAGATTGTACCCTTTCTCCTCCAGAAAGACACAAAGAATAGTCCACTTACCAGCAGAAAGGACCCTGAACCTTCCTGACAAATTTCTGTGGAACTTGTCCTTGAAACTGGAAGTGATTAATGGCTTTCACATCTACGTGAGGGTAATTTGCAACTGGAGATTTCTCATTCTCTGTTTCATTTTTTAGGATGGCCATCACTGTAGATTAAAGCCAACACTGAGTTCATGCCACCTCCTGCCATCAATGTATGCCTGAGGAGACAGAATAAATAGTTATTAAACCTACTCTAGATTTGCTGTCATGTTGTAGCTAGGCACTGGAAATCAAATAAATATATCATGTAAGACGAGTAGTTAAAAAGTCTACTGAAAAAAAAAACCAGATACAGGCAAAATGACTTAATCGGCAGCATTAACGAGTAGCAGATTGTTCAATCAATAGTATCTGAGGAGCAGCATGCAAGAAGGCAAAACTCATACAAGTTCTCAGGGATTCATACCCTTTTAAAAAGTCCACTTCAGAAGAATACTCAAGAACATGATTAAGGTTAAGCATGTGTTTAAATCTCATTGATTTCAGTGAGGCAGAGGTACAAACTTAAATGGTTTTTTTGAATCAAGGTGCTTTACTGAAGAATATTCCATGCATAATGGTCAAAGTCAGATGCAAGAACAGCTGGGAGGACAGGGCTGGCTAGCTCTGCATTGATGGGACACATGCAGCCACCCTCCTATCCCAGATACTAGGAAGAAGGAGTCATAGCTCTGTTTCATCTGCAGCCTAAGAATCTTCTCTAAGATGCACCTAAGTTAGCCTTTGTATATGCCACTCACTATCGTTTTTTTTCTAATGTAATCGTCAATATAAGGTGAAAAATGCAAAGAGATCCTCAGACTTTGCCCAGTACCAAACACACATCTTGACTTCTTGCGGGCACAGGCACAGCTCACAGAAACATCACTGCACAGACATCTTGCTCTCCTTTCTGCTCAGCACATGCACAGTTGCAGATGATCAGTAGCAGTACCAGGATCCAAAGAGGACCATGGCCATGCTCCACATGCAGAATGAAAAACCAGCTTCTTTCTCAAAGAGCTAGCTGGCTTAATGAATGCTGAGAGAAAGAGAACAGAGGAATAAACCAGAGAAAGTTCAAGGCCTTTAAGGACAGAAAGGGAGTCTGAGAAAGGGAGATAGTAAAAACCAGATAGTATTTCTTCTGTTGAATACACGCACCTAAAACCCAGCAGAAACAATACAAGGATATGAATTGGTATGTGCAGTCCTGCCCACCAAAAGGGCCCATACCCATATTAATTATGTCTGCATTGCCATTAGTTCGATGCTGCAGAGAAAATAATGAAATTGCTTCCCAAAAGCAGTGAAGACAACTGACCTGCTCTTGCTGTGGCTACTTCAGATTGGCTCTGTGTTTCTTATGTATTAGTATTCAGTTTTAACTTCTTCCTTTATTTTTTATGTCTGATCAGGTGAAGCAGATATAACACTCTCTTCCATGCATGCACTATAATCTGTTTCTATTTGCTTAACAACAATTTGTGTCGTTCTGCTAGCAGCAACGGTCAGCCTGGGCAGTAGTTAGGAAAGCAGCAAAAATCACAGTGACTGGTGCGAGTGAATGGCCTGCTCTTCCCATGAATGCTTTGCTGCCTCAAGCTTAAGTAGTCACATGGGGTGTTTAAAGAGAGGAGAAAAAGTCTATTAATTGGCAAAGCTTTCAGAGCCTAGGGCTTTCATCCAGCTGTTACACTGAGGTGAAGCAAAGCCTTCAGGGTGTTTGTAGAGCTCGAGATTTTCCTTTTGTGACAAACAACTTAGGTAAATGTGCACAAATATGGGGAAAGGGAAGGACATCTCTGCCATGCTCAGCCCAAAAATCCTTAGTTATGCCTCCTTGACAAGATCAATTGTCTTGATGTTTAATCTTTTCACATTCTTTAATCATCTCAGTGGTGTTAAATCCAAACTAGCTCAATTCATAGGCAGGATTTCTGCAATGACATCCCATAAATGGGTCTGCTACTATTCATACCATAGTCCCTCTTTAAATCTCTCTGGGAAAAGAAGATTGAGTCTGCAGTCTAGAAGCAGAAGACATGGATTTCATCTTAACTGCAACAACAAATTATTGCAGTAACCTTGGATGAGTCAGTGACTTCCTGGTACGTGTCAGATAGGAAAGAGGGAGCCTTACTTGCCTGCATGAGAAACCATAGGGGTTGGAGCTAGGTACTCTGACCAAGTCCTTTGAAATTCTGGAGTGAATGGTTTCAGACAAGAAAAAGACATGGTCCCCCTCATTGACACCTCTGTGTGACCCACCCATGCCATGAGGAGGCACAGTGACATGGCCCATTGGAGCAGAAACTACTGGGCTGAAAGGAACACTCAGAGTATGCCCATATCCTTAATTACAGAGGTGTTTGCCTCTTGGCTTGCATTTCTCCACCTGAGCATAGTATGCTCACTATAAGTGCTAGTTAGAAGCTTTCACATGTGCCAGAAAGCTGCTTTGGTTTGATGCCATGGAATAGACACATTCATTCTTAGAGTGTTGGGGTCTGACCAAGGATGGCAGCAAACATTTAGAGCACAGGTGTTACTGGCAGGTGTTTTGTTTCTGAGGAAGCTGCCTTCTGGCTGAGCTGCTGCCAGCCCATCTATCCACCTCCCCCACTGCCACACAACCTCACCTCCCTGAGGGACTTTCAGGCAGGCCTATTTGCAAACAGCAGGCACAGTCAATGAACACATCAGGTAATTAAATGGCAGATCAATTCAACTTAGCTTCTCCTGGGAGAGTAGCCCTTGGGAGACAGGGAATAAGGCAGAGAGAAAAAATGAGAGGTAGAGGAGAGAAGGAGTAGAGGAAGAGAGTGAAGATGGAGACAGAGCAGGCAGAAAGGGGTATACACAACATGGTGTGAAGCCACAGCTGCAGGGGAGGAGGCATTCATGGTGAAAGGGAATGGCTAGCACAGGCAGCATGAGAAAGACAACACTGCGGGGAAGACACGGGAAAGAGAGAGAATGTCTAAGGGAAGGTAGGAGCAAGACAGAGAAAAAAAGAGACTGGAAAGCACAGGATAATGGATATAGCAACTGTAGAGAAAGGCCCCAAGTAGCTACTTAGATCTCAAGCACAAAGGGTCCCCTAAAAATGTTCACATACCTGTGAAAATGTAAGCTTTATAAATTTGGAACCATGAGCAAAAGACACATTTGTAATATCTTAATTCACTTTGTTTAAACTAAGATGGAGAATCACTGGATATTGACAGAACACTTTCCTCCCTGAAATATGTCATGAACCCAGGAGTTTTCTGCTACCAAAATGAAAAAAAGGACAGTGGAACTGACAAGCACAAGGAAAGAAAATTAAACAGGCTGGTATTACTCTGACCAGCTGAGTGGAACATTAGAGGAAAAAAAACAAAAGGAACTCCTAATTAATTTTCAGTTTCTATCTTTAATAATCTGAGATACTGGTAGTACCAACCCACTCAGTAATGCTAGTCTCAGGCCTTTGAGATCAAGGTACCAAAAATCTGAGTCTTTCCTTTGAAAAAGTCACAAGTTTCTTACTTTCCCCCTTCTTTAAGAAAATGTGTTTTACATTCTTAAGTTTTTGTCAGAAGTATTAGAAATGTGATTACATTTTTAAAAGAAAGAACTTCACAATAGTAACCTAACTTTAGGAGAGAGAAAACACTATTATAATTAGGGGACCCAGATAAAGTTTGAGAGCAACACTTAGGACCTTTCACTATATGACCTTCATCCTGTCAGATTCCTCTTCAACAGAAGGGGCCCACAGCACTGTAGCTCTCTTTGCACTGCCTCCTCAGCTGGAAACAGTGCAAATCTCCCTCACCCTGCTTCCAAATCCACTGCTGCCTGCTCTGCGGGACTCTGCCCCATTCTAGGGGTGCACTTCTCACATTCCTTTTACAGCTCAGCAGAAGCCAGCCGCAGGAAGGACATCTAAATGTCAGGGTTTGAAGCTGCTGTGCCAAAGGACAAATGAAAATATCTCATAGTGACTGTAGGGAAGTCATGTCTTTCCAGTTCTTTGGCTAAGGCTTTGTAGTATCATGGTATGTTCTTAAAAATTCCTTTCTTGCATGGCTTCCATCCAAACACAGCAAGGCTATTTACATACACCCACTATATTTACAGAAGTGCTGTGAAGAAGCAGAAGACAAAACCATACCAAACGGTGCAATGAGTCAGTAGCAGAAATGCTAATAAACCCAAACTCCTTTTTCTTCATCTCAGGTAGACAACACTGCCTTTCTTCTGCTTCTTTCAACCATCACATTACAGATTTTGAAGAATAAATCTGTGAAGTGTTAATGTTCCAGTTTCTGCTTAGACAGAGGGACCAAGAACATTAAACCCAACATTAGGGATGGCCAGGCAAAAGGTAACCAGTTGGGAAATCCTAGTCCTGACTGCTTCACACCTCAAGGGCAGCACATCAGAAATGTGGCCTTTTTTCCACCATGTTTGCTTTCTTTCTTGCCAGGAAAAGAATTAAGTTGCTGAGTCTGAGAATGTCTAACACCTTTTTGCCCTACAAGGTGGAATCTGACCATGCTGTTCATTTAGTTTTCTCTTTCCCTTTTCTAAGCCTTGCTCCCTCTCCCTCTTACAGCCCACCTCCACAACTTGCACTGTCCTTTCAGTGGTGACAAATTCTTTTAGTGCAGTACGTTCCTGACAGATGTTGCTCTTCATGCAATGAGGTCCACACTCTGCACTTTGAATCAGAGTACCAATGACTGTCACTGCCAGGGTCCACAGGCTGCTGGTACAGCAGTACTAAGGATGAGATTACCAGCCAACATCCACTTCACCCCCTCTAACATGTCAATGATTTCCATTGCCAAAGCACTGAATGGAATTTGATAGCCTGCACTACAGCTAGGATGGAGGTAAGCACACAGCTAGGATGGTGGAGAGCAAAGCCAGCAGAAAAATTTAAACCACGTTAACAAGAACCATAAGTGTGGTAGAAGATGGAACATCTGGTCAGTTGTCTTACTTTCTGTTCTGCAAGCACACCAAGAAGCAGATGTAGACATGTACACATATACACACATGTGCTCCTCTCTGCTAAATCTGGGTATCTGGAATTCAGCTTGCATGGCTAACCCTATATCCTTCCTCAATACATGTTCTCTGGCTATCAGACACTGTAAACAGCTTGAGTCCTTATGCGGATGAGACAGATCTGTATAACTGAAATCTGCCTCTACACAAGGTTTGACTCTGTAAACAACTCAAGGTTTCAGCCGCTGCTTGTCCTTCCTTCTAAATTTTCCTCAGTGCTTACACTGTAAAAGGGAAAGGGCGCACTGGCAGAAGCAGCTGCAACCTCAGTTCCCTCTTTCTCCACAGACAGAAACCATTCAAGCTCCATGAATGCTACCTGCTCCATAGAGATCAGATTGCACAGTGGTTGTGCTGCCACAGAGCTCGGCATCACAGCCCTGTCCCCAGCACAGTCCTGGAGGGAGTGGCACCATGGCTTCAGCAACTGTAGTTGCAGAGGAAAGCTTCTGCTGGTGCTGGAGCAGACAATTAGTACCCAAAGGAGCCTTAGCAAGCCAAATACTCCCAGTGCTGCGGCACTGGTGTGATTTGCATTCCTAGTGCACATCTGGAGACAAGCTGTAGCACTAGACTGGAGAATTGAGCAGCAAGTTCCTGCAGCAGGGCAAAAATACAGGTGTGGGAGGTAACTAGAAAGGGGAAACTAAGTCCTCCTAACTCAGAGAATCCTCACTTCCACTGTTCTTTGTCATGAGACAACAGAACTACCTGGCACCTGCTGAGAGGATTGCTAACAGGGGAATTCTACCTATGCTTTAGTGTCCTTGTTCAAAGCAATCAGCTTTTTCTGATATGAGTTCTCTTTGTTCAAATCACACATTTTACTGGGTCTACACTGTCATGAAGGGTGACTGCAGGACCTGGAAACATACCAGAAAGGGTTTTTAAATATTTTGCTACTCTTTTTTTTGTGCAATGTATGATCCATCTGCCTGCATCCCCTCTTTCTGATTTGCTGAACTGCTGCTGCTTCTTTCACTTAGATCATGAAATGGATTCCTGAATGGAATCTGTCTTTTTTAGTTCAGATTCCTCAACATCATGGTTCTTCTTAGAACTGTATCCAGCTTTCATGTGATTTAATGAATGCTTGCTCCCAGAAATCTACCTCATTAATAAAAGAAGCAGATAAATATGTCCGGTAATAAATATGACAAATACATCTCCATGTAACAAAAAAAAAAGCCGTCTAAGCTTTGTAGACTTCAATTGTATTAGCTCACTTCTGTGAGGCACATATTAAAAGTTGTTCAAGACTGTACAACTCACCTCAAGACCTACAGGTTTCTCAAAAGGTAATTCACTGACATGCTGGATCTCCAGACTAGAGGAGTATGGTGGGAACTTCACATCTGCCTTGGTGTCGGCTTCAAGAAAGCCACTGTGTCCATTGTCTGTATTCTGTAAGTTCAAAATGAAGATTCCCGGCATCAAAACATTTTTAAAAAATCTCTAATTAGTTGTCTTCGAGTCTGTGTATGTTTGTGCTTTCAAGTTTTTCTCCACAGGTAGACAGGTTAGAAACTGACATTTTTAAAAATGAAAGCAGAGCCTCAAATAATTGCATGACCCAAGAGCTTGCGCTTTAACATCAGATTTTGCAAGGCTTACAATAAAAATGTGGTGGCTGGTAGCACGGGGGATTCACAGGTCTTTCTTTGTGGAACAAAAAGAGAGAAGAACACAGACATTCCAAATACACTGTGTCACCTGCGTTCTTCTTGATCTTTTTGAATTTATTGAGCCTGTCAACTGCAATGGAGGCCAGTTCAACATGTGATCCCCCAGTGGTAACATTCGCTAAATAGGTTTGCAGTGTGTGACACCACCCCTATAATAAATGCTGTGCTTTATGAACTATTCACAGGGCAGCTGAAAAGAAGCACTAAAAATTGATATAAAGGACACTGACTATGCTGCCTGGCTTTATGTCCTGGGCTTTTATTCCCTCTCCTTTTTCAATTTTTGTTTCTTTCTAAAATCTTTACTTTCCAAAAGTTCTTCTGTATTTTCACTCTAGCTTCAGCCTCTTTACTCTATGGTGAGTCTGATTTATTTTTGTTTGTCTATTCCCTCTTCTGACTCCTTCCCTTTAGCTGTCTTTTAGCATTTTGTAATGTATAATTTTTCTTCTGTGTCAGGTTGGCACCAACTGAGATGTGATCAAATCTTGTATCCTGGGGGATGCAGTGTCTCTGTAAAAAGACTTTGTGCCCTGCCAAAGCAGAAAGATTGTCTCTGCACCATAATTTCTAGACATGCCACCTTCTTGAGCCCAATTCAGTTTATATGTAATCACCTTTCATATGATTGTTGCCCTTGGCCACAATACCTTCCTGTCCCTGCCCAAGTTACAGTGACTTGCTGACCTACAGGTGCTGGGAAGAAGCATGTTTTTACCTGTTGCTGCACATAGATCAGGTTTCTTCTGGTCTACCATTTAGCCCAGATCTATCCTTTACAAGTCTGTCACTATCTTAAGGACAGAGCTGAGGAGTGCACAGGAACCAGGAACAGTCCAAATTGCCATATACTCATTTCCACCTATAAAAGTGCTTTCCTAGCCCTTTCTCAGTTTTCAAGCAAAAGAATTCTCCTTTATTTTTATTTTTCTTGCTGAAAATTCCTGATTTCCCAATGGAAATTACCCTCCATTCTCACCTTTCTGACCAATTCTGGAGTAGCAAGCCCTTCCACAAGACTACCAGGGCCTGGTATGTTATCTTGCTGAATCCTGATCTGTGAGAGTTGGCAAAGGAAACCTGAACAGAAGAGACAAGCTCGTGCTCTGAAATAAGGCAACTGGCAACTAGACAGACATTCAGCTGCTTGAGGCATAAGGAAATGGGGGCCTGAGGTAGTGGAGTGACTCTTTAGGAAACCGAGATCATGGTGATGTGGAGTCACAAATTCCAAATTAACAACAACATTCTGGCCACCCTGAGCCTTCCTGATGTATAAGTGGATCTAGCACTCCCTGACCTTGCTGGTCACACTCCCTTCTATATGGTACTGGTAATACTAAGGGCCTCACATAAGGTATGGAGCATTCTCACCTTCCAGTTGGAGTAAATGGAGCCTCAGCCACTCGGCACATCTCGGGACCAGGCCTTGCCTGCCTGCCGCATTCTGCGCCACCAGCAGCTCTGCTTCAGCAGGGGCGGGTGCTCTGGAACAGGCTTTATAGCTGATACATTGTATTTGCATAGGCCATTGTCATTCTCTGCGCGGCTCCTTGCAGCTGGCTTCCCACACTGGAGAAATATCTTCTTTAAGGAGAAGCATGAACGATGCAGCTAAAGATAAAAATAACAATAATTTTACTAGATGAAACTTCATGTTAAGCACTTAAAATGCAATAAAAAGTCAATTTTCTTTCTTTCAATTATTTTGCTTATTCCGTTTTTGAAAAAAAAAAAAAAAAAGAGGAAAAAAAGAGAGAAAAAAAGGAGAAAAGTTTCCTAGTTACAAAGTCATCTGTTTTTCTCATAAGCACCCAACGTCTTCATCATTTCTCACTCTCTCTCCTCATTGCTGCCCAACCCTACTCGGGTCCCACTGCCTACAAAACATGAAAATAGCCATTATCAGGCAGGGCTGGGGCTTCCAGGTATGTACAAAGGCAGGGAAAAGAGTACTGATAACTCATGTACGCTCACTGCCTCTTTCAGCACGCAAGCACCTTTTCAGAGAAAGCGAAAAAGATAAAGGCAGAAATTACTGCTCTTGCACAATATATGCCAAGTTCATAAGAGCAGCGTTTAACACTTAATCAAAATGGTTTGACAATGTAAAAATTAGGTTTTCGAATGTCATTAGTGCCTTATAATAGGTTCAATTTATATCATTCCCATCCCTGTTTTTTCATCTCTGCTAATTGTTTTTATTCACTTCTTTCATTTTTTACACTGTTGTCTTGTTGGTTTTAATTTTTAATTATCATAAGACTTTTTCTTTTACCTTGCTAATTGGTCTAGGTTTGAAAAGACTGGTTCTGTCATTCTTTTTTCTCGTAGGGCAGCCACAAGGGATTTTTAGGCAGGTTCTTTTCCATTGGTAGGCAAGCTCTCTTCTGGCTAATTTGGGCAAAAAAGCGCTTGCTTTTAGGTCAGTATGAGCACCGTTTTTTTGTAGTGTGATTCACAGAAAAGCTCTGTTGTATTGACCTGTAAATTTCTTTCTGCATTGGGATGCAGGATTCATTTGGTATTGGCATGGAAATTGGACCTCTGTTCTACAGTTGATATGCAAACTCTTTTCTGTTTGGAAGAAGATGAAAGCTCTCTGCTCTGGCTTGCAAGATCTTTTCTGTTATGGCCTCTCCTTTCTGTCACCCACCAAACACAAACACACACACACCATTTCTTTTCCCTTTCCATGTACAAGAATGTTCCAAGCCTTGGTTATCACAGGGCTGCAAGATGTCATTTGCATGGAGACATATATCAGCATCTTCTTGGGTTTTTGCTGCCAGTGTAAATGGAACTGGTTAAAATAATTCTACTAACATTCGGGGCGGGGGGGAAGAAAACCATTTTGGGAATGGCCATTTTTTAGGAAAATGCTGTCAGTTTACTTGGCAAAGGAGTATATTTTGGGTCTTAGGAGGAAAATCTTAAAAAATGAAAACAAAAAATCTAGGCAAAAATAGAAGTTCTGGGGAAACAATTCTCCAACCATATTCACATGTAGACAGCTGATGGGAACTCATTCCAGGGCGAATTCTTGCTTCCAGAGGAAAACAGAGCTTGTAAACATGGAAACTTTGCAATCTCTCTTCCCTTGACAGCAAGAGTCTGTTGTGCCACTACAGGGACACTTAGGAGTTTAGTTTTATTCTCCATCTCATCCAGTGCCTACTGACTGCAAGATCCTGCCTTCACCTTCCTGCTGGCACTGACTGCACGCTGACTGCTCAGGAAGCCATTTCAGTGCACTAATCACAGAGGAATCTCTTCCCTTAGCAAAAGACCATCTTAGTAAAGAAGGGAATCCTGGTTTTCTTCACAAAAGCAGTACTGGCAGAACTCCTCCTTGTTCTCCACTATTTGAGAGGGAGAGTGTCACTATGATCACAAGTTACAACTGCTGACATCTGAAAGGATCTTTGCGTCCGCATCTCTTGAATGGCAACCAAAGGCCTCATAGCCAAGCTGTCAGGCATGAACTATATGATAGTTTTATTCATTTGGCCTTTAATGGTGTTTTTAATTCTTCCTGCTGGGGAGGCTTGTACTCTCATATCCTGCCTAGAGGTCTATACTCTCTCTACTTCTCCTCCACCCGCTGCAGCTTGTGTATTTTACCCCTCAGCTTGTGGATACCAACACAAGTGTTTCTTCTTTCCTGCTTCAGCTCAAGATGCCCTGTAAATAACACAGACCAGATCTCAAATGAAACCTTCAGTGGCAGTGCTCATCAGCAGAACCTACCTGACACACTGCTAATGTGATGCCTAGCCCTGGGAGACTTCTCATTCTGTTTAATGTACTGCTGGCTCCAGGCAGCTTTCTGCTCTCTGATGGACAGGTATGGCTTCATCAAAGGTTCTCCAGAGTCTTAAATCAGGAATGATACAACCTGTATCTATGAGATGCCAAGAACCTACACTGATGCTTGATAAAAGGAAGGCCTTTTACTCACCCCTCTCTATATTTAGCAGCATTCCCAGGCAGTGTTTCTAAATTTACCAGCTGCAGTAATGTGATTCATACCCCCATTGCCACCAGGAATGGATAAGAACAGTGTAAATGACATGCAGGAGAAAATCATGATCAGTATAGCCCAAAACAGGACTGTAATGATATATTCTTTAGTGCTTGTATTGACATCTATGCCAAACTTTCACAGAAAAGCAGTTATCTGATCTCAAGAGTCTGTTCTCTCTCAGAGCAGGAGGTGGGAATGTCCCAAGCTGCATCAAAAAGGCTTGAGAGTTTTCAAGACGTATTCTGGAGTAAGTCCAGGTACAAACAGCAACAACTAAAGACGTACACAAGTTGTTTTTGCAAGGACACTGTGCTGTTTGTGATGTGAATGCTGTCACTAGAGAAGGCTCTCTGCTATCTAATAAGGGTCTTCATCTGCAGCAAATTAACAGCAGACAGGCAAAGCATCTATAGCAACTGTGGGAACCCATTCCTGAGATAGAAAAAATGAATGTGGTGAAGGTTGTCATAGTCTGCTCTGAACCAGTCTGTGGAATCAGTCCAAGAGCTGGAGCTGTTACCAGTAAACATCATAAACATCTAAATCTTTTAGGAGGTTCAGTCTGCATATCTGGGCCATTATGAGATATTAGCAAAAATGCTCATTTGAAAAATTATCCTGTGAACCACTACAATGTAGCAAAGGAGCTGTTTTGCTCAGATAAATAATAATTGAAAACTGATGCAGAAACCTGCAGCCCTATCTGTCTGTGTTGTGAACTTGTCAAATCTCATCACCTAATTACCAACAGACCTTGCTGGTCCATGGAAGAGAGACCTGCAGAAGACGCAAAATCCAGTATTTATTATTCTGAGGGAGAGCTCTTCTCACAGAGTTGGTGCTGAACCAATCCCTCAACAGAATTAAAGGGAGCTGTGCTTCTAGAAATGCTTAGAAAGAAATTAAAATGCTGATATCCTTCATTACTGTTGCCACTAAAGACCCTTGTGTCACAATCAGGTATTTATCCTGTTTGCCCTGATCAAATTAATATTTGAGAATTACTTCCCACCACTATGAAATATCCCTTCTTCATCTCATCTGTGCAACAGTTGCAAAGGGACACCATTCTTCATGCTTCCATAAACCTTTCCCAGTGGTTTCAAATAGCTGTTCCACAGCCGGGGTGTAATGGTTATCGCCGCATATTGGCAAAGCACGCTTGGACACTTCATGATGAAAGCACAAACATTTACTAAAAGACATGACGTCACTGTCATCGTCTACCATTGTGACAATGCTGCATATCAACTGTAGAACAGAGGTCCAATGTTGGCTGCTAAAGACCAGAAATGAGGGAAGTAATGAATTAGATAATAAAGGAAAGAGATCTCAAAGGTATCTAAAACTCTCACACATGCTGCAGGCTGTTTTGCCAGCTGGATTACTCTTTGGTAGTTTGTTTTGGTGACCAGACTAAGTTCACATTCATCCACTGGTGCAATGCCCACAGGCAGCACAGAGAAGGAAGGAAATCCCACTGTGCACTTTACAAATATCTTGAAAAAAGTTCAGGCCAAGATACATATTCCCACTATAGAAACCATACACACCAAAAAGCATAATTCCAACGGGTGGCAGCAAAGCCAGGCAACATTCTACATTTCTCTAACATTTTGACAAAACCTAGATAACACAGAAACCATAAGATGGCAATGGTCTCCATTCCTTTAACGCAGGGAAGGTGAGCAGTATGGGGGTTGAATGCAGGATCCCAGTAATCCACCCTCACTCAGCAACATTTACAATGTATGCAGTTTCCTTCATGATATTCCTTCTATTCAAATAATTTTCACTGTCTTCACAGAAATTCCATTTATTTCCTTTAGGGATTTTATTAATTTCCACACAATCTCCCCAGTCCCAAACTGGGTAGCAACTGGAGAAGGCAATGGTAGCCACATCAGGACTGGAATGATGAAGGGGTTAACAACTCCACCAAAGAGATGGGGGTAGGGGGCATAATTATAAAATCAAACTGAAATACAGTTACGAGGTAATTTTATTCTCTATTAACCCAATCAATGGAAGATTCCCATAAGCCATTAGCAGGGACTTTAGATGCTGAAGATGTCATGAGGGGTTAGATAAAGTTGTTGCTGTGTTCATTAGTACTGACAGCTCACAGAAAGAGAAGGAAGGAGAGAACAAGGGTGAGAGAGAAGAAAAGAAACTTAAGGATTGGGACACAAGGAGAAAATAAATTACCTATCAATATGTAAATAGTATAAAATTCCTGTGCATATGTGACAAGATATACTAAGGCAGTGCATTAAGTCAGGGACAAGAAATTATGTGGGCCAATATCTCAGGCCTCATGCTGCTCAGTGGTGAGTTTAGGGGTTACCTTGCTGTAACAGATTTACATAGTGCAAACAATGGTGATGAAGGGACGACTGCACCCCTGCTTGTGATCCACAAAACACTTAAGCCACAACAGCCAATAGCTGTTGAACCTTCAGCAAACATCATTCCACACAGCACACAGCAGAGTGATCTGTAGTGAAACTCATTTTCCCTGCTAGAAAGCTTCTCCTTCTAGGAGAGGGGCAGAGCTGATGCAGGAGAAAGACCTCTCCCAGGAAATCTCATCAGCCTGTCTCACTACCATACATAGGTCTCACCAATACTATCCAGCAGTTTGTAAGTCTTAAGATTCAACATAGAATGGCAGTAGCAGTCAACCAGATATCCCTCATTTATAAAAGGAAGTTCAATTGCATCATCCATCTGAAGTAAAAATTCAGTATTTCCCAATACAAGTTGTTTTGATTTAATGAATGGGGAAATCATCCCTTCCTTACTTCCTACCACACTTATTACTTCAATGAATCCTGCATCATTGGAAAGCAGGCATAGAAATGCTGGGAACTGCTGCTAACACACCTTGGAAAGAACTCTCATGGAGAAGGAAGTGTGAGCAACCCCTTGTTCTTCCACAGGGTGAGGGGTGATCTGCCTGTAAACTGAGTCTCCCTTTCAGCTCTGAACTGGAAACATGGATCATATTTCATGTTATCACCAAAGGGGAGACTCAGCACAGTTTCCACTGTGGAAAGAGGCTAGAGGTGTGTAAGGGCTCTGTAGCTGGACGAGGAGCTGGGAGGAAGCACGGGGTGTTGCTGGTGAGGAAGAGGATGTGGCTAGCTCTTGGAAAGACCTCTCCATCCTCGTTTTCCAGAGGTTTTGATCACATTAGTGTAGTTCTCCCTAAGGAGACAAGAAATCTCCTTGGTCATCTGGGTGTGTTTAACTTTCCTAGAAGCCTCCCTTTTCCCTCCTGAATCTAATCTCACACTAATGTAGTCTCCCTGTGCTGTTGACTAACCACACGCAGGCAGCTAGTCTCTGTGCTTGCTCACGACATTAATAAAACGCCTGCCCACCCGTGCAACCAAACACAAGGGGGGCTGCTTAATGGCATCTTCCTTTTGAAGTCAAATCCCAAAGTTTTCATTTGGTTCATGTTCCTCCCTGATAAAACTCTCCTGTCTCTGTCTCAATATGGGGCCCTCTTATCTAATCTCACTTGGGGGTAGCAGAAGCTCTGAGGCTGATCTAGGGAGTGCTCTACCTCCCTTCTGATGAGAAAGAAAAACCAGCAATGACAGCACATATGAATCAGATGTCTCAAAGGGGACATATGACCATCATTATTCTTGAGGCACTAAGGAATGCATACAATATAACAGAAAGGCAGGGAAGCAGCCAACCTACAGATGTAGGGAACCATCTGAATATCCCTAGGATCAGTCTGCAAGACAAATTCTGGGGACAGGGATTCACAGAAGAATCCTGGGCATTGCAATGCAGCTTTGGGACATGGCAGCAGCTGTAGAGATAATGTGTTTACATAGAGAGGCACACAGATATACTTTAGGAGACAAACACAACTCAGAGAATCATATCCATACATTTTCACCTTAGATTCTGATGTGGTAGACAGTTCTGCAGCTATAAAGCATTTGTGTTTCTCAGTATTGCATCTAAACCTATAACATAGTTGTCTGAACAGAAAGGCAGCTATTTTGTGAGTCTGGGGCAGCCTGCAGTGGAGGACACACACACTATGCCATCTCTGACCTGGAGAATTTGACTTGGAACTTTCTTTTCTTGTTTCTTTCTCTAAAGATTGTGAAATCCTTCTGGTTCTTCTTTGGCAAGTGGAGAAATAGAAGAAAGGCATCAAAGCACATAGTCAGTCACCTATTTTTTTTGTTAAGACAGTGCTTGAAAGCACAAGATGTTTTTTGGTATTACGTCCCCCTGGGAATCCACTGGAAAAGAAACAAAGATGGGGGAAAAAACCTACTTGTTACATTTTCTTGGTACTCCACCATGGTTTCATTTGACTTCACACATCAAGTCAAGCAACTGGGGATCTTCAAGGGATCCTAACCCAGTTTAACAGGAATTTGAAAATCCACACTGGGAAAATTTCAGTTTTCCACCATAACCAGAAACAATGTAATTGTTAGTTGAACCACAAAACAACATTCTGAGAATAAGGTGAATGACTAAGACATGGCCAACTGCCAGTGAAAAATGATGATTCCTTTTAAGAAATCTTAATCTTAGTCCATATATTTATGTAGCTGCTGGTAGTTTATGAACAGGGGTTATCAGCCCTACACCATTTGCATTCCAAAGATGCCTGTGCTGTACTATGAGGAGCTGAGAATTGGTGTGGAGCATCCTGGCCTGTGAACTCAGGAGGAACTGTCTGCATCCATTCCCACCTCCTCACAAATGCACCGCTCCTGAACCTCACAAAGCCTCCTTGAGCACAGGGGATGTGGTCTCTAATGGGATGGGAACGGGTTCTCCTTTCCCACCATGCTACTGTGGTTTCCTTCTTCCCCTGCTGCGGCTGGGTGACATGTTTCCATTGAGTTCACTGATTCAGCAAGATCGAGCCCTTGGTCTTAAATAACTGAAGACTGCAAACTGAATATTGTAGCCATGGCAACAGGCAGCTCAACTTTAAACTCTCTGATATATAAAAAGGCAATTTTCTTTATTTTTTCTCTCTACATTTTTATATTTCCAGAACTTACAATGGTAATAATGGCCTCAGGCCCTAACCTCCACCAGCCAGCCATTAACTTCATGGAAATGCCTTCTCCATCAGCCCCTATTGTCAGCAGTCAGCACCATTCCACAGAAACCATAGGGTCTCACCACACTAACACAACTGGATGTCTCAGCTGTGCCACAGCCCTTTGCAATTTTGCTACAGACTTATTTCCTGATCATGACAAGTGAACCTGGACCCCATTTAGAGAGGCTGCATGACTCTGCGGTGCTTGTAACTTCCTCCTGGAAAATGGAGAACAAAATTTCTCTCATCAGACTGATTGCCATTTTGTCCTGCTCACAGAAGTTCATGGGTAGATGCACATGCCTCTCTGTCTTCCAGGATCATCCCAGTTGAGTCTTCCCCCATTTGTTATTCTCTGAACAGAGCAGGAATAGTTGCATGTCTTCACTTTATTTGGCTTCCTATTTGTGCATCAGAAGCATTGCCAATGCCATTGAGAAAGCACTGGAAATAGTGGAAATATTATTTGCTAACTGCTGCTAAAGCACAGCCAAAAAAAGGGAGCTTTTGCATTTTAGGCAATCCTTTTTTTTTTTTTTCATTTCTCAAATTTTTACCAAAACTTTAGTTCAGGATCTAAGGCTGGATTAACAATACAAATGAACTCTTTAGCATGTGTAAGACATTGCTTGCCTACTCATAACAGGAACAGAAGACCTCAATCCTACATGTAATTTCATCCTTGATTCTGTATTTGGCGTGCGGTTTAGCCTCTTTGTGCCTCAGTTTCTCCTTCTGTTAAAAGGGAAAATGATGTACCATCTCTCCTAATGGACACTAGATTAATTTTACTAGTAATGAGTGTAGCATGGAGAGACAGAAGGATAAAAGGCAATGGTTGCAGGTATTATTATATGTTACTCTCAGCAGATAGCAATTTCTACAGTAGGTTAAATTCTGCCCCAAAAAGTACTTGACTGTGTCCCTTTAAGGTCACAAGCTATTATGATGTTGAAGACTAAATCCTTTGTATATGATCATGAATAAATGAATTGAGTATCACTGCCCGGCCATGTGGGATATGGAAACGATACTGAATATCATCAGCCTGAACTATCAACATCCATCAGCTTTCCCCTTGCTCATCTCTCAGCTGTCGCAATATGAAACTCTGCTCCGAGATTTCAAACGACCGGGGCTAAACAGCAAAAACATTCAGTGACTAAATTTGCCAGAGAAGGTCTCAGTCACGAATGACTAAAAACAAAATTATAGAGCAATCTCGGCTGACTGAGAGCAGAATGAAATGTGTTTCATTTTCATCCACCCG